>JAUIMM010000609.1:1677500-2217500 GCA_031769625.1 Taudactylus pleione
GATGCGTTCACATGCTGCCAAAGTATCCAAATCTGTGATCGCACAGCAAGGCATTAGCATGCCCACTATGTCTTGGCGTGCGATCGCGCTGTGTATGCAGACGCCCACCAGTCTGTCTGAAGATGCCCACTTGTGCCACTCATCTCCAGAAGGTGTATGCAACCATCAGTACAAACGAATGCATATGCAGCACTTGTGGTAGAGCACTGCGAGTGCTTCAGTGTAAAAATCAGCCAAGTGACATATACTGCGATGCTCCGTCTTAATTATGCACGCCTCTGAAACAGCGTTTAGACACTTGGGCATGCCTGCATTTGCACCACCACTCCCCCGTTTTCATTGACCTTCCCCTGTCACCACCCAGAAATGCCTCGTCCTGTCACTCAAGCTAGCGAGGCATCTATACACAAGGGGCAAGCGCTTCGAGATTGCATAGACTGGCTCACGCACTCACACTGCGATGCGCACGCATGCGCAGAGTGCAAACATTGGTCTGAATCAGGCCCTAATTGCCTTCAGTATCTTATTGACTGGAAAAGATACGGTCCTGAAGAACGAGCATGGATTAAGGCCTCTGACGTCCTGCTCCTCAACTTGTTCGAGCTTTTCACAAAAGATTTCTGATAAGCCTTGTGTGTGTTCGGAGTCCACCCTGAAAGGGGGGGAAGTGTCAGGTTTCGGCCTAGCATCGGCAGTTACTCACCACAATGCTGACTTCCCCTGATTTCTCGTGCGATCAGACGTCAGGTGCAGCGGCGAGTGACGCGCTGAGGATTATGCCTTAGGTGCACTTGGGCTGCTATAGGTAAAAACTGTAGGCTCGTTCTACTGGTTTTACATAAATACTGTGTGCAGTCATCATACTTTCTGTGTAAGGCAGGAAAACAAAACCAAGATAGCAGACCAAGACAATTGTCAGGTTTCGGCCTAAGATCGGCCGTTACTCACCACAGCGCCAACTTCCCCTGACCTCTAGTGCGATCAGACGTCAGGTGCGGGGGCGAGTGACTCGCTGAGGATTATGCCTTAGGTGCACTTGGACATCCATGTGCTGCTCCGTGCCCTGGTTACCGAGGTTGCCGTCATGGGCACAGCCACAACAGTCTTCATCACCTGACTGACCCTTCGTCCAGTGGTAGCATGGTTGTTGTCAGCTGATGCTGTCCTCCAATGGACTGCTACCTTGGGGTATATTACTGGGCTCTGGACAACAGGAAGTTGCCTGTACAACGTTGTTTCTAGTAGTGTTTGCTTGCCATCACTTCATTCCAGGTTCCCTTGCTATTCTGCTCTCAAGTAATTTCTAGTTACTCTCCTGTGCCAGTGGTGGTTTGGATACCTTGCCCATGTACTCTGTACATCCTCTGAGTACTACTACAGTGTCACTCTCCTGTGCCAGTGATGCATCTGATACCTTGCCCGTGTACTCAGTACAACATCTGAGTACAACTATAGTGTCACTCTCCTGTGCCAGCGGTGTGTGTGATACCTTGCCCGTGTAGTTAGTACAACATCCGAGTACAACTACAGTGTCAATCTCCTGTGCCAGTGGTGTGTCTGATACCTTGCCCGTGTACTTAGTACAACATCCGAGTACAACTACAGTGTCACTCTCCTGTGCCAGCAGTGCGTCTGATACTTTGCCTTCACACTCAGTACAATATCCTAGTACAGAATCCTCGCTAATGCTTCTTTCAGAAGTACACTCTCCTGGGCCTCAACGGTGTAATCTCCCTCCATTTCTCACCTGTATCGGATACCTGACCAAAGAGCCGTGATCTGATTGCTGGGTGCAGCTTAAACAGCTCCCAGCAGGTTAGACTCCGCACCTTTGGTCAGGTCTCACCAACATTCGATACTTGTGGATGAGGAGGACATACATCCAGGTCCATTGCCTCTAATTCCTTCCACAACCCGGGACCTCAGCTTTCAGCTCCTCAGTAGGAGATCCTCCTGAGCCAGTCATGACAACAATATTCCAGAGCCAGACAGAAGTAACAAGGCAGGCAGAGAGAAGTCCAGGGCAGGCAGGATATAAGATGAAGGAATCCACAAAGAGGACGTTCCTGGACCTGTGTAGAGTAGAGCCAAGAGGGTGCACATGATCTTTCAGACTGTGCAGGACTAGTTGCAGAAATACTGACAGTAGTTTAAATTATGAGGAAATGCTAGAAATACTCTCAAATAAACACCATAGGAACATCTTTAATAGATAATCCTCTCATCATAGTATCATGAACATTTTAATCCCAGAGAATGCGATCTTGGTTTATAGATCTGTGCACATCCCGGTAAAAGTGGCTGAATTCATGCAAAAACACGTTTGACTCAACAAAACATTATTTGCAATCCATTCCCACATTATGGGGTAAATGTACTAGGTTGTGATTTCTTAAAACATGCAATTTTTCCACAAAAAAACATGCAAATTTGAATTTGTCATATTTAATAGGCTTCGAGAACATGTAAATTTGCATCAAACTATTCTCGCACCTGCAAAACATGTCATCCAGTTATTGCCCATGTAAAACATACAACTCTCCAGATGTAATAGGCTGTGAGTTGTAAACTCGGACAGAACTCGCAAAAACAAACTTATGAAATAATAGACTGATCCCAGGACGGTGAGTTTAATGTGCGACTTTACTGTAAATCAACATCTAAGGCCTATTAATACAGAAGCTGGCCATTAATGCTAAGCAAACCCCTATAAACCACGCCTATCTCAAATTCACCTGTGTGGGTGTAGTCATGGCAAATTTTCTGAACACCTATGAACTGTACATGTCTGGGCTCCTGACTATTGAGGAGCAATGCAGGAGGAAGGCGCAAGAGCATCACCAGATTCAGCGGCCATTTAGAGTATGTGCCAGGCGGCCCTGTAGACTTTGTATGGGCCTGGACTCCCTCTAATATCAGGAGGTGGCACAGCTTTCCGGGCTGAGCCGCACAAACCTCCTGAACTTATATGAGCAGGTAAGGGATGATTTAGAACCTCAGGACCTTCAACTTCTATAGGCTCACAGGGTTCCTAAATGTTTTTGGAGCCATAGGTTGTACCAACATTGGGCTCAGAGCACCACACTCAAGGTGGGAAGTGAATGTGAATAGGGATCACAACCACTTCCTAAATGTGCAGGTGGTCTGTGAATTCTCGGTGTGGTTTCAGCTAATCCAGGATCTTATCATGATGCCTACATCATCAGCGCCAGTCATCCCTACTGGAGAAGTTGAAGATGGAGACATGTTGTAACTGTAACAGCTGTATGAAAGTTTGTGACTGCATGGTCCCTTACGAGTATGTATTTTAAACTACAACAGACAATCTGCTTCACATATACTTTATGTTTATATTTGCTGCATGTGTGCTGGGATTAATGTTTGGCCACCTAAATGTCCTTCCTGTGATGTGTCTTGAAATAGGATACAAGTTAACTTTGTGTTGTTTGTTTAGGTGCAACCTTGAACTTTGCTGGTGTTTTATGTATTCAATGTAAAGGCTACACATTTAATTTTGTAATGTCATCCCCCTCTTTAAATTCCCCATGTGATTTGGGATATGGGTGTAAACCTGGCTCACGACACCTCTTTCTAATCCACATGGTGTGGCTCAACAGAAATACAATGCTGCTCATATTGCCAGGACCGTAACTAGGGTAGTGCGTCCTGTGCCAGTGCAAGGGGCACCGTAGGGCAGGGGGCGCTATTCAGGCCTGTCAATTTTCCTGTTTATTATCATTCTCGCTTGTAGCTTCCTCTTCTTTTATCTCCAGCATCTCCTGGTCTCCCCTATCTCTTCCCTGGCCCTTCCCCATGAGGCCATGACCCTTTTTCAGGTGCACTATTTTATGTCCCTATTTAAAAAAAAGGGGGGCGTGCCAATGTTCTCTCTGGCACAGGGCACCAAAAAGTCTAGTTACGGCTCTGCACATTGCTACACGTAACGTTATTGAGCACACCAAAGGACTTTTGAAGAGCAGATTCTGCTGATGGATAGGTCGGGGGAAATTCTTCTATATGCCCACAGGAAGTTGGTGACATCATTACTACCTGCTGTATGCTACACAACATTGTCCTTGGACAAGATAGGAATGTTACAGTTACAGTCAAAGTTTATTAAATTCATGACAAAAGAATACAATACATCCAGAAGTATCTGGTAAAGAACACTTTAAACATTATTTATTTATCCTTACTCACCAGCTGCTGTTCGGGTAGATGGACGGTCCGTGTCCTCAGTATGTGTCTCTGTCAGCATTTGAGGTGGGATGGATTGCTTAAGCTCCTCCTCAAACGGAGTGAAGTGGACGCGGACTCCTGGGCCAACCCCCGTCTTCCTGCTTTCACACAGCTCCTCTGACATTTTAGCTTTCAAAATCCTCTTAACATCAGAGAAGTGTTTCTTACAGTTGTCTACACACCACTTGCAGGAACTCACAGCATTCACTGCCTCACAAACCCCCTGCCATAAAGCCTTCTTGCGGGCCATGGATGTGCAGTGTGCCTTTGCCCCTACCAGCCTCTTATGCACTGGCACAATTGCTCCCAGTAATAGTCTTGCCTGAGGCACACACTGCAGCCTTTCCCTTCTACCTCCTCCTCCTCATCCTTTTCACTCTCCTTCACTAAATCTGGGGGACCAAAATGAACATTGTATTTTCTCCCACTGTGCCCAGCACTCAGCACTGGGCTTTCCTAGCTCTGCAGGTTCAGACTGCTGGGGCTCTCTGTGCACTCCGCTGCCTGGCTGCGATAAGCATCAAGTACGGAGTTACCGGTGGTAACCCTCAGAGTGCTGGGGCATCAGGCCCTAAGCTCCCAGTCCCCAGTGCTCTGCTCCTTCTAGCCCTGCATCACCGCACAGGGGGCGGCTTTGGTCGGACCCCCCCAGTGTGCGGCACTCAGCCCGGCTGCCTTTTAATGCTGGGCACTGGGAACTAAGTGCCAGGTCCTCCTCCGCACTGGAGTATTGGGAGCTAGCACTCCCGACCCCCAATGTGCAGGTATTCTGCCCTGCAGTCCGGGACAAGTCTCCCGGCTGCAGCGCCTCCTCGCCTCTCTGTGGAGATCGGGCGCCAGGAGTCAGGCTCCCGGACCCCAGCATGGAGTACCCAGTGGCTCCCTGCACTCCGTCCACCCAGGACTTAAACAACAGCCCTGCTGCGTAGCTGGGCCGCTGGGAGCTAAGCTCACGATCCCCAGCGTGGAGCACTCAGCGGCTCCTTACTTCAGTCCTCCTTGGTGCAGCACATCGAGGGTTACACGGCACAGCTGGTTAATCCACATCATTAAGCCACTGGAGGGATCCGGGGCCGTGGAACATTAACCAACATTTAAAACATTTCTAAAACCACTCGGCGCCTAGTGTCGCTAATACATTTAAACATGGTGCCTAGCGCCCTTTGTCCCTTTAAAAATGGTACCGCAGCAAGAGTGCTGCGGCGGCCATTTTCTACACGTGTGGTCGGGCTCTGGCCACATGCCCCTAACACTACCAAAACTCTTATCCGCTCTCTGATGATCTCTCACCTGGACTACTGCAACCTCCTCCTGTGAGGCCTCCCTCTCACCCACCTCTCCCCACTTCAACCCATCCTCAACACTGTGGGAAGTCTGATTTTCCCCTCCCACCCACCCTGCCTTGAATCTCTCCCAATCCCTACACCAGCCCCCTACCCCCTACATTACTCAAACTCTTTCCCCCTCACCTACACAGCTCTTAGCGGCTGATTCTGAGATGTCTTTTGCTACAGCCGAGTCTGCATCTTTATGCCATGGGCGATTTTGTGAACACTGAAACGCCCACTTGCATCATGGTGCTGGCGGTGCAAATCCATCTCAATACACCATCGAATGCACCACAGATGCTTGCATCAGTCCTATGGCAGGTATTTTTTCTCCGTCTGACCATGGCCTCCTGTGTGAGCGGTGGTGCGTCATTGGACGCAGCCCCTTACAGCGATACGCCTGCATCTGCTTAGCCACCCCGGATCGTCCCAAGGGCAGTTCTGCAGCAGTGTTCTAGGTACCCTGCAAGCCAAATGCAGGTGCTGTGGGGCAGTGAAGCAGCCCTGCACCCTGGGAAAGAACACCGCTTGCAAACCCCTAGTTACAGCCCTGTATTAGGTTGTTACACTTTTAAATAAAAATGTCCCCTTATTGAGTCTTATGAGATATATAAAACACAAAAGTGGGTCACAAAAGCAGTATTTTTGGAGAAAAACATAAGGCTGCAATTAATTAAGGTGATGTCCCAGTATTCAATCAGTCAATCAATCATTTAATCTGTCAATCAACCAATTCATATGCTTTATTTATTTGGGCAAATATCAATTAGTAAGTTCATTTCCAAGATAGGCCTACCTTAAGCTGGGTGCACACCTAAAAGATATATCTGCAGATGATGGTTGTTCATACACACTGAACAACCATCATCTGGCCGCTGGACCGGAGGGGTCCGGGGCTGCTGGCCGGGGATCGCGTCGCACCTTCCCTCCGTGGCCTTTGCAGCAAGTGTACAGGCGGTGGGCTGACTGCCCGCCCGTACACACAGCGCGATGAGCAGATATATTGGGCATCAGCTGTGCAGTACAGCCGACGCAATATGTCTGTGACTGACTTCCTTCACAGACATATCGCTGGTATGCACTGGCCGATGCACACACAGTATATTGGCCAATCAATTGATCGGCCAGTATATATGCCAGTGTGTGCATTACACAAGTCAAGGAACAATACATTAATGTAAAGACTAATAGACAGTAGATGCAAGAGTACAGTACAGTACAGCATGAATGTGGGTGTGGCGCAAAGTGTTCCACACAGAGGGCCAATGAAAGTACAGAATGATGTGTGCTGCAATGTATTAGCACACAGGTTCTCAAACTCGGTCCTCAGGACCCCAAACAGTACATGTTTTCCAGGTCGCCTCACATAATCGCAAGTGAAATAATTAGCTCCACCTGAGGATCTTTTAAATGTGTCAGTGAGTAATGAATACACCTGTGCACCTGCTTGGTGACATGCAAAACGTGACCTGTGAGGGGTCCCGAGGACCGCGTTTGAGAACCACAGTATTAGCATGATCAAATATAGGTCCCTATGGGCAAATTACATTTTGGAGAGCTGTGAACTGTCATATAAGTTACAAAGTCTCAGAGGTCGATTCAGACCCGGACTCTAAGCTGCGCTCTCACGCAGCCAAAAGGGGCCGGGTATGCAAATACCGTGATCGCACTGTCTGGTGTAAGGACACCCTCTATGTCTTAGAGAGCGACGGCAGAGCGAACGCACGCCAGTATAAAGACGCCCACCGGAGCTGCACGCAGCGCTTGAGGTAGACCCTACCTCACCACAAGCACTGCGATCAGTGCTGTCTAAAATACAACCAAGTGACGTGTACAATGGCGCTTCTTTGCTAAATATGCACACCCATAAAACGCCCAGACACGCCTGCGTTCGCACATCCACTCCTCCGTTCACTCAAATTAGCGTCCAGGCTGTGTACTACAAGCGCACAATTCCGAGTGCAGTGAGTGACTCACACATGCACATATTGACGCATACGCATGAGCAAACGTGCGATTATCGGCCATAGTGTGCGTTCGTGGCTTAGCATCCGGGTCTGTATCAGGCCCTCAGTCTTTTTTTATTCATTAATGATACCGATGTATCGGAGATATAGCTTAGAAGCTACAGTAGACAATGTGCAGACTATGCTAAATTGATCATAGAAAAGAACTTTCCACATTAAGGGACACAGTATGATTCAGCTAACCGCCGTGTTTTCAGAGAAAGGACACAGCCGGTGACAACATACGTCCTTATATAACTTGCTGCTGCACAGATTTTCTTCCCCACCAATCCTCCAAGGGGCCTGTTGTGCAGCACAACGTTCCCTGGTTCTGTCCATTCTGCGGAGATAGAGAAAAACAAGCTATTAGTGAGGTCTGTGGGGACTGCATACAGTAATTACCAGTCATGACTTGCCAGGTGATTGTACTCAGGAAAGTTCCTCCTCTAACACTGTAGTGGAATATTTAAATCCTCAGTTCAACAAGTCCCACAAGGAGAGACAATCTATCTCCAATAACATAGCTGTCATGTGATGTGTCTTATAGGGATTGGGTGGGTTTACGTGACTGCCTAGTAAAGAACAGAAGTGATGATTGTTTACTGGATAGCTAGTAAAAAATGACTCCTTAATGTTACTGATTTAAATCAAATGAATAAAAGGCTTAACAGCAGATGACAAAAGGGATATGTAAGAATTATTCGATCACTTTTAGTTGCAAGGAGGTCAGGACACAGCTGTATATTGTAATGGCTGTAATTCTTACTGTGTATTGTAAAATGAAAAAGATTAATAACGGAACAATGTAAGATAAAAAAGATTGTTGTAATGTATTTGGTGTAAACAGTTCATGTAAAGAAAAAGGTATTGATAGGAGGGATATGTATCAAACCTTCGCCTGCTTCCGCTCCGGCTTGTAAGTGCTTAAGTGGGTGGTCCGGAGGAGCCGATGACGCGATTCACGCCCAAGCTGCACAATGACTGTCTCGGCATTGTGTGGCAGGAGTATGGCTGCGATGAAGCAATTACAGAGTCACACCCCACCCCGATCTGCCCCCAAATTAGCGTCACGCCCTCTGCTGTACAGATATGGCTGCCTCATTCCGGAGGATGCAGCCACATTGTCGGCATGTATGGATAAAGTGAAGATAGATAAAGAACCAACCAACCAATCAGCTTCTAACTGTCACTTTACAGGCTTTGGCCCTCATTCAGAGCCGCTCGTTAGCGGCAGTACGCTCTTTCCGAGCGATGTTTGCACATCTGCGCATGCGTACGGTTTTTAGTACGCATGCGCGAACCAGTCAGTGCGGTCAAAAATCGTTTGTACGCTATATAGCGAGTGCCTGCTATTTTGAGTGACAGAATGAGGCGTATGTGGGTGGTAACAGGGGAAGGTGCTTGAAAATGGGGAGTGGAGATCCGAACGCAGGCGTGCTTAAAGGTCAAAACGGGCGTATTATGGGTGTGCATAATTAATTCAGCAGCGTCATTGACCACGTCACTGGGTTATTTTATAACCAGAACTGCTCGCAAATTTGTGGTAGCAAACACCAACCACAAGAATAGCGAGCAGTTCATACGCTGGTCGATGTACTCGATTAATCTAATAAATAGCGGACATGACGTAGGATGCGAGCGGCCAGGGGGCGTTTTTAACAAATAAACGAGCGTATGTTTTGCTCGCTCGTTCAGACTTAGAGGCGTGAACAAACTACAATTTGCGAACGGGTCATTTGAATAGCCACCCCTTGTTTTTGAACGAACGACCGCAAATAGCGAACGGCTCTGAATCAGGCCCTTTGTTTGCTTTTCCTTGTTTCCTTGTTTTCTGTTGAATGCAACTACTTAGTGATGTTTTGACACAGAGGTGATGATTTGGGTGACATTGGGGGGCATTCATGAGAGCTTGGAGAGAGAGATAAAATTGTGAGAGATAAAATACCAGCCAATCTGCTTTCATGTTACAGGCTGTGATTGAAAAATGACAGTTTGAAACTGATTGGTTGGTTCCTTACCTCTCTCCACTTTATCTCTCGCCAAGATTTTAGGGATAGTCATGTATGAAAGAAAAAAATGCTGCCCCCCTATCCTGCAGGCCACAAATCATTATGTGACGCCATGTGTCTATTTTTGAGCCATTTCACCTATTTACTATGCCTTAGATGGAGATAAAGTGAATGGAGATAAAGTCCCAACCAATCAGCTCCTACCTGCCATGTCAAAGGTTGTGTTTGAAAAATTACAGGAGCTGATTGGTTGGTACTTTATCTCTGTTCACTTTATCCCCCTCCAAGGTTTAGTAAATAGATCCCACAGCCTGTAAAGTGACAGTTAGGAGCTAGTACTTTATGACTCTCCACTCTATCACTTTTCAAGGCTTAGTACATCTCCCCGATAATACCCAGTATGAAATTACCTACAACAGAATGAACAGAACTGTTTTTACCATATCTGCCTACAGTTCCCAGTGTTTTAGGACAGTCCCAATTTCCTGCACACACAGGGGCGTTGCTTACTGAGTAACCAGGCTTTTGTGTATGCAGAGATTACCTGTCCCGGTGAAAGGTTAGAAGCGCAATGATAGCTACTGCTATATGTTAAGTAGCCCATAGGCTACAATGGGCTAACAACTGCAGGGGCAGTTTAGCAGCCCTCATAGAAACATGAGATATTACTATAAAAGTAAAACATAGAAAGCTATAGGGTCCACTTTTGCGATCAGATATGGAGGTGCTGCAGCAGATATTACAGGTCTCTGCTGCAGTCCCCTTTCTTAAAGCATAGGGATACATAGCTTTTCAGGGATTTCCCAAAAAACTAACATGACTTTAGTAAATATGCCCCTTAGTGAGTGTGCAAAACTTAAAGGTAAGTGTTTCCTTTACAGAAAAAATGCGGAAAACCTGGAAAACATTATGGGGCATATGTATGACCAGCTCAATTTTTAATGCAGTTGTGAGGTGATAATTATGCATTTACTATTGTTGGGGCGCCGGGACAGAGCTTCCAAAAAAATCCCAGTTCCAATAAAGAATTAGGGGTACAAGCAAAGTGATAACTGCCACTATTACTTTGCTAACAGTTTGGGACCCGGTGAGTGAACTGTGCATATGCGATGGTCTCCCTGCGTATAATTAAGTACCTGAATATGCCGTTAGCTGCCGAGTCCCCATTTATACATACTGGCGATACTTAGCTTTTGCTGGGATTCCCGCAAAATGACTGTGGTAAATATGCCCTTATTCATCTTATTATTTTTCTGTATTACCATTTGAAGATGTCATTGCTTCAAAGTGTTATACATGGCATGAGAAATATTCTTCTAAAGAGGGAAGAAAGAACCGTAAGGTGCGTATCCACTATCCACTAGCATATAGTGGAACGACAGTACGATTACAACATTGTAATCGTACAGTTGTTCCTCTTCCCCTGCAGTGCCTACACTGAATAACACTGGTTTTCCTAGGATACCCTGCATAAAGCCCCAGGACTCAACAGACGAGGTCTTCTGCCACTAACAGCCACCCATTTTCCCTTAGAAGTAGGAACATTCACCTGTACTTAGGCGGCCGCCTGGACTTAAACTCGGAGTAGTAGGGGTTTACAGTTACACAGATCTCCCAGGAGTACCAGAATAAAATTTGACACCAACGAGAGCCGGTAGCTGAGATGCGGCTAATGTAGCACTGGTGGTATAGATGCGGTTAATGTAGCCATGGTGGTATAGATATGGCTAATGTGGCACTTGTAGTATAGATGCGGCTAATGTGGCACTGGTGGTATAGATGCGGCAATTGTAGCAATGGTGGTATAGATGTGGCTGGTATAGCCTGTGGAGTTAATGCAGCTAGTAGCTGGTAGAATTGATGTGGTTGGTATAGCCTGTGGAGTTGATGCAGCTAGTAGCTGGTAGAATTGATGTAGGTATAACCTGTGGAATTGATGCAGCTAGTAGCTGGTAGAATTGATGCGGCTGAATTTCGAAATGCGGGTTGGTTAGCCGTGGTGCAGCTACTAGAGCCGGAGCGTTCGATGTGGCCTGGTGACCGAGGTGCGGCTTGGTTAGCCATGGTGCGGCTACAAGAGCCGAAGGATACGATGCGGCCTGGTGACCGAGGTGCGGCTTGGTTAGCCGCGGTGGGGCTACAAGAGCCGGAGAATACGATGCGGCCTGGTGACTGAGGTGCAGCTTGGTTAGCCGTGGTGCAGCTACTAGAACCGGAGGATATGATGCAGCCCGGTGACCGAGGTGCGGCTTGGTTAGCCATGGTGCGGCTACAAGAGCCGAAGGATACGATGTGGCCTGGTGACCGAGATGTGGTTTGGTTAGCCGCGTTGCGGCTACTAGAGCCGGAGGATACGACGCGGCCCGGTGAGCGAGGTGCAGCTTGGTTAGCCGTGGTGCGGCTACTAGAGACGGAGGATGCGATGCGGCCCAGTGACCGAGGTGCGGCTTAGAGAGATACAGGAACAAAGTCCAGAAACAGGAACCGGAAGGGCAAGTACTACGGACAATCATCCCGTGTTCACAGTAACTCTTGGCGTCGTCCGGCGTCCAGATCACCTAGCAACTGGTGGTGCAATTCCCGCACGGCAGGCGGAAGTGGTAGATGTGGTCACTGAAGTGCCAGAGAGTGACAAGTCACACTGATGTCTTGTAACAGATATGTCGTTCAGTGTAGGCACCCTCCCTCATCCCTGAACAATCTGTCGATATCGTCAGATTGACCAGCATGTTCATGCGGCCATTGATGTCGGAAACGACCAGCGGGAGCGCGCATTGCTGGTTGTTTCCGACATTTTCATGCTGATTTGTGCACGATTAATGAGCGATTGAATGATAACGATATCGATATCGTTCAATCGCTCATTTTAATTGGCACGTGGATACCCGCCTTTAGACATCAGGATCACAGAAGGCTTTTACACAGCAAGGGTTTGATGTAGTGTAGGCAGCAATTTTGTGTACCAAACGTAGTTGAAAACCTACAGATGCAAGATTGCAACTTTATCTATTTTTAGTTGCACGTAGCTCAAAATACGTTCAACTCAAAGTACAGTATATATTGCATACTGTAGAATCAAGATAGGCTGTAAGCAGTTCCTGAACCAGCTGTAGGTAAATACAGCAGTAATCCTCATCAATTTAATGTGTGCTTAGACATAGATTAATTAAATACATTTTTAAAAATAAGTTACCGGCACCAGGGGCTGATTAGTGCTAAAGCAAAGGGACAACCTGAGGTCCTACAGCAAAACAGTCAGCCATGCCTTTTATGATGAGCCTAATGCCCTGGCATTCTCCAATCGTTGGATAGATGAAATGCTGGTTAAATTCCTTACAGTGGATCACACTATCTGCCCTATCTTATACACCTTGCGAAAAGTCCACAAGACCATTGTGGACCCCCCCTGTGATGACTATTATATCAGCAAGGGGGTCTCTACTCTAGCTCATAGCCTTCTCGACTTTCATTTACAGCCCAGTATTCAGAGTATGAACAGCTACATTAAGCACAAGGGTGACTTCCTCAAGGGTTTATCTCACATAGATATATTACCTGAAGATTGTTTGCTTTTTTCTCTCAATGTGTGCTAATTGTAACACTGCAATACCTCATACAGCTGGTATAGAGGCAGTTAGACGCACATTGTCACAAGGAGCTTATGATGGTCCTCCCATTGAGTTTCTACTATTATTGTTATAAAAGGAACTAGAATTGAACCATTTCTCATACCAAGTTGATATTACATGCAAACAATAGGTACGGCCCAGGGCTCGAACCTGGCAACATTATACACTATAAGAGATTTATAGACAATGTTTTTTTTATTTGGAGAGAAGGAGCAGAGTATTTTTACTTATAGGCTCAAGCAGTTGAACAATCTTGATTCTCCGATCTGCTTCACAGCAACAACGGACAAGGATCGTGTACATTTTTTAGAAGTGACAGTGTACAGGGATGGTCCACTACTTGGGTATATACATTATACTGGAAAATTACAGAATGGAATACCCTTCTTTGGTCTACAAGCCATCACCCTGATGCTTTCAAATCAAACTTACCAGTATCCCAATTCCCCGGGGTGCTGAGGAACAATTCCAATAAGAGACTGGCTGAATTGCAGCTACAAGACTGTATAGCATGCTTCATAGCACGTGGATACAAACTACCTGTCGTCATGAAATGCCTCACTAGGGCTAGAAAGATTTTCTTAGAAGGTAATGAACAGGAAAAGGATCCTGCAAACGAAGGAAGAATGATTGTGGGCACCAAGTGTGCTACCAACCTGGGATTGGTACAGAAATCAATTAGAAAGAACTGTAGACTGATCAACACTGTTCTGAGTTTTAAAAGCTTGAGTAATAAACCACCCATCTTGAGTGTTAGGAAAGGCCGGAATCTCAAGGATCTTTTATTCAGACCTAATTTGATACCTGGCACAAAGTCCACGGAACACTGGCTTCCAAAGAAAACTGGGTGCTTTAGATGCTTGGGCTGCACGACCAGCTTCTGCCAGCCACAGTTGGAAAAAAAATATTTACAACATTGTTTATCTTGCCAGATGGGTCATGTGGTCTACTATTTGACCTGTGCATGTGGGCTGATGTACATAGGCAAAACCATCAGAACATTTAGGAGCATATGAACCAACACAGCTCATCGATTTGCCTGGCATATAACACCGGGACGATGGGCAAACCAGTTGCAACACATTTCTTTAATAAGGGACACCAGATCTCTACCCTACGATGTATCATTATCGATTGGGTACACCCTCCCATAAGAGGTGGCAACTATGATGTAATGTTACTAAAAATGAAGCGAGGTGGATACACCACTTGGACATTGTGGCCGAAAGGGGTCCTAATAAGTACAACACACTCAGTTTATTTTATACAGTAAGTGAGTTCAGTATTCCCTGGTTTTCATCTTTCTTTTTGGCAGGGCTGCTTGACCATTGCTAGACCGTGCTTTGACTCCTCATACACAAATATTTTTGAAAGTGTGGCCTGATGCTCTTATATGTCTTGTTACAGAATTAGGTAACATTTGAAGTATATATGTTTATTGAGGTATTTTTTCTTTGTCTACTTTTATGCTCTCTTATATTTAATATAGTATTTTGTTGGTGGTGGTAAAACTTTCTTTTCATTGTTGACTCATTTGTAGCACACCACTTACCTGTGAGTCTAACACCCAGTGATTTAAGTTCTACGGTTTATGTACTACCTTTACTTGCCTATCTAGACTGGGTTACTGTGCAATTTGTGCAGCCCATTTCTTCAGGGTCCATAGGGATCCACAGGGATACCATGGGGTGTAGGTGGTAGATAAGGATCGGACAACAAACAGTTAAGCTTTCAACTGCCAGGATGCAACGGTCCCTCGTCTCTAAACCCCACCCCTGAGCCTGAGGCAAATCAGTTTGCTTGGTGTCCGGCAGGAGCTCGGACACCTTGTATTACAGTAGCTGCCTTATGCAGCCCAAAGATTTATTTTTATGGTTTCTAATTTTATTTATCTTTATTACTGAGTGTGCAGCATCAGACTGTCCTTAGTATATCTGTGCAGCCACTCCATCACCCCTCCAGGCGCCGCAACTCCATAACATCGCTTGGTACCTTCGGCGGGGCTCCTGGGGTCCTTGCTAGCTGGCCCCGTGGAGAACCCCAGAATGCAACTCGGACGCAGGGGACAGGTGAGGTGGGTTACCGCTTGCTGTAGCCCTTGGCTGGGCAGTCTTACCTCCGGTCTCAGGGGACAGGCCGGAGGTGTTGAGAGTGAACACCGGCCTCGACTGCGTGATCCACTAGACTACCAGGGTACATATGGTGCTGAAATCCAGCGTCCCGGTGGTCAAAGATCAGCCAGGGGAGGTCAGCTTTCCCTATTACAGCTGCCCCTCCCCCAGCTCAAGGCGCGATTCCACCACGGTCTGGACGCTCTGAGCTGCTCTTCTCCTCGGACCCTGCCCCCTCATAGGTCTCCGGTGGCCATTTTCTGCAGGCTCAGCCACAACGCTGGGTCCCCTACATACCTCTCCCAGGAGTCAGGTTATGTAGCGCTATAGCCTACCAGACATTGCGTCTGAGTAGTTGAATGTAGCACCCTTTTGCAGTTAGTGTTTTCCCACATAGTATGTGACTATTGCTAGCACTGTCTGTCTGTATGATTTTTCTAATCTGTCAGCCTATGCCATTCCCTTTCCTCTCACTATTACCCTATCATACCGGTGTATTCAAGGTCTACTATACTTCACTTTCAATTATAAATGTGAAGGCTGTCACATACTGTTTGGTTGCACTCTACACAGTACCATATTCTGTGCTGTGCTCTCCTGAAGCTCATTTAAGCATAGACAGGATCACTATACTGCTTACCCATTTGTATACCCTGTCGCATAATAGCGTCTGAATACACATTTGTATTTGGTGTATTCTGTCGCATAATAGCGACTGCATACCAATTTGTATTTGGTGTATTCTGTCGCATATTAGTGTATACTCTGTGACTATGTCTAACAAAGGCAAAATCAGCAAGCAAGCGACTGCTACCTACATTGCTCTCATGCAAATCCTGTGCAGCAAGCTTGAATGAAGAGGACGTTGTCCAGGTGTCCAGGACGGACTATGTACAACGTGTTATATTACACCAGGTACGTCTTCTGCCCTTGCCCAGAAGCCTCCTTAGGCATCACTGACTCCGGTGCTAGCTACTATTGCAGACCGCCTGACAGTCTCGGCAGTAATTCCCCTATGGGATTGCCTCAACAGGTACAGGCAGTATTGGTACCTCCATGGGTAGATGTCCTCTCTACTTCGGTAAGAGTCTAGCAGCTTCCAATCTAAAATTAATATAGCTGCTTTGGTGCGAGTTGTCAGATCTATTCTCCAAATAGAAGACGATGAGCCCACCTCCAAATCAAAGCACCCACTATTTAAAAGACAAAAAGTGGCTTTAGCAGAGTTTCCTCTCTCTGATCAGCTAGCCGAACACATGGCAGCAGCTTGGCAGATGCCTGGTAAGAGGTTTCAGCTCCAAAAATGCCTGACCTATTGTTACCCTTTTCCTGCAGCTCATTGCGCAAAATGGGAGGCTCCCTCAGCAGTACATTCCCATGTTACGCTACTGATTAAAAGATCCACATTACCTATCCCTACAGCTCCTAAAGGACATGCTCCTAAAGGACCCTATAGATAGAAAGATTGAAACTGGCCTTAAATCTGTGTATTCCCTTTCAGGAGCCATTACTCGCCCAACCATGGCTTTTGCCTGGGTGGCAAAAGCAATTGAGAGCGGGGCAGATGCCTTAGAAGAGTCTTTCTTCCTAGAAGCCTCCAGGGATCAGATGTCTTATATAGCTCACATAAGAGATGCAGCTTCCTATATCGGAGAAGCAATCTTGGATGCTAGTCTCCTGGCCTCTAGAGCAGGAATGGGGAACCTCAGGCTCGGAGGCCTAATAAGGCCACCGGAACAATTTGGTCTGGCCCTCTGAGTATTTTTCTGCTAGCCTCATCTGGCTAGCAGGGGGCCTAGAATGGCACCCTGCAGCCAGAATCTATACAGCAGTGCCGCCTGGAGCATCCTTAGGACGCTTCAGATGGTCACACCGCTGCCCTTACAGCTCCCCGTAGCATCCTCCGGATGGTCTGGGCATTGCTGTAATCACCGGCGATTGTGGCACCACCCATGTGTGACTTCACACCGAGGGGGCGTGGCCTGCATCGGGCCCGCAAATAATATTATATATATCAAAATGGCCCTCAGCAGAAAAAGGTTCCCCACCCCTGCTCTAGAGCATCGGCTAAGTCAGTGTCTGCCCGCCGCACTCTTTGGCTACTTTCATGAAAGGCGGATTCAGACTCTAAGAAGGCCTTAAAATCATTACCTTACACTGGTGAGATCCTGTTTGGCCCAGATCTAGACAAGACTGTAGCCCAGTGGTTCCCAAACTGGGTGCCGTGGCACCCTGGGGTTCCTCGGGTTGATGGTCCAGTACCAAATAAAATGATTTTTAATCATTGTGATAGGCAAAATCAGTGCTAATGACTGCCAATCAAAAAATATGTGGACTAAAAGAAGTGCAGCCCTGTCAACCACCACATAACTGAACAAAAGGGTGACATATAAGCACAATTTACTTCATTTAATTTTTGCTCAATTTCTCAATAGGAAACTTTTGGCCAGGGGTGCCCTGGAAAAAATGCTGATACTCTAGGGTGCCGTGATTCGAAAAAGTTTGGGAACCACTGCTGTAGCCACTTTGGCAGCATCAAAAACTGCTTTTCTGCCCTCAGGAACTACTGCAAAGCCTTGGACAACGTCATTCAGGCCCTTTCGTTCCCAGGGAAAGCCTAAGGGCCAGTCCTTTCCTTGGCACTGCTGTAGCCACTTTGGCAGCATCAAAAACTGCTTTTCTGCCCTCAGGAACTACTGCAAAGCCTTGGACAACGTCATTCAGGCCCTTTCGTTCCCAGGGAAAGCCTAAGGGCCAGTCCTTTCCTTGGCACTGCTGTAGCCACTTTGGCAGCATCAAAAACTGCTTTTCTGCCCTCAGCAACTACTGCAAAGCCTTGGACAACGTCCTTCAGGTCCTTTCGTTCCCAGGGAAAGCCTAAGGGCCAATCCTTTCCTTGGCAATCGACTTCCACAAGGGCCGCCAAGCCCAGGACCAAGCAGACCTGGGCCACCCGACATCCTGCTTCCAAATCTGAGGACAAACCTTCAGCCTGATGCTGATGGGGCGGGCCTCCCCCTGGGGGACCCCAGAGTAGGAGGCCGACTTCTTCAATTTGCCCAGTGCTGGCGTCAAACCACCACAGACACTTGGGTACAAGAAGTGGTCTCTCATGGGTGCATTCTCTCATTCCTAGGATGGCCACCCCACCAGTTTTTTTACACAGGCCTTCCATCAGACCCAAGTAGGGCCCTGCTTATCCAGAAAGCCATTAAGTCCTTGCTGCAAGCGGGGATAATAGTTCAAGTTCCGCCTATCGCAGCGAGGGAACAGTTATTATTCTACCCTGTTTCTGGTGCAGAAACCAAATGGGTCTTATCGACCTATCCTCAACCTCAAATCCCTGAACAAATTCATCAGGGTGCCTAGATTTCTGATGGAAACACTGCGCTCTATTGTGCTAGTTATGGAGCCAGGTGACTTTATGGTGTCTTTGGATATTCAGGACACTTACCTACTGTACCTATAACGCCCTCTCATCAGCGATATCTCCGGTTTGCTGTACTGCAGCAACATTTCCAATTTCAGGCTCCACCATTTGGACTTTCTACAGCTCCATGGGTCTTTACCAAAATTCTGGCGGTCATGGTAGCCCATCTGCGTTGACAGGCTGCTACCATACCTGGACGACCTCTTGCTCTTAGCAACCTGATTTGGCTCAGTGACGGGGTTTAGGGGGGGAGGGACCGTTGCATCCTAGCAGGTGAAAGATTAACTGTTTGGTGTCCACAACCTACACCCCATGTTATCCCTGTGGACCCTATGGACTTTGAAAAAGAGAGTTAACAAAGGTAAGTTTTACCATGACTCTCATTTTTTCCAGCTATTAGTTAATCAAGGTATACCAATAGACCTTCTATACCTTTGACTTCTATTATTAGTTACTATGCTTCATACATTTTTACTTGGTTTGCTGATATCATCTAATTGGTTCTCATTTCACGAGATATAGGACCTCATCCAGAGGCGGTCGCAAGAAGCTGTCGCTCTCTCTGAATGAGTGCGGGCGCTTCTTTTTTTTTGGTGCGGCCTCCTGGTCGCAAGCTAAGTTGTGAGTTACCACCCACAGCTTAGATTGCGACCAGGGTGATGGTTGTGATGGTGTTCACCATCGCGACCATCGTGGCTTGCGTCCAGACCCTAAGGTTGGGTCTGGGTACTCGCAAGCCCCAGGGAGCTTTCTGCTCTGATGGAGCAGGAAGCTCCCCACTGACATCACTGATGATGTAAGTGCGGCTGCCCACAAAACGGTAGGCGTTCCTTAAGGAACGCCTCTGTTTTGGAAACCACCTCCGCGTCCCGCCTGCAAAAAGGGGCGAGCTGTCGATCAACATCGACAGCCGCCCCTTTTGTAGCGAGCTCCGAAGCAAGAGTTTCTCTCCCGTTATGGGGCTTGCGCACGCGCAGTGCGGCCGCTGCGCGTGCGCAGGGCTACCCGTCGACCCTATTGCGAGCACATCGAATGACCCCCATAGTGCTTCACAATCGACCCTTTACCATTGATCTGTTTGTGTGACTCGATGTTTGTATATATTTTGTGGTTGAGCCATATTGTTAATTAACATGGGGTTACAGATTTGACAAAGTTGACATTTATGACCATTATGATTTATACCTATTCATTGATATTTGTTCCTAGCTCTATTTGAGATTTCCTGTTTCTGCGCACCATGCTGGAAAGCAAACAGGAAGTACTTTACTGCACACTTCTGGTACGGCAAGTAGTGCGATGATCTGTAATTGTTCGTTCCCATGGGTAGCTGAGATTGGTCTTACTCCTGCAGTGGTGTTGCAATGTGCCTCGCATCACCAGCTGGCCTTGAAGGGACACTTCCTGAGGATGCACATGTCGGTGGATCACAAACAGGAAGTGCCTCGCCGGGCATTTCTGGTCACAGCCTGGATCTTGTAAAGTTGTATTCATTGCTAGCCCCTAAAGTTTTGCCATAGGGGGCTGTTGGTACTTGGTACTGTGCCACTTTACCCTGATTGATCCATTAGTTAGTTTTAGGTATTTAATAGTGTACATCTTAGGTACTAGTGGGTGTGACTTAGATGACATCACTTCCGGTGGCTTTACACATGGATTGTGCACAGGTAAGCGGTTTGTGTATTTATATGAGTCTTTTTGTCACTGTGGTGATATATGCAGTTACTTTGTCTGATGACTCATCTTGAGAAAGGTCTCAGAGAAGACTGAAACGTCAATTAGCTCTATTGACATGACATGAAGATCAAATAAATATGCCTTCTTTAGAAGCCCTGGGGAGAGCACTTTCTAAAATATTGGACTATTTATGTGTTACTTCTCTCTGGGAGGACTCTGAGGATGAAGCACCCCAGCAGTTGTGACTAATTGAGTGAGAGTGCTGGTTGTCTATAAGACTAGATCGATCGATCTATAGATAGAAAGATACTATAGAGATAGATAGATAGATACTATAGATAGAGATAGATAGATAGATAGATAGATAGATAGATAGATAGATAGATACTCTTTCTATTTATAGTGACAATCAGAAATTAAATATGGCATTTTATATTAGTGCAGAAGTTACAATAAAACTTAGAGTAGCATATTTAGCTTTGGCATGGGCTATAGAAAGAAAAGGATTAAATCACAAATGAACAGACGTTGACAAATGGATTGGTTACCCCTCCACGAAAAAAGAAGAAACCATATTTTCACTAAAATAACTTGAAACTGACAAAAGTAATTGTCATCCATCATTGTTTATTCCATATTTAATAGAAATCAGACTTTGCATTTGATTTTTGATTCAACAGAATATTTTGAATAATAAAACAAATGAAATTGGCATGAACAAAAAATTATGGGACCCTTAACCTAATATTTTGTTGTATAACCTTTAGAGGCAATCACTGCAATCAAGAGATTTCTGTATCTCTCAATCAGACTTCAACAGATACAAATCGTTTGGCCCACTCTTCCTGAGCAAACTGCTCCAGCTGCCTCCTCCAAGCTGCAGGTTTCAGCTCTTTCCATAGATGTTCGAGAGGATTCAGATCAGGGCTCATAGGAGCCTCTTTAAACTAGTCCAATGTTTTGTTCTTATCCATTTTCGGGTGCTTTTATGTATGTGTATATTGGGTCATTATCCTGTTGGAGAACCCTGTGACTGAGGCAGAGCTTTCTGGCACTGGGCAATATGTTTCATTGCAGAATTCCCTGATAGCCTTGAGATTTAATTGTGCTCTGGACAGACTCAAGGCTCCCCATGCCAGATGCAGGAAGGCAGCCCCAAACATAACCAAGCTCCTCCATGTTTCACAGTAGGTATGGTGTTCTATTCTTTGAAAGCTTCATTTTTTCGTAACATAGAGCTGTTTAAAGGACATTCCCCCAGAAGCATTGTGGTTTGTGAATATGAATTTTATCAAATTCTAGTTTGGCTTTTTTATGTTGGTTTTCAAAAGTGGAGTCCTCCTGGATTTTCTTCCACGGAGCCCACTGTTGCTCAAAAAGCATCGGATGGTGCAATTGGACACTAATATACTTTCACCTTGGAGTTCATCTTGTATCTCTTTGGATGTTTTCCTTGGATCTTTTTCTGCTATTCTCACTATCCTTCTGTACATTCGAGGGCAGATTTTTCTCTTGTGGCCGCATCCGGGGAGTTTGGCTACAGTCCCATGGACTTTAAACTTCTTAATAATATCTGCAACTGTAGTCACAGGAACATCAAGCTGCTTGGAGATGGTCCTGTAGCCATTACCTTTAACATGCTTGTCTATAGTTGTCTTACTTATCTCCTCAGACAACACTCTCCTTTGCTTTCTCTGGTCCATGTTCAGTGTGGTGCATACGATGATGACAAACAGCAGAGTGACTACTTTTCTCCATTTAAATAGGCTGAATGATTAGAATATTGAAGATGTGTGATGCTAATTTAAGAAAGCAATTAGTAGGAAATATCACTATAATCAAATTATTTATAATCTTTTCTAAGGGGTACCAACAAATCCGTCAGGGCCATTTTTCTCTTCTGTTTTGGAGACTAAGGTATAATTTATCTGATCACAATTTTTTGCTTTGTTCTATGACATAGCAAAGGCATGCAGGTATACATGAGACAATAGCTGTTAATTTCATGATGCATTGCTTTAATGAGCTGTTAGGGTGCCAACAAATTTGCCTAAGTCTGTAAATATTGCTTTTCTGAGGGCCATTAAGGAACAGAATGATACATTATAAGCATACTTAAGTACTTTTTAAAATGACTTCCAGAAGATTTGCGAAGCTGGAGGACCAAGTGGAAGGTGCAGGTGGCATGGCCCAATGAATTGCACTATTTTTGGCAAACACCTATTGCATAATGCCTTGATTCGCTGTCTTTACACCGTGAGAGATGGGGCCATGATGACATGGATCACAGTGAATTGCATCCTCACAGTCCCACTCACTTCACTGGAGAAGCGAGTGGTCCCCAGGAGCTTGTCTACGCTTCTGAGAGCCCAGGAGAGCTCAGCCAAATTTGGCATTCACCTGGACATTTAGGGAGAGTTGGCTAGTATAGTTATGAGGCCAGCCCAATATAATAGTCATCATAGACATGTACTACACTGTTTTTTTTTATTTTTGCCTAATTAAGGAGTTGGGAGAAAAAGATGTGCCCACTTTTAATTGGCTGATCTAATATCATTGGTTTAGTGTCATGGTTTGCATGTTTCTGTTGCTTAGAGATGTTACTGTTGCTGTTATCAGCCATTAATAGTATTAATCAGTAAAATTATCGCTATATATAATACAAACTGATTACTTACTTTAGGGATGGTCTGAGTGGTGTTATTAGACTAGGTGCCACACGTCTTGTTGGGAGCAATAGTAGGTGGTGTTGCCAGAGGGTCTGTGCCAACTTAATGATGGGTAAGCCTAGTCCACAGAGGACATGGTATGTATTTCTCTGCTTTGGCAATGACAATTGACAACCTCTCTTACCTGTGATGTAAATTACATATTGCATACCCCTGTGATAACGTTAGACAATTCCCAGATTTATCAACAAGCGATATTCTTGTTATCACTCATTACTAATTGTAAATGGTGTTCCAACCAATCAGCTCCTAACTGTCATGTGTTTGAAATATGACAGTTAAGAACTGACTGGCTGGAGCAACATTTAAGACTAGTAATGAGTGATTACAAGAATATAAATCTGGACCAAAACACTGTGAAGTCCCTTATATACTGTCCAATATACAAAGTACGATAGAGTGAGTCTAGCTCACAGAGAGCTGTTATTTTTCTATTGCTCCTATTCTGTTAACTGTAATGCACAGAACCAAAGAAGTGTATATTAAACAGAGACTAACCAACCTCTTACCCTTGAACACATATTACAAGTCACACTCACCTATGTGAGGTCTTTTCCCCCAGGTCACTCTTATCTGACACGGGCCCATGGTGGATATTGCAGTCAGGCACCGGTTATGCTGGATTTAGTATACAAATATTAGTCAATTACAGGTCTGTGACAACAGCCAATCAAAATTCATATTTAGTTTGGTGTTCAATTACCAACTACTGGCGGGCTTTGTACAGTAAGTTCTCTTAGTCACTCCTCACTCAGTACAGACCAGTGGCGGAACTCCCGGAGACAATGGAGTCATTTGCCGCCGGGTGCCAGCCCTGAAGGGGGCACCTGGCTACATTGTCCCCGGGAGCATGGAGAAGGAGCGCCGCTGATCGGTGCTCCACCTCCATTGACGTAACTACGGAGGGTGCAGGGGGTGCGGTCACACCCCCTGCACCCTCCATTTGCTGGGTTCCCGCTGAGTGTGTTACCAGCGGGCGCACGGCTCCTATTCAAACCCCTGGCGACAGCCGGAGGACGGAGCTCCCTCCATCTTCCGGGTCCCGCAGGGCACTATGGAAATGACGCCATGATGTCACTCCCATAGTGCCGAGGAGCGGGCACCGGCAGCAGCACCGAAGCGGGGATAAAGGTAAGCGTTTGGTTTTTTTTGTATGCGCGCGCGGGGGCTCACTACTGGGGGCAACTTCAGGAGGCTCACTGCTGGAGGCAACTACTGGGTGCAACTATATGGGGCTCACTACAGGGGACTCACTACTGGGTGCAACTACAGGGGGCTCACTACTGGGAGCAACTACTCATGGCAACTACAGGGGGCTCACTACTGGAGACACTGCATGGGGGACCATTACTGGGGGCACTACATAGGTGGGAACTTCATAGGGGGACCACTACTGGGGGCACTGTATAAAAGGAACTGCATAGGGGTGGCAGCAGCTGGGGCTGGCATAGGTGCTGGGGGGGTGGTACATTTTAATTTGGGAGGGGGGGGCACCAACATTTATCTTGCCTCCGGGCACCTGGGATGAAGTTACGCCACTGGTACAGACCCTGATAATATATTCCAGCTGCCATTACAGACATAAAATAAGGTAGCACCCAGGACAATTTTGATGCCCCCTAGACTTTATGAACTGAGCAGGGGTACATGTCACACCACCATAGTGTCACACATTAGGGACTGGGTCCACATTACCAAGTCCAGTAGTGTCACCTTACTTTGGCTGCCTGGTACCTAAAACCTGTGGTAACTGTTCTGTATACATGACTGGCATCCCTCTCCTGGTGCTTCCATTCTTTCTGAACTATGGGTGCAACCATCTTGTTTGTGCTCACATGACCCGCTCTGCCAACCAGCTTCCAGCAACTGCAGTCACGTGTTCGGCCCAGCCTATCATCAGCACTTACTGCCCCCTATTTAAACCAGGTACTGCTGATCACACATTGACAGTACACCTTCTCTCCCTATAGATCAGTATCTTGGCTCCTGGTTCTGTTATGCTATACTCTATTCTGTTCAGTTACCACTTTCAGCATTTGCTTAGCAACATTCTGCATCTGTTCTAATTACCATCTCCAGTAATTCCTTAACAGCATTCTACTCCTGTTCCAGCTACCTGCTCAGTATTGCTTTCCAGCACTCAGTGCTGATACTTTCCTGCAGCCTGCTTCTATTGTGCTACAGCACCCAGTTCCAGTATCTCCAGCTGCCTGCCTCAAATGTGCCTCTTCACCTCATTCTTAGGTTCCTGCAGCCTGCTTCTATTGTGCTCGAGCATCCAGTTCTGGTATCTGCACCAGCCTGTTCCAGTTATGTTACCAGCAGCCGGCTCCAGTATATTATTACAGTTTGTTCCAGATTTACCAATTTACTACTGCCATGAGTTATCTTGATAACATGCACCTAGTCTCAGTTCCTGTCCCATATCACCCTGGAACATCAGTCTCTGCTACCTCCTTTGGACTGCATGAGAAATTGTATAGTCAGACCATCCAGCTTTGTTTGTAAATACAGCTAGCCCTAGGGGTTCCGACCCAAATCAACAGAACCATAGTGACGTGACAGCTATGCCTCTAGGTGGGCAGACCTTAGTGACGCAGAGCCTGATTCAGCATGGAACGCAACTGCTATACGCAGAGGGCCAATTGTTGCAGACTGCGCATGTATCGCAGTGCGCGTGCCTGAAGGCATCACTGCGATCACACTGCAATCACGCAGACCACGGAGAGCCATTGCAGAGTGATTGACAGGCAGTGAGAGTTTAGGGGTGGTCACGGGGGGGTGACCGGCAAAACGCAGGCGTGCCTGGCCGTTTGAATGCCGTTGCATGGGCGTAAATAAATTATTCACTGCGACGGCTCACGCAACTTGAGTAGTCACTGCATACAATGAGGATAGCAATTTCTGAGTAAGGTCAGACCTGCTGTAATTCTGCATGAGGGGCCGATGTACTTGATGTATATGCAGGACTGCAAGGCATTACGGATGTGAGATAATGGTAGTGGGCGTCTCTATGCTGGCTGTGCGCCGGCATTGCGATGGCAGTCATTAGCATATCTTTGCAGCAGGGCTGCGTGCGTAATCGCAGCTGCGATCCATAGTGAATCAGTCCCACAGACTTTACATTTTTTCAACTCACTGTATAATCATATAAAGCCCTCTTATTTCAATGCAACGCTAGCTATGCCTACCGACATCAGCACAAAAACAAAATACTGGTTAAACTAGCAAAAGTGTTATTAAGAAAAGCTGTTATTTTACAAATAATAAGGTTAGTACTTTATTATACATACAGAAGAAGAGTTTGGGGGACATGAGGCCTGGTTTACTGATGAGAGAACAGCAGCTTAGTTCAGTCAGTCAAGACTCCTAACCATAAACAGATGTACCTGTATTTGCTTTTATTTTTTTCTTATGTGACAATAGCAAAAGAGAGAGATGTGGATACAAAATGAGCAGTCAAATACATGGCACCTATCCCTTTCTTTGGTATATTTTCCTAAATGCGTAGTTCCCAAAAGATTCCCCCAGGGGCCCTGGCTTTAATGTAGATGTTATTTTGCACAGTTATCATCTTGTTGGCAACTAAAGAAGTGTCCTAGTGAAATAGTGATACCATTTCCACCTCATTGTCAACACCAAAGGGGACACAATTCCCGCACAGTCCTCACAATGTTCTGCATCGGTTCCATCTCTCTCTACGTCCAGCTGTGCAGATTCTTTCTTCTGACAGTCTAGCTCAGGCATTAGTCAGGTAGTTCATCCTGCTGCAGACGCAAACACTGCAATTTTATTGTCTCTTTGAAAGAACTCCCAGAGGTAATAATGTCAAAAACATGCTGTATTTTCCTTGTAGCTGTACATTCAGCTCATCCAACAAAGCCTGTATTCCACACACAGAAGTTATTTAATTTTCAGGCAATACACCCCAAAATCTCTGCAGAAATGTAATCATTCTTATTTATACCTTCTGCCTGGGAGAAGCAACTATATGATGTCTCAATCCCATCATCAGTTATTGCGGACTGCCTACTTCCCCGGGAGTCTAGCAGTTTGTCAGTAAATTTTGGAGTCTCCCAGACATCCTGGGAGAGTGGGCAACTATGAGTTTATGATATATCCAGAGAATCTGGTGCACCCAGAACCTCAAATATGATTCCAACATTATTGTGTAATGTCTCACAATTGTGTCGCATTCTCCAATTCCAGTTTTTGACGGATTACTTTAATACACGGTCATATTGATTATGCAGCATAACTACTGTGATGGGAAGAGGTAGTTAAGATCTAGTAAATAGGAGTTTACATATTGGTAACCCACTTTCATTCAAAATATGGAGGCGATTCAATTCAATGCGGTGTGAATAGCGACCTGAAGGAGTTCTCAGACCTATTAAATTGTCCTCATCGTGCCCTCCACGATGCGGGTTACCGTGCCTGTTTCGGCGCGCTAACCAGTATTCTGTACTAACAAGTATATCAGTATTCGACTACATTGCTGACTGAGAGGCTGTTAGCACCGCGCTACGCCGATAAACAGCATTGTGGTCCGCACTTGTCGGATTTTTCCTTGCACCTTAGGAGGGTGTGAGCAGAAATCCTGTAGTTGGACTTAACAGCGTAGTCAATTGAATAGCTTCGGGGACTCCTTCCCGGCACTATTCACATTGCATTGGATTGGGCTACGTTTGCAAGAGTGCTTAGATTTGAAGTGCTTAATTTAAAGTGTAACTAGAATTTTTAAATTGAAGCCGGGGTTATTCAGGGGTTGTTACTAACTATACTTCTACCTGGGAAAGACTGTGATTTTTCATTTCTTATCATCCACAGGTAATCTAACTACTGCTCCCAACATATCTTGCTGCTTGGTGTTTCTATTACGCAGCCTTTAATATTCCTAGGTAATCTAACTACTGTTCCCAAAATATCTTGCTGCTTGGTGGTTCTATTACACAGCCTTAAAAATTGCTAGGTAATCTAACTGCTGCTCCGATCATATCTTGCTGCTTGGTGTTTCTATTACACAGTTGCTGACCCTTTACTGTTTGGGGAGGGGTAGAATCAGTGTGGACACCTGGTTTCAGCCATACTTATTACTTACATCTTGGGCTGCTAAGCCAGGGCTGCGTTTGCAAGAGCCCTTATATATGATGTGCTTAATTTAAAGTGTAACTAGAGTTTTTAAATTGAAGCCGGGGTTACTCAGGAGTTAAACAGGAGGAGAACAGAAGGAGAAACTAACAAATCAACTATTCCTGCTATTAAGGACTGTTTTTAAAAACCACCACACTTCCAACATGCCTATGGATTGTGCCTGTACCTGGATCCCCAATGCTGCTCACATCCCTCCTGACCTCCTCATGCAATCTGCTTATCCACTCCAACTATGCCATACCAAACGACGCAGCAAGTTGACCCCTCTAATGGACCTTGGTTATGGCCCCCAAATCTTGAGGCTTGGTGAAATTTGGATCAACTCATTGTCCTTTCCTCTAAATTTAAACTAACCTTTCCAAAAATGTTATATTAGTGTCACCCTTGTATCCAGCCCATCTGTGTCACCCCTGTCTGTCTGCCCCCTCCCCTTAGAATGTAAGCTCTCACGAGCAGGGCCCTCTTCCCTCATGTGCTTCTCCTTCACTTGATTATACTTTAATATATAACAGTACCCCACCCTTGGTTGCCAACACCATGCTGCGTATCTAAGTGTTATGCAGCAATGTATTAATCATGTATCTGTCCTGCATTGTTTGTACTGTTAAACAAATGAGCACACAAGAAAACAGTTATTATGTACATTGTAAGGCGCTGCGGAACCCTTGTGGCGCCATATAAATAAAGGATAATAATAATAATAATTGAATTGCCCCCAATGTTTAACATTGTTTGTATTGTGTTAACCATTTATTTATATATTTTATGTTCATTTCACTTTTCTTAAATGTGGTGTTGCACACACTTCTACATTTGTGTAAACATACCGAATGTTTTTGTAATATGCCATCTAGCTTTTATGCCTATATGCAAGCAGCATTAGTCCCACTGAGTCGCATCTAGCTTTAACAGACATGTTGGAGCCACACACCGAAGGGTAACTATAGGTGAACTGAGGACTGGGAGAGGTCAATGGGCAGTCCCTAGTAAGCATGAACATGAGAGGTTCCTAAAAAGATTCATAAGCTGGCAGGAGAGGACTATTCATCAAACGATAAATGGCCTGATTCATCATCAGGGGTCCAATAGGACCCCCTTGTTTTTCAGCAAATTCAGAAAACTGAAAGTTTTCAGAGTTTGCTGCCGAGAACAAGCGCCGTCTTCAGACGGCGCTTGCTTTCCTAGCCCTGCTCCTTCCTAAGGGAAGGGGTTCCGGGGATGCAAAGAGTGATCTGAGCGGATCCCTCCGCCGTCTCCTCACTACCTCCCCACTACCTGTGCACATGTGTGACCTCAGGTCATGCATGCGTAGCCGGGCCGATGGGGAGGAGGTAAGTACTAACAGAAGGGACAGCTGCTTTTCGGAGTAGTTGCCCCTTCACCAGAGCAATGATGAATTGCTACGGTGCAAATTTCCCCTGCTGCGAGTTGGATACTTAAGTATCCCTTGCAGCGAGATCAATCCTTCATCATCGGAGGCCATATGGCAGCTGTCCCTTTGGTTAGTACTTACCTCCCCGTCGGCATGATGGAGCACCTTGCCATAAGGCAAAAGTGATAACTAAGTGGCTCGGGGAACAAAACATCGAAATTTTGAGTTCATGGCCAGGAAACTCCCCAGACCTTATTCCCATTGAGAAATTGCGGTCAATCCTCAAGAGGCGGGTGGACAAACAAAAACCCACAAATTCTGACAAACTGCAAACATTGATTAGGCAAGAATGGGCGGTCATCAGTCAGTATGTGGCCCATAAGTTGATTGACAGCATGCCAGGGCGAATTGCAGAGGTCTTGAAAAAGAAGGGTCAATACTGCAAATATTGACTCTTTGCTTAAACTTAATGTAATTATCAATATAAGTCTTTGACACTTATGAAATGCTTGTAATTTTACTTCAGTATACCATAGTAACATCTGACAAAAAGGTCTAAAAACACTGAAGCAGAAAACTTTGTGAAAACCACTACTTGTGTCTTTCTCAAAACTTTTGGCCATGCCTGTATAGCAGCCATTTAAAAAAGATTCACCAATGTTCCACGGATGGTCATTTACCATATTTTTATCTACATAGTTATTATAGATGATCTTATGGAGTGGTTTGTTATTGGTACAGTCAGGTGCATAAATATTGGGACATTGACAGAATTTTCATATTTTGACCTCTATTCACCACCACAATGGCTTTGAAATGAAACAAACAAGATGTGCTTTAACTGCAGACTTTCAGATTTAATTTGAGGGTAATTACATCCAAATCAGGTGAACGGTGTAGGAATTACAACGGTTTCTATATGTGCCTACCACTTTTTAAGGGGTCAAAAGTAATGGGACAAACGAAACAATCCTAAGTCTAACTGTCACTTTTTAATACTTTGTTGCAAATCCTTTGCAGGCAATTACAGCCTGAAGTCTGGAACGCATAGACATCACCAGACGCTGGGTTTCATCCCTGGTGATGCTCTGCCAGGCCTCTACTGCAAATGTCTTCAGTTCCTGCTTGTTCTTGGGGCATTTTCCCTTCAGCTTTGTCTTCATAAAGTGAAATGCATGCTCAATCGGATTCAGGTCAGGGAATTGACTTGGCCATTGCATAATATTCCACTTTTTAGCCTTAAAAAACTCTTTGGTTGCTTTTGCAGTATGCTTCGGGTCATTGTCCATCTGCACTGTGAAGTGCCGTCCAATGAGTTCTGAAGCATTTGACTGAATATGAGCATATAATATTGGCCGAAACACTTCAGAATTCATTCTGCTGCTTTTGTCAGCAGTCACATCATCAATAAATACAAGGGAACCAGTTCCATTGGCAGCCATACATGCCCACGCCATGACACTACCACCACGCTTCACTGATGAGGTGGTATGTTTTGGATCATGAGCAGTTACTTTCCTTCTCCATACTCTTCTCTTCCCATCACTCTGGTACAAGTTGATCTTTGTCTCATCTGTCCATAGGATGTTGTTCCAGAACTGCAATGGCTTTTTTAGATGTTGTTTGGCAAACTCTAATCTGGTCTTCCTGTTTTTGTGGCTCACCAATGGTTTACATCTTGTGGTGAACCCTCTATATTCACTCTTGTGAAGTCTTCTCTTGATTGTTGACTTTGACACATATACACCTACCTCCTGAAGAGTGTTCTTGATTTGGCCAACTGTTGTGAAGGGGTTTTTCTTCACCAGGGAAATAATTCTTCTATCATCCACCACAGTTGTTTTCCGCGGTCTTCCAGGTCTTTTGATGTTGCTGAGCTCTCTGGTGCATTCTTTCTTTTTAAGAATGTTCCAAACAGTTGATTTGGCCACACCTAATGTTTTTGCTATCTCTCTGATGGGTTTGTTTTAATTTTTCAGCCTAATGATGGCTTGCTTCACTGATAGTGACAGCTCTTTGGATCTCATATTGAGACGCGACAGCAACTGATTCCAAATGCAAATGACGCACCTAGAATCAACTCCAGACCTTTTACCTGCTTAATTTATAATGAAATAATGAGGTAATAGCCCACACCTGTCCATGAAATAGCTTTTGAGTTGATAGTCCCATTACTTTTGGCCCCTTAAAAAGTGGGAGGCACATATAGAAACCGTTGTAATTTCTACACCGTTCACCTGATTTGGATGTAATTACCCTCAAATTAAATCTGAAAGTCTGCAGTTAAAGCACATCTTGTTTGTTTCATTTCAAAGCCATTGTGGTGGTGAATAAAGGCCAAAATATTACAATTATGTCAATGTCCCAATATTTATGCACCTGACTGTATATATATAATATATATATTTACCAATTTTATACATATACTCTGAACCATACTGTATATATTTATTTATATAAGGATAATAATGCACTTGACAAAGGGACGTGCATGTCCCGATACATTGGAATAAGGTCATGTATTTTTGCCAATACACTATTTAAATTTGTTGCTAAGTCTTTGAGTGCCGCTGCTTGTTAGTATTACTACTATACCTTGTTGATATCCAGAGAGAACCAGAGCATGTGTATTTTTGAGAGTAGAGTGCCGGTCCGACTACAGATTCTATATACATATATATATATATATGGTATATGGTTGAATATAGTACTAAAAGTACTGAAACGTTCTATTGATCCTTTGGTCTCTGCTTGATTTATTGAGAGGGGAGTGCTGCACCTTCATGCTTCTATATATATATATATATATATATATATATATATATACTTGTACAATAGTCCGGCACTCACAACAATCCAAGTCAGTATATGCTCAGGTGCCTCCTACTGAAGAAGAATATGCAGAACGAAAAATAGTGGCACTGTGAGACTTATCAGCAGTTAGAAGAAGGACATCGTTTATTCCAAAGTCAGGAACATCGACCAACGTTTCGGGGCCACAGCGCCCCTTTGTCAAGGTAAGTGAACAAGAAATAAAGACAAGTCTTACCTTATATACCACCAAGAAGCCCGCCAGTGTAGGGAGCGTGTCAGGAAGCCGAAAGGGTGTGCGCGGCTGCAGAGACCCTGGATGATGACGTCACCCCGCTGGCGACGCCCGGTTGTCCGGGTTACCAGGGACGCCAGCCTGTCTGTATAGTGAACAATAGCCGGTGATAAACAGCGTACATACACTGTGTATAAAACACCAAACTTCAGTGAAGTAAGTTAATTAAAACCACCACCCAAAGCGCAAAATGCATGACCCGAAGGCATGAGGAGAGATAAGTATAGCGGAGACAGTGAATCAATGATGTCTATAGACTCTGACTAGTCTTAACTTGGAGATCAGGGGGACAAGAACAACAATTCACAAGGGGTGACTATGTATCATCGGCACAGCTGACTAGGCAATGCACCCAGTATGATTAATAATTAGCCAAAGAGAATACACAAAAGGGCCAACAGTATGCAGGACTAATTCAATAGTTCAAAAGTGTACAAGGCCAGATCAACCCGGGGATCCACGTATGTAGTCCAGATGCTCAGAACACGCTCCACGTGATTCTTTCATTCAGCCCATTAGGGCTGATAGTGTTCAAAAGGTACATCCATTTAGCTTCCATTTGAAGGAGCTTATTAGCACGGTCACCCCCCCTCAGGGACTGAGGTACATGGTCGATTATAATATGTCGAAATTGCGCCAGGTCATGCTTTTGCTCCGCAAAATGCCGGGCTACGGGCTGGTCCGATTTCTTCCCACTCAAGGCCGCCTTAATGGCTGAGCGGTGTAATGCCATCCTCTCACGTAGGGACCTGATGGTTTTCCCTACGTAATATTGACCGCAAGGGCAGATAACAATATATACAACAAACGTGGACGTGCAGGTCAGAACATGTCTGATGGTGAATTGTTGCTCAGTGTGGGGATGCTTGAACGTAGTGCCCGTGATCATATTGTGACACGTAGTGCAACGGAGACACTTGTAACAGCCAGGTGCCTTCGAAAGAAAATTCTGGGGGCCTGGAATGTTGGAAAAATTGGTGATGTCCGTGTGGACAACCATGTCCTTGATATTCCTTCCACGAGTGAAACAAGGCATAGGTCGCTTATCTTTAAAGCACTTTAAGTCTCGGTCAGTAGAGACAATAGGCCATAAAGCCCTGGTTGCCCTTGGCAAAACCGGGCTGGTGGTGTTGTATTTACTAACACATGGAATGATGTCCCTGTTGGTCCTCACTTGGGGTGATAGCAACTGAGGCCTGGGTATCGCCATAACCTCTTTCTTTTGTTCACGCAATGTGCTCAATTTGTAGCCTCTAGATAGGAATTTATTGATCACACTGTCCAGTTCAGTTCCAAGGGATTCACGATCGCTCGTGATCCGTGCCACACGTACCATCTGCGATTTGGGGAGTCCTTTAATTAATGCACGTGGATGATGGCTGTTAGCTCTCAATAATGTGTTCTTGTCTGTCGGTTTAGAGAATACTTTGGTACTGATAAAACCATTATCGATGCTCACTCGAACGTCTAAATAATTAATGCTGGACTCATCAATCAGGTAGGTAAGTTTGATGGGGGAATTTCTATTATTAATATTGTCCATCAATTCGATAAATCGATCCCTGCCTCCCGTCCATAGCATAAAGAGGTCGTCAATATAGCGAGCAAAACTCAAAATATGCTTTGAAACCTCAGGTTGGTTAAAGAACATATATCTCTCCTCTTTGAACATAAATATGTTCGCATAGGAGGGGGCCACATTACTCCCCATTGCGCATCCGTTAAGCTGGAGAAAGAAAGCCCCATCGAAAAGAAAGTAATTCCTTTTGAGAGTGAGTTCTAATAAACAAAGGAATAGGTCCAAATCAACCGACTCCATGTTTTCTTTAGTCAAGAATTCCCTCATGGCTATAAGGCCTTCCATATGGGGAATACTGGTGTACAGACTACTGACGTCCATCACACATAGCAGGGTACCTCCAGGCACCATGCCTACTCCATTGAGAAGATTGAGGAATCCAGTAGTGTCTTTGATGTAAGTCTCTTGTTTCATCACCAAAGGTTGGAGTACGGTGTCTAAAAACTCAGATATGGGTTGAAACAAGGAGTTTCTAGCTGAGATAATAGGCCTGCCGGGGGGGTGCCTTGGATCTTTATGGATCTTGGGGACCGTAAATAGAATAGGAACCACCGGGTGGTCCTGCTGAAGTGCTGTGGCTAACTCTTTAGGTAATTTACCTTGACTGACGGCTTCCATAAGAATGGCGTCTAATTCACTCTTGTATTGCTCTGTCGGATCTGCAGGCAAACGTTTGTAGGTGTCAAGAGCCGCCAATTGGGCACAGATCTCTGATCTGTAAGCACTAAGGTCCATTATGACTATCCCGCCCCCCTTGTCGGCGGGACGTATAATAATGTCTCTATACGAACCCAAATCTCGTAGTGCTTTCCACTCCTCTTTGGACAGGTTGTTGTGTTTGGAAGTCGCCGCAGCATTATATCTAACCACGGAGCTGTCCAGGAGGCGTGTAAATGCCTTAATGGAGGCGTTGGTCGATTGTGGGTCGAACTTCGATTTAGATTTAGATTTAATGAAGTTCTGGTGTGAATGGGCCGGTGCAGGTGGTGTATTCTGAAAGGAATACAGGAATACTTTCAGAATACACCAACCTGAGGTTTCAAAGCATATTTTGAGTTTTGCTCGCTATATTGACGACCTCTTTATGCTATGGACGGGAGGCAGGGATCGATTTATCGAATTGATGGACAATATTAATAATAGAAATTCCCCCATCAAACTTACCTACCTGATTGATGAGTCCAGCATTAATTATTTAGACATTCGAGTGAGCATCGATAATGGTTTTATCAGTACCAAAGTATTCTCTAAACCGACAGACAAGAACACATTATTGAGAGCTAACAGCCATCAACCACGTGCATTAATTAAAGGACTCCCCAAAGCGCAGATGATACGTGTGGCACGGATCACGAGCGATCGTGAATCCCTTGGAACTGAACTGGACAGTGTGATCAATAAATTCCTATCTAGAGGCTACAAATTGAGCACATTGCGTGAACAAAAGAAAGAGGTTATGGCGATACCCAGGCCTCAGTTGCTATCACCCCAAGTGAGGACCAACAGGGACATCATTCCATGTGTTAGTAAATACAACACCACCAGCCCGGTTTTGCCAAGGGCAACCAGGGCTTTATGGCCTATTGTCTCTACTGACCGAGACTTAAAGTGCTTTAAAGATAAGCGACCTATGCCTTGTTTCACTCGTGGAAGGAATATCAAGGACATGGTTGTCCACACGGACATCACCAATTTTTCCAACATTCCAGGCCCCCAGAATTTTCTTTCGAAGGCACCTGGCTGTTACAAGTGTCTCCGTTGCACTACGTGTCACAATATGATCATGGGCACTACGTTCAAGCATCCCCACACTGAGCAACAATTCACCATCAGACATGTTCTGACCTGCACGTCCACGTTTGTTGTATATATTATTATCTGCCCTTGCGGTCAATATTACGTAGGGAAAACCATCAGGTCCCTACGTGAGAGGATGGCATTACACCGCTCAGCCATTAAGGCGGCCTTGAGTGGGAAGAAATCGGACCAGCCCGTAGCCCGGCATTTTGCGGAGCAAAAGCATGACCTGGCGCAATTTCGACCTATTATAATCGACCATGTACCTCAGTCCCTGAGGGGGGGTGACCGTGCTAATAAGCTCCTTCAAATGGAAGCTAAATGGATGTACCTTTTGAACACTATCAGCCCTAATGGGCTGAATGAAAGAATCACGTGGAGCGTGTTCTGAGCATCTGGACTACATACGTGGATCCCCGGGTTGATCTGGCCTTGTACACTTTTGAACTATTGAATTAGTCCTGCATACTGTTGGCCCTTTTGTGTATTCTCTTTGGCTAATTATTAATCATACTGGGTGCATTGCCTAGTCAGCTGTGCCGATGATACATAGTCACCCCTTGTGAATTGTTGTTCTTGTCCCCCTGATCTCCAAGTTAAGACTAGTCAGAGTCTATAGACATCATTGATTCACTGTCTCCGCTATACTTATCTCTCCTTATGCCTTCGGGTCATGCATTTTGCGCTTTGGGTGGTGGTTTTAATTAACTTACTTCACTGAAGTTTGGTGTTTTATACACAGTGTATGTACGCTGTTTATCACCGGCTATTGTTCACTATACAGACAGGCTGGCGTCCCTGGTAACCCGGACAACCGGGCGTCGCCAGCGGGGTGACGTCATCATCCAGGGTCTCTGCAGCCGCGCACACCCTTTCGGCTTCCTGACACGCTCCCTACACTGGCGGGCTTCTTGGTGGTATATAAGGTAAGACTTGTCTTTATTTCTTGTTCACTTACCTTGACAAAGGGGCGCTGTGGCCCCGAAACGTTGGTCGATGTTCCTGACTTTGGAATAAACGATGTCCTTCTTCTAACTGCTGTTAAGTCTCAGAGTGCCACTATTTTTCGTTCTGTATATATATAGATATATATATATATATCTATATATATATATAGAAAAGCCTCAGTGCTGGCACTCACTAATTCCAAATAGGTACTGCACCGGTGCCGCTCTCGGTCTCCTCACACAGAGGTGGAGTGGTGACTGACACATAAGAAGGTACAAGACCCCTGTGTTTTAGATCAACGTTTCAGAACCTTTAATAGCGTTCTTTCGTCAGGATACAAATGTCATAAGGTAAAACAAACATACCTTTATAGCAACACCTCGTGGGAACATGAAACGAACTGCAGTAAAGCTATCAAAAAAGGTCAGGCGATATTATGAGAAACATGTAATAACACAACGACAAGCTGTGATGTTATCAAACAAGGAGAACCTTTTTTGATAGCTTTACTGCAGTTCGTTTCATGTTATTGCATATACCTGTGAGTCTCGTCTTGATTTTAAATGTTACTGCCTTTTTTTATTTTAATTTACATGCATTTTTTGTTTTATTATGCACAGCATCCGTTGTGGATGTTGTTATGGTGATGGTTTGTGTTCACTCTTGATACACGGATCTCTCCTTCCGCTTCCGGGCGGCAGGCGGACGTCCCCACGAGGTGTTGCTATAAAGGTATGTTTGTTTTTTCTTACGACATTTGTACCCTGACGAAAGAACGCTATTAAAGGTTCTGAAACGTTGATCTAATACACAGGGGTCTTGTAGCTTCTTATGTGTTAGTCACCACGAGTGCCATCTACCTTACTATTTATATATATATATATATATATACACAGTATATATTTACCAATTTTATACATATTTATTCTCAACCATATATATTTATTTATATAAGGATAATAATGCTTCTGGCGGGCTCTATTACTCTTTTGATGGACAGCCCCACTGGATCCAATGGACATTTCTGTTCCCAAGCCGAGAACCGAAAACAGGATTGGACTGGCCTACCGGGGTACAGGGGAATTCCCCGGTGGGCCGCACTGTCTTGGGGCCCCACTCCATCCTCTAGGTGTCAGTTTCTAGACTGTGCACTCAAATTATACATTGTTACTCTATTAGATGGTCAGTTACCTAGCAGTTACCTGGTGGAGCAGGACCACAGATAAACACAGATGCTTTGTGCGCTTCTATAGAAAAAACACCAAGATTCACCAAATGGTTAGCCAAGTGGCTGTAGTGGCTGACCACACCCCTTAAGAATAGGCCCCTACCACTGCATATCCCTGGTGGGCCCTTGACTTGTAATTTAAGTGTGATGATTCATGGAATTTTTTGGGATTTCCTGTTTATCACAGGAAGTATCTCTAGCCCAAGGTATATAAACCACATCATATACACACCAGCCAGCCTTGACAAAGACCATTCCGGTCAAAATTCATTGGCGGTAGAAGGTGTGTGTACTCATTAGGACCAGTATCCAGACCCAGAGGCATTTAAACATTGGGACCCTGAGTATCGACCCCTTGGAATATCCGGACTACCAGGGATCCAGTTGCCTAGAGTTCTCAATGCCCACACTGGGTATGTGTGATCCCTTTCAGTTTTATTATTGTTCCCTTGTTATCAAGGGCAATTGTATATAAATAATCTTTGAGTATTTTTATATTATTATTGTTCCTTTTATAATTACAAAGGGTTATTTTGATCACTTTTATTATCTGCACTGTCATTGTATTTCCTAACTGATTACATCGGGTAAATGTGTCTAATTTATATGTGTAACCTATCTTAATAAATTGTTACATTGAATATCTTCCAATCTGTTTCCTGGCCTGAGATCCATTTCACCCTTCCCTAGAGCTAAAGTGGTAGCTCAAACCCCTCTTATCTAGCATCTCAGCTGTGGTCCTAAGGTTATAAGGACCCAAATTACCACAAGCTGCTCCACCAGGTTGCGCCCAGTGTGTCTTCACTCTGTTTTTCATTTTGGTGGAATTTACTCTTGCTGGCAGACATTGGGGTGGGGCCACATTCAGCAAATCAAACAGAACACCTCAGATAGTCAGCTTCATATTTGGGAAGAGGGAGCTGTCAGACTCAGAGAAAGGAAGACTTGGCAGCCAATTATGGCAGAGCTGTGGTGGAGCTTGGACTTTATAAAGGTACTAGTTCCTGTGGATGGGCAATGGATGCTGGACAAGCCGGCCTGGAGATGTAACAGAGATACACTGAGTGGTATTTTGGACCTCATTCAGAGCCGGTCGCACTGAATGAGGGGAGGACCTCTTGAATTTACAAGACGTCCTCTTTTGTGGTGGTAAGGCTGTGGGTTAACACCCACAGCCTTACGACCGCCTAAGGTGATGGTCGCGATGGTCAAGACCATTGCGACCATCGGGGCTTACGACGAGACCCTAGGGTAGGGTCTCCCTTGTCGTAAGCCCCGGAGAGCTTTCGGCTCTGTCTAAGCCAGAAGCTCTCCACTGACATCACTAGTGATGTCAGTGGGGCCGCCCCCAAACGGTAGGTGTTCCCATGGGAACACCCCTGTTTGGGCTGCCATCCCCCTGGCCCGCCTTCCAAACGGGGCGAGCTGTTAATCAACATCGACAGCTCGCCCCCTTTGGATAGAGACCCGCTACAACCGGCGCTGTCGGTCGTAGCGGGTCTCACGCATGCGCACGATGGCGCCGTCGCTGTCGTGCGCATGCTCTGTGGGGGGGCCATCGACCCGGTCCGAGCGCATCGGCGCTAACAACCGGGTCTGAATGACCCCCTTTGTTCCATAACATTTGGCCCCCAAATGAAAACCTGGATACCATTTATATAAACAGGAGCTTATCTAACTGATATTAACCCATAAAGTTGTGTCATTATTTTGGAAAGTAAAAGAAAATGTGAAACATCTGGCTGCTATGTGCTTGCGCATTATGCACATCTGATTCAAAGTGGCACGGAATCCGAACACAATGGCGGGGTTCATGCAGTTGAATGATTATTTGCAACTGTGCATGAGCGACAACCCACACATGGCTTACACAGAGTGCATGTACAAGTGTGCTGTTGCAATCAATTAAGACGTCATCAGAAAGCTGGCGGAAAAGTGATGGGCGTTTCTGGGCGGTGACTGGGAGGCCGCTATTAGTGCACGCATAAATGGGCTATTCCGTGGGCATATTATGGGAGTGTCGCCAGTGCGTCAGTGCAAGTGGCTGCAATCCGAGGCACACGACCGTTCACATACGAGGCCATAGTAGACCGAGTAAACCCCACCTGCCATGGGGATGGTGCAATTTCCGTGGTGTGACCGTTAGTGGCATATAAAGACGCACCAAACGGTATTACAGTGTGCACAGGTGCTAAAAATGGACGTCTAAGTAGGGGCAAAGAGGAAAGGGCCCATGTGCAGACTCATTGTGGGCCCCTTCTCTGGCAGCGCAGAAACTACTACGCATGCGCGGGTCTTTGAGAAAATGGTGCTAGTGTCTTCTTCTGTGCATGCGTAAGTCACCGGGAAAATGCCCACTGCCATTTTCTCTGTGATTGTTGTTGCTCTGCAGACTAAGAGGTGAATGTAACTATATATGGGTGCGGTGTGGACGTCCTTGGACCCAGGGATCCGTGTGCACTGCATAACCTGCACCAATTATAGATACGCCCTTTCCGTCTAAGACCTTGCATCTATGTACACAGGGGCAGGAGTTTGTGTGCCATTTGCATACAGTCGCAGATGGGCGACCACTAATAGACACTACTACGTATGCTTTTGCTTGTGACTCAGGATCAGGCCCTACGTCTGCACCAGTTTTCCTGAATAATGTCCATATTGTGGCACAAAAGCTGAAGGAGGAAGTGTTATAATACACTATAGTAAATATCAATTTAGTGAATGGCACTTTGCTAAAACAAGCCTTTTAAAATCTGAGCTGTAATGATTACAAACAACCTACTTTACGGGACATGATTATCTACATTAAATAATATGAACACACAAATTAAAGGCATTACTCACAGGTGTCGGGAGACACAGATGAATTATTTAATCTCTCCTCGTGGCTCCTAATTAATATATGCTAATGGCGTTTCTGCTGCCACAGTTTTTAAGATACAGCTTCTGCAACTTAGCTGCAAAGTTAATTACTATTTTGTTGTTTAGATTAATTACATAGAAATCTACAAATAACTATTTGTTCCGGGAAAGATGATCATTAGTCTATTCTTTGCAGAAAACAATGCCTTTTAGACTAAAATGGATCTGAGGATAAAATATTGTTTTGCTGTAATACAGCATAGTCTGCAATGTTTCCAACAGCTGTATATGCCATCACTGCCAAATGTGCTTGTTACCTGCTTGTTGAGTGCATGCTGCAATTTTGTGTGTACTATGTAAGCTGAAGTGTGACAACCAGTGAATGAATGAACCGAGCATTTCTCAGCTATTGAGACAACAACATGATGATCATGAGGCTCTGAAGAAATAAAGCAAGATACTGTATACTGGGCCTGATACGGAGATGGACGCTAATGCCGCCGCCGCTCCTGCAAATTTGTACGCAGCGGCTGTGGGAAAACATGCAAATGTCGCAGGTTCCAGGATTTGTATTGAGGTTTCTCAATTCCAAACGACTGCCTACAAAGACGCGGCATCAGACACAGATCAGTCAATTACCGGAGTTCTAAGTCTAATCGCTCAACTGCGCAAATATCGGCATAGTGTCCATCTGTAGATCAGGCCCACTGACATTACTAAGGGTCATCATTTGCGGATTTGCTTTAAAAAGGAGACATACATAAGGACATAACTAGAAACGCCTGGCTGCTATACCAATATATATAGTTCTCTGGGACAGGCCCTCTATGATGCAGGGCTTCTATAACGGTTGCATAATTGCTATGACTACGGTTATTATATCTGTTATTATGTAGATGTAGTATGAAAGGCCAAATGCTTGTTTTTAGAGTATTGAATGGAGATGAATTAAATCATCTAAAGAGGACAAGTTGAGAAGTTGCCTATAACAACCAATTAACTTATGGCTATCATTTATCAAGTACATTCTACAAAATGCTACCTAGAAGCCGATTGGTTGCTAGACCATGCTATGTGAGGGAGCGAGGTCTGGACTGTTGCACTTGCACTACAGTAACTGCCCAATCAGCGAATGCGCATAAACACCGGCTTCTTGGAACTGCATCAGCTGCAGCCCTTGGACATCAGGTAAGGCTGATGGAAAGGCAGGGAGTGGCTTCCTATTGGAAATGCTGTCTCTGCTAAGCGCTGTCCAGACTACTCCGATTTTATTCTCACACTCCAAAAATATATTGGAAGGATAATTGGATCTCAATAAAAATTAACCCTAGTGCGTTTGTGTGTGCATGTGGTAGGTAACATAGAAGCTGATTCAGAGCCGCTCGCATGATGTGTATGCAAATTGCGTAGGCAGTACAATTGTACAGCAATGCATTAACACGCCCAGTGTTTCTTAGAGAGCGATCACATAGTGTATGCAGACACCCACCAGCCTGTCTTAAGATGCCCACTTGTGCACGTCGTGTATGCAACCATTGGTACATCGGGTACATCAGATGCGATTGCAGCGCTTGAGGTTGACCATATCCTGTCGCAAGCACTGCGAGCACTTCAGTGTAAACACAAGCTATGTGACGTGTACTATGATGCTGTCTTTTAATTATGCACACCTCTAAAACGCCGTTGAGATGCCCAGGCACGCCTGCGTTTGCACCTCCTCTCCCCTGTTTTTAATGGCCAGCCCCTGTTACCACCTACAAATGGCTTCTCCTGTCACTCACTCTGCTGGGCTGTCTATGCGCAGCGAGCGAACGCATTGTGAACTTTCGCTAAGGTATGCGCATTGCGCTAAGCAGGGTGGGGCACGATCAGTGTGATCGCTCCCCCCGACAGCCATAGGAGACTGCGCCGGCTGCTGCAGCAGCCGCGAGCAGTCTCCCACTGCAGCCCAGCACAAGCTGTGTGCTGAGCTGTTGTGAGGGAGGAGGGGTGGCGACGCCGGGCCCGGGCCCCTCTAACAAGCCCAAGCCCGGGTAAACTGTATCCGCTCCCCCCCTCTCGGTGCCTGTGGGCATGGATGGAAACACCAGTGGGCTAAGCCAGCAGTATGGTGATGTTACCAGGGCATTTAAATGTCTGCTCCAGTGTAAAAAAAATAATAAATTGGTTTCACATTATAACTCTGATGACTGTATCTTTTACCTCACCTATGAGTATAAAGCCTTTCCTTCAACCTTAAGGGGCATACACACTAGACGATAATAGTGAACGATATGGACGATAATGATATCGCTTATGGAGCATATCGTCTAGTGTGTATCCGCCTTTACACCAAACAAATAGTTGAAAGGCGGATACACACTAGACGATATGCTCCATAAGCGATATCATCAGTGTTTCCCCTTGAACATCCCCGGGCTAACGACATTGGGCAAACACACTGAACGATATCGTTCAGTGACGTCACCCTGCCACATCCCCGAACCTGCAGAATCTGACGATATTGTCAGATTGTCCTGCAAGTTCAGGCGATGGAAGACATCGTTAATGATCTGTGGGAGCATGCATCGTTAACGATATTGTGCATACACACTGGATGATCTAAACGATAACAATATCGTTATCGTCCATATAGTTCACTTTTATCGTCTAGTGTGTAAGCCTCTTTAGAGTCTCGTCTATCCCTAAACCAACCGACAGACATCATGGCTCGAGTGACAGTTGCAGAATAACAAGTGTGAATTCCAAGATGAAGAATCCAAGTCTTACCTCTACTGAGTGCTACGTCTGTCTGCCAACTATTCCAGGAGGAGTACCAAAGCTACCTGTTGCTCTCTAATCATGGTTGACAGGTCTGTGTGTGTAACTACAATATTGAGGCAGATGAATGGAAGGGACGTGTGTCCAACACATTCAGGACCTGTGTTAGTTACACAATTTTCATCCGCAGCACAAAATGCAATCCATGACTGTGACGCTTTAGGTCATCTTTTTAGGACTGGGGGGAGGGGATTTATTAAAGTGGAGAGATATAAAGTATCAACCAATCAGCTTCTGTCATTGCTCTAACACAGCTTGTAAATTAACAATTAGAAGTTGATTGGTTGGTACTTTGCCTCTCCAGTTTTGAGGGATAAGGGACAAGGAGACACCTGGAAAATCATAAATTATTTTCAGGGGTCCATTTTTTTATGAAATTGGAATATCAGAAGTAAAAGTGCTATTACTGCATCTAGCCCCCCCCCCCCATTCAAAAAAAAATAAATAAAAAAAAATAAAAGGGTAACCTGACACAGTTCATGTCACATTGGTCACCTGGCTATTTATTTAAAATAATTTATTTCAAATAACATTGGTGTTCTGTGTTTGAGGAATATATATTTTTCTCTAACAATAAAGAATTGGTTGCAGAAGTGACAATATAAGAACTTTCTGTTATTTTATTTTTACAGTGTAATTTCAGTCTATTACTTTGCTTAAGAAAAGGCTTTTGATTACTAAAGTTTAGAAACATATGAAACATATTCATAATTCATAAGAGCCCTCTGAAGCGCATTAAGCATTCCTAAATGAATAATATATTATCAGATATTACTTATAGCTGAATCACAGCACTTGCTCTTAAATATTAAATATGTTCAAGTGCCACTATTTACTAATCTCAAGAACAGTCATTCAATTAAATCAGCACTGGATCACATAAGACTCGTTTGAAGCTAGAACACAAACAATGTAAGTTAAGGAGTTTAAAAATGGTATGTATCTTTCTTTATTTCTGCTCTGTCTAAACCGGCATCCCCTGTGTCAGGATAATGAACACAGGGCCGTAACTAGGGTAGTGCGACCAGTGCCATGGCACAGGGCACCGCAGGGCAGGGGGCGCTGTTCGGGCATGTCAATTTTCCTGTTTATTATCATTCTCACTTGTAGCTTCCTCTTCTTTTATCCCCAGCATATCCTGGCCTCCCCTATCTCTTCCCTGGCCCTTCCCCATGAGGCCATGGCCCTTTTTTAGGTGCACTATCTTATGTCCATATTTAAAAAATGGGGGGGTGGGCGTCAATGCTCTCTCCGACACAGGGTGCCAAAAAGTCTAGTTACGGTTCTGACTGAACATATCCCCTAAATTACTACTCCAATTTTGCCAATATAACATCATACAGTATGTAGAACAATGTGGCATCTAAGCCAGCACATCTCCCAGTAGGACAAAAGAGTCCACAAGATTGTCCGCAGGACGCAAATATTAGAGAATGCACCATTTCTGCTGTTTGATCTTTGTCTTTTGCGGGCTTGTTGCCTGCAACTGATAATATGGTTGCTGCCAAAAACAAAAATATTCATCTCAATGTTCTACTGGCTAAGATATTTGGATTACTCCCTTAATTAATTGCAACCTTTTTGTTTTGTTAAATGAGCAAATGTACAACTTGTTAGACGCTCTTTAATGTCTTACATATCACATGACACAGCAAAAGTGCCATCTGAATTACTTTTATTTCAAGTGTCTAATATGAAAATATTTATAATTTATTTACATTATATTTAACTGAGCCTATTATGAACCGGCGCTTAAAAATAGACCAAGAAAACGGAAAAGCCCCCATAAATAGCATGCCACAATTTTTTTTTTCTTTTGTCTGCTTTAAAAGTTTCCTGGGGCAGCCAAAGAGATGTCCTGAGGCCACTCTTCAAGGAGGGGGTACTATCACAACCCGGGTCTGTTTCCCCTGCCGTCGGGTCACGCCGATTCTGCCAGCGTTCTCTATCACATCCTAGACGCACAGGCTTCAGTGTTTTTTAACATAAGCCAAATGAGTATAATATATATATATATATATATATATATACACCCAAGAGAGCGCTGGATTAAATGATAATAAATTTGATGCATATATAACATTACATGTAAATACATCAACAAAATTAAGATAAAAGATACAGTATAACTAGTATCGTATATCAACATATTTTCATAGAAATAGATCACTGATGACTGGCAAATATTAGTCGCTTGAAAAATGTCATTCAAAGGATCCTGTAGAAATCCACTAGTGGTATAGAAACTTGATTAGCAGAGCCAGTGTATGATTTGCATCCATATAGTCTCACCACTCTTAGGGAAATCCTGAGCAAAGGCAAAGTCCCCAGATACCGGTGGTAGGGCAATCTTCTGTGAATTACGTTCCCCGTCTGATAATCAGAATCGCCGCTTGCCAATGTGATGACGTCAGCGGCAGTGTGAGCAACACATCAGTGCTCAGATATAAGAAGTAGTCACGGCTCTTGCATAAAGAACGGAGGTTTTGCATCCGTAACACCACAGTGTTTAAGCAGATCCACTTGTCAAGCAGCCAGTATTAAGTCCACAAACTTAACGCGTTCCTCCATTATTAGACCATACAACGGTTTCCTCAGAAGATAAAATTGTGGCTCAGTCAGACCAGATATTTAAACAGTCAGTGTCCAGTCACAGTAGACTGTCGTTTTGCATAACAATTAATCCCAGTTGATTATAATTGTTCAAATCACCAGCACAGCTAACAATACAATAAATACATCATAAAGAACATTTATATTCCCATAAAATGTTTTAATGAAATGCAATGGCATCAGATAGAATGGCATCAGAGAGAGCTCAAGATAAATCCACTTATTCTAGAGTTAATTAGCAATAAACATCATACTAGATCATAACATGTGTACCTGATTATCAATCAGTAACGGTGTCTAGATAGATGGCATATTTAAAGCTTATAAAACAAAACAGCTCTGTGGCTCAACAGGCTAATACCATAGACCAGTGATCAGACAACCAGTGTTTGAATCCCACCAGAGGTCTGTCAATACTTACTTTATAATAAAGTTAATATTTAAATTTTTTAAAAGATAGATGTTATTATCTTCTTATTAACTATAAACATTATACTAGATGGAAAATTGGTATATCCGATTGTTGATCAGTAAATGTTATCAAGCATAAGTAAATAACCCCAGCATAGTTACTCCATACACCACAGCTAAACTCTGGTGCAGCAGACTAATAGCATAAATCTGTAACTAGAAGAAACAGTGTTCGAGTCCTATAGAGGACTACCCAAAGAGTGAATGTTTTATGGAAAAATTACGAGGGGGGGGGGAATATGATAATCCCTCATAATAAATATGAACAAAGGTTATTTTAATCTTTAGAGATAAGCCTATAATTAAATAAAGACTCCTAAGCTACAACATAAAGTCCTTAAGTGCCAATATTATTAAGCTCAATGCAATCATTCAGACCCCCCGGAAATAACGTCCCCAATGAAAATTTGCTTTATAAAGTTCTAAATATGCCATCTATCTAACATTTATTGATTAACAATCAGATATACCAGTTGTCTATCTAGTATAATGTTATTGTTATTAAGACGATAATAACATCTATTTTTAAATATAAACTACTATGTAAAATAAGTGTTGACAGACCTTTGGTGGGATTCAAACACTGGTTGTCTGGTCACTGGTCTATGGTATTAGCCTGGTGAGCCACAGAGCTAATTCGCTTTATAAGTTTTAAATATGCCATCTATCTAGACACCTTTACTGATTGATGATCAGGTATACATGTTTTGATCTAGTATGATGTTTATTGCTAATTAACTCTAGAATAAGTGGATTTATCTTGAGCTCTCTCTGATGCCATTGCATTTTATTAAAACATTTTATGGGAATATAAATGTTCTTTATGATGTATTTATTGTATTGTTAGCTGTGCTGGTGATTTGAACAATTATAATTACCTGGGATTCATTTTTATGCAAAACGACAGTCTACTGTGACTGGACACTGACTGTTTAAATATCTGGTCTGACTGAGCCACAATTTTATCTTTTGAGGAACCGTTGTATGGTCTAATAACGGAGAAACGGGTTAAGCTTATGGACTTAATACTGGCTGCTTGACAAGTGGATCTGCTTAAACACTGTGGTGTTACGGATGCAAAACTTCCATTCTTCATGCAAGAGCCGTGACTTCTTCTCATATCTGGGCACTGATGTATTGCTCCCACTGCCGCTGACGTCATCACATTGGCAAGCGGTGATTCTGATTATCAGACGGGGAACGTAATTCACAGAGGATTGCCCTACCATCGCAAATACTATCTGGGGACTTTGCCTTTGCTCAGGATTTCCCTAAGAGTGGTGAGACTATATGGATGCAAATCATACTAACACACTGGCTCTGCTAATCAAGTTTCTATACCACTAGTGGATTTCCACAGGATCCTTTGAATTACATTTTTCAAATGACTAATATTTGCCAGTCATCAGTGATATATCTCTATGAGAATATGTTGATATAGGATACTAGTTATACTGTATCTTTTATCTTCATTTTATTGATGTATTTACATGTAATGTTATATATGCATTAAATATATTATCAATTAATCCAGCGCTCCTTTGGGTGTGTATATATATATATAATACTCATTTGGTTTATGTTGATCATAATTGAGTAGTGTTTCCAGCACTACTATTGGGAGCTGCTATATAGCTAACGATTGTTTATTATTGTATTTTATGGGTTGCGCCTAATTTTTATACTTAGGTATTATATATATTCAGTGTTTTTCAGCCTACTGGGCCTCAAGCAGGATCTAAGACTGCTACAGAGTACTGCAGTGACAAGTCCCGATCACCTGTCTTCAACAGCCAATCAAGTGATAGCCTGAGCCTCATCGTACCACCTGTCTATTTTCAGCCTATCCCAGGTAACCCAGGAGTATATATCCCAGCTGCTGACTCCATCTAATTACTAGTACAATGTCTAATCTCAGTTTCTACTGAGTGAGCTATACTGAGCTCCTGTTGCTTACTTCAATCCTGTTTGTGCAGTTTTGCTTCCTTCTGCTACACGGACTCCTGCAAGTGATCTGCACCTGGTGCAGCTATTCCACTGGCTGCACGGAGAATCTCAGCCTGTTCCTGATACCTGAACCTGCCACTCGCATGTGTATACCATTCTCATTGCATTGTGAGCGTTCCTGCACCATTGATGCCGTTCCTGGTATCATCATTCACTATCCATTCCGGTGTCCGGTCTGAGTCCGGTTCTGTCTATGCCTGAGGCAGCTATTCCACTAGTTGCACAAAGAATACCTACCTGTTCCTGTTATCTGAACCTACAACTCGCCTGTGTGTATACTATTCTCACTACTTGGAGAGTGTTCCTGCTCCATTAGATGCCATTCCTGGTGTCATCACCTACTACCCATTCCGGTGTTTTGTTTGCATCTGGTCCTGCTAACATCTGAGTGCTCGTGGATCCTGGACTACAGCGACAACCCAGTTTCAGCCTGGTCAATACGTTGCCAAGATCTACCACTCCAGCATTCCGCTTACAGTAAGAAAAGTGTTTTTTATTATATATCTACAGTACTAATCCAGTATCAGCCTGGTCAACCTACTGCCACACTCTCCTCTGATTGCACATAACTTGTCTTCAACACCGACGTCCCTGGTGGTCTAGTGGGTATGATCTGGCATCTCTCCGCTGAGACCCTGGTACGATTCCCGGTCAGGGAAGTGTACTTCACTACATGCCAGGAGGTCTCCTTAGGCCTGCCAGCTTTCTGTACATGCCTCCAGGCACCAACACAGACAAATATCAAACAGGTTCACAAATACTAGTCTGACAAAAACATTACGATTGGATTTGTCACAGTCAGTGATATGCATTTTGCTACCTAAATTCTTATTCAGTACTCATGCCTTTGACTATTACAAGTTGGCTGGGTGATATAACGCTCAGAGTATTGCCAGTAAGCTCCCAACTTGGTGTTTAAGTATCTGTACATGGGCAGTAAGTGATTGGAGCCCAGTCCCCTAACACGAATAGTGAAAGCTCACCTAACAGTCAATGCTAGGTGATTGTCCGGTGAATCTGCTCTTATGCACGCCCTGTGATCATTTGAATGAGACATCGGCTTCTAAACCTCCAGCTTTCATTTGGCCACTCTTGTATGCTCACATATTGGATTGCCGTTTACCGATTTGGAAGCCTTACTGACCCAGCTTTGCAATATCCTTGACTTTTTGCGAACACCCTCCATGTACTGAATACTTTTCTTTGGATCATGTATTTGGATTAAAAATGTAAGCATCTAAATTTGTCCAAGGAACATTGCATTTAGGGTGGGATAATTGGGCATTCAACAAAGATCTCAAAAACTTGCAGCAAAAACTGATGCACATTTCCCACAATGATGTGATATTAAACATAAGATCATAATTGTGACTAAGTGATGTGTGGCTTGGCTGAATAACTATTCATTGCAACTACAAGGGTGTGCTTACACTAGTGTGGTTTGCTAAGAATTGGCCTATTGTGCTTTGGTTTATTACCGATGCAACCCACATGGCCATATATACCAACATGGCCAATTTCGTAAGGGAGATGTTCATATAATTTGGTATTTACCACTATGTAATTGACTGAATCTACCTGAACCAGTTAAGAACAAGTTGTTGTAAGGCAGACATTTTAATCAATTTAGTATAGTCAAAAAATGAGATACAGTATGGAATGAGCTATGATGGCAGCATGCCTGTATGGGAACTGCCATGAGCTGTTTTGGTCTCAGGCAGTGAAGAAATTGTAATAAAAAAAATAGAATTTGCATAGTTATAACAGTCACAGAGATGAGTATATTGCAGAGCACTGGACCTTATTCAAAGATGGACGGTATTACACGGCCGCAAGGAAGTGGCTGTCACACAAACTTTGAGAAACAGAGCTGGTCCACACCCTGGTGCTTTCTCTTTAGCCTGTCCTGGATATTTGCAAGGAGCCTGTGATCATCATAGGACTCGAAGCTCCACTCAGCCTGCATTCCAACAGTACCACCCTATAATACAGTATGCAACAATTCTATTTAGAGGAGAAGTACTCCCATGTGCAATATAGATTTAGTGGCTTAATTCCTCAGTTAGGCACAATGATTCTAAAAATAAAAAACAGCTTGCAGGAGGTGAAGAGAAGTGAAACCTAGAATGAAGCAGAAGTGGACACTTTTTCCAGAGCTTTTCACCATCCAAGTCTCTGAATATAAAAAAACTCCAGCAGTAATGCGTGCTTCTACACGATGAGACTGTGGGGCCTGTAATAAATGACTCATAGATCCAGACGACCGACCTGTGAAGAATACCAAATCTTCACTCATCTCCCAACCGCAAACAGGAATTGCACACACTCACCACATGGGAGTGTAAGGAACTGGGAGAAAGAGGGGGACCCAATCTGTAGTGTGCTTACCTTGTCCTGCTGACCTCCGGGGAGAACATAGGTTGCACCAAAGGGGTGGCTTTAATGGCCATCTTTTTCCAAATGGGTTCCATGCCACTCCTGAATTTGCCACTATTTTGTTCTTTGTTGCCTCTCACCAGCCTTGACACTCACTGTCCTCCTAACTCCTGCTCATCTTCACCTGGACAGCAAGGGAGCAAGTGTAAGCTCTTTTACCAAAGAGTCCCCTTGCCACCTGGTCATAGTCATCTATCGTCTTTCTGGCACCTTCTCTCTTCTTGCCAGGGGTGCCTCTTCTCAGCATCTTCCTTTGGGAGCTCTTCTTGCCGGAAGATGTACCCTCTCGCATGCTAGTATGAGTCATCATCGCAGTCGGGCAATGATACTGGCTCTCCGAGGTGGTCTTCCATTGGTTGAACTTGAATCTTTACAGACCAAAACCTGAAGATCCTCAGAAGCTTACCAGATCAGGCTCCATTATAGACAGCTACTTCACAGCTAGACCCTTTATTGCTCAAGTAAGTGAATCGTCTTTCCCGGCTGGCTCACCCTTTTCCAACGCCAGGTGCAATTCTTCTCAACCTCTGGGCATCTCTTCACAGGCTTCGCTGTACTGCCATCATGTTAATTCACTATGTGTCTGCATGGACTTTAGCTGGGCATGGACATATAACTTGCTCCTTTTGTTAGGAGCGTTAGGCTGCCAGTGACAGGGAGAAAACTCTTGCAGTGGAGAGAGGATTTTAGCTGGAAATCTAGAGGAGCCCCAGCATGATAGATTACGCCAGTGCACCATTATGGGGCTGATTCTGCATCGAACGCTATGCCGATGGTGGGCAGTGGAGTGATTTTAAACTGTGCATGCTTTTAACTCGACATGCACCTATGTCCCAATTGTTAGCACACAGTGCTGTAGGACTATTTCAGATGCACGGTGTCCGAAATGTATTCAACATTTTCTGGGCGCTCCTGGGCACTGACCTGGGGTGTCTAATCGGACGGACAGAGATGCTGTGTCTTATGGAAGTGTCAAGGGGATGTCCCTGAAAGTGGTTGTGTACAAAGGCGCTTCATTGGAGGCCATACTCAAAAGGAGAATCTGCACCTAGCATAGGGCTGGCGCAGGTTTTGATGGTGCAACCATATGGTGGTGTCTAATGTGGGCGTCTCAATCCTTGCACATTTGGGCACATGGCTGTACACCTGGGAAGGGCTTTGTAGCGGCATTAGCATGAAGTCACAGATGCTACAGCGTCAAAAGACGCAGGCACACACAGCTGTGGCCTCTCAAAATCGCTGCGGTATGCAGTGATACATAGTGATAGTTACTGACCCACTGCCACTAATAGACCCCTCGATCAGTGAATGAAACGAAAAACCTTTTCGCTACTGCAGCTCTTGTGTGCACTGAAGATTGCAAGAGATAAGACTACATGCTAAATTTAATTATCAGGCTATGTAATTAATGTGTTTTTAAAACGTAAAGCAGTGATGTCCACTGTTGTAAGGTATAGGCCATATATCTGACCAATACTGAAGCTGGAAGCGATTACTAATATGATGAATTCCAGTAAAATGTTGTAACTGAGGGCTAAGGCAGTTAGGGACTGGTGTGACAGTCCGGTATGATCCCATCTGGCTTCCACCCTGTGTCCCAATTGTTCCACTTCCCTGGTATAGATCCAGTTGGTAGGATGTACACTACAAAGAGACTTAGAAATTACCGTCAATCTGCTCTAATTAGGAGGACGTCGGCAGCACTCTATGGGGTTTGCTAAGAAAGGGCAAACATGCAGTGCCCCATTGAGCTCTAGTTTCCATATATTGAAGCCCTAGTGCTGGCCTCATGGACCTTTCCCAAGCTCTCTTGGGTCCTAATGTGCTTCCCCTCCTCTCTGAATCATACCAGACCCCAGGCAAGAGTTTCTTATGGCAGTTAAATCCTGGTTGGGCATTCTTCATGTTATTTATTATATTTCTTTTTAATATTATTTTTCTCATTTGTTTGCCTGCACAGTATAGTGCTCTTCCAGTACTTACAATGTGCCATGCTTTCCAGGCTCAAGTAACAGCAGTACAGTTGTCATGGACCTTCCCTTTTATATTTCAGGCATATTTGCAGATAATCAGGTTCATCTGTTTATGCCGAAGGGCTGCAAATCCACCCAAATACCAACATAAATGACCATACAGATGGGAATTTCCTGGGCTATTGATGCTTTTCTCCTTGTGTGCTTTCCATTTGTTTGCCCCTTTCCATTCCCTCCAGATGTTTAGTTGCTTGGTTGTAATAGATTACGGAATACTGGAACCTTTACACTTTCTACCTCGTTTATGGTCAGACACGCACCTATTTCTGTTTGCAGAGAATCTGCTTTTCCATCATGTATATACACACCGAAAGTGCGTACACCTGATATACACCTGTCTACTGTACCGTGTTTGAGCTGGATGCAACTTCAGATGCATCTAATGGTGCGTACACATGGGACGATCGTCAGCGATAACGATATCTCTGAAAGATCTCCCTTTAAAAATCCTGGTGTGCTGGATGAACGCTATTGTTCATCCACACACCAAAAAAACACCAATGACCCACGATCAAAAATCGCGTACTCCTATGGAGAGATAACGATATCGTCCAGGATGGCCTACATGCATGGCCGATGAATAATATTGTTATCGTCCATGCGGGAACACGCAATGAACAATATGAACGCGCATTGAATGATAAACGATAGTGTTATCGTTTATATAGTTCATTTTTATTGTACCGTGTGTACGCACCATAACTCACTCAACATATACATATTAATAATACGCATTTTGTTTTCACGCCACAGTTCTCTACATATGAGCGTGTGTACACCTCTACCTCTTCATGAGCCCCCTTGTTAGTAACTGTCCCTCCTTCTAGCAATAACCACATAACAATCTGTCCATATATTATAAACTGAAACATGATTGCAGGGAAGAAATCTTGATTAAAAGAAAATTACATGCAGTAGGGACTAAGGGGGTTTACAGGGAGAAGTTAAGCTATTGGAGTGTAACACTTGCTAAACTGGTCACCAGTAGGACAGACTAACCTATTGTTTATCTCTGAAACGAAACCATTTGTCTTATACAGACAAAACAGAGGTGCAATGGCTGCAGTGGTGCACATACATACAGTAAGTGATGATAAAAGTACATATATGAGTATATACAGTAGATCTCACAGAGTATGCAGGTGCAGAAAACTCCACACATCTGTCTCTGGAGAACATATAGGGGTCTATTTACTAAACAGTGTTAGGAGAGAGTGAAAAGTGATAAGAAAGTGATAAGGTGCCAGCCAATCAACTCCCAACTGTCATCTCACAGGCAGTTTGAAAAATGACAGTTGGGAGCTGATTGGCTGGTACCTTATCACTTTCTTATCACTTTTCACTCTGTCTCCTAACACTGCTTAGTAAATAGACCCCATAATATCATGTCGGCCTAAAATAATTTTCACATTGAAAATAGTACGATGAGGCTCACAGTCTGTGATTATAAGGCATTACTGTTGCAGTATACTGTAGTTTTAATTAAATTTGGATTATGAGCACCACCACTTAGGTATCAATAATACAGTAGATTTAAAAGAGTATATAGCTCATCACACATGATCAATTTTACATTTTAAACACACTTGCCTAAAGCCACTTCTTGGATTAGTCTGAAACAACTAGATGACAATCCGATCGCATGGGGTCTGATTGGGCAGGATGGAAAATCATGTTTGCTGATGACTAAACCTACAGTAGGTACACACTATGCAATAATCATGCTGATAATCTGATTTTTGGGTGCTCTCTCTGACAATCTCAAAGTATGTCTGCAGCACCCAGCTCCAATTCATTCCAAAAGCAGTCGGATCGGATGAATGGTTCTGACCTGCTGCACGACATTTCCGAATCCCGATCATCTGTTCCACGATAGTTCACTGAAAAACGTCAGCTTTGTGACGATCTTAGGACCTATGTAATTGTTCAGATCAGAACAAGAAATCACTCAGAAAATGTTAAAGTCTGTAGGATTGTGAGTGAAACTGTACTGTACCTAGCTTTATAGTGGCCACTGCACTTTATCATCAGCAGACTAGATACATTGTCCTATCAAGTTCCTGCCCAAAGACTGGCTTAATTCTGTTCCTTGGTATTCGCGCAGAGAAAACAGATGGCAACATATACACAGGGCCGTCGAAAGCCAACAAGGTCCCGGGTACTGGGACACCCTCAAAGTGAAAGCGGCAATGTACGCTGCAAAAGTGGGCAATGTCCCCCACAGCAGCTGACCCGGGGCCCCTCCATCAAGCTCGGGCCCCAGTAATTAGCATCCTTTTTCCTCCCTCTTAGTACCCTGCTGCATAAACAGCCAGCTTTAGTTACTGTATATGTAGTGCAGGGATCACACATCATGTTAAAAAAATGTTTTCCTCAGGAATGGCTCCTGAAAAGGTCTCCTTAGCAACAGAGAGGAGAGAGTCAGATTTTGCATTTTACTATAACTAGCAGTGTACTAAATTGTTTTTTTTTGTTACTCCTTAATGCTTTGTTGAGAATTTTATCTTTTTATCTGCAAAGTGTGGACTGAAAGCCACATGCTAAACCTCCGTAGAAAGAAATAACGATGGTTACCTAATTATATGAATTACACAGTTTAATTATATTCAGATGCGCACAACACATTTATTAATTGCACTAGTGTATTCATTATTCAGTATGTCTCTTATTAATTCTTTGTATAAATCAGACTACGGCTTTTTGCATATTGTTCCGTTAGTCTCCTGTGACTTGATGTTACTAAACTCAATAGCTTTTTTTTTTTTAAATACTTCAAGTAAAACTAGGCATATACTCTAGCCCAGTTTTTTTTTGCAGAACTTACCCCTATGGGGGGAATTCAATTTGCCCCAATATCGGAGGTGAAAAAAAAGGTGGTGGCCTCGGGTGTTTAAGGCCCGGGACTATTCAATCACAGCCCATTTTTCTTGCACGATAAATTTCCTGTTATGAGGTGTTAACACATAGAGGGCCCCATATGTGTGTAAACTCGTTGTCTATGTAAAATAGAAGCTCCTGGTATTTATTATTGATGTGAGCACTGTGTTGTCTGCTGTGATACAGCAGCGCTATTTTCCCTTCATATATCCATTAAAAATGACTGCCGTGTGTATTTATCAACAAGCAGTATTTTGAACTTTTACTGTTCGTTGGTGTAATTGAAACTCTCCAGGGTGCAGTAGCTGTTATCAAGCGCTAGGTCCCGGCAGACCCCCCCTTCCTCCCACACCAGCCACCACTCCACCCTACAGTGCACAGCAGCCGGTGGCCCCCACTTCCACATCAGCTGGCAGTCTCCCCCTTCCTTCCTCCCACAGCAGCAGCCAATGGCCCCCCTCCCACATCAGCTGGTAGTCTCCTCTACCCCTTCCTTCCTCCCGTAGCAGCAGCCGGCGGGCCCCCTCCAGGATCAGCTGGCAGCATCCCCCTTCCTCCCACAGCAGCAGCCAGTGGCCCCTCCTCCCGCATCAGCTGGCAGCATCACCCTTCCTCCCGCAGCAGCAGCCAGTGGCCCCTCCTCCCGCATCAGCTGGCAGCATCACCCTTCCTCCTGCAGCAGCAGCCAGTGGCCCTTCCTCCCGCATCAGCTGGCAGCATCACCCTTCCTCCCGCAGCAGCAGCCAGTGGCCCCTCCTCCCGCATCAGCTGGCAGTGCTCTCTCCCCCTTTCTTGCTCTTGCAGCAGTAGCCGGCGCCTCCCCTCCCGCATCAGCTGGCAGTCTATCGCCCCCCCCCTCCCACAGCAGCTCGGAGTCTCTTCTCCCCCTCCATTCCTCCCGAAGCAGCAGGTGGCACCCCCTACTGCAGCAGCTGGCAGCATCCCCCTTCTTACAACAGCAGCAGCCGGCACCCCCCCTTCCACATCAGCTGCCCTCTCGCCGCAACCTCTCTCCCCAGCCCTTCACACAGCAGCGTGTGCTGGGCTTGGAAGTGAGGTTGCTGCCGGGCAGGTATCCTACAGGGGAGCCAACCGGGTAGACGATGTATGCGCCAATTTCAGGAGGATAAAAAAGTTAATTCACCAGCGTTGCCGGTACAAGAAAAACAGAGCTGCCAAGTTTATTTACACCAGCGCTCGCAGGCGACAGCATCATTAATGAATACAAGTTAGAAAAAAATACCACAGCGAGCAGAAACGTAAGATATGACTGCACTGAAAACTCATTAATAAATGGAGCCCAGAATACGGGAAAAGTTCCCGGACCTATGTGTTAACCTACTGTTTGCACTCGATAATAGGCTAGTTATCGCTTATATATTTTCGGATTTGCTCAGACCCTAAAAGAAATATACGCTAATTGCAGCCTGCGGGCTGCATTCAGAGCTAATTAAATATACCCAGCGTATCAATTAGCCCGCTGTAAATTACCGGCTAATTGAATTCCCCACTAAATATCAATAAAATCACTACTATACCCTCACTTCTTCCTCAGGGGCCTCCCAGAATGGGCTGATTTCGCCTATTTCTTCTCTCCCTAGTTTCATTTCTTTTTTTCTACATGTTGTTGTGGCCCCTACTGTTCAAAGCCGCTATTCATGGCAATTTACAGTGGGGGACAGGGATAGAGTGACACGATTTAATACAAATTGCATCATACAACATCTTGTTTTCCCACTTCGGGAAATGGGCGGCACTGGGAGACTGAAGGGGATGTGGGGAGGTTTGTGTCTGCTGATGCTGCTAGTGATCAATTCAAATTCTTTCTTAAGCTGGGTACACATTAGCCGATGTGTACCCAGAGCGATATTGCCGGTGACGGGACCTGGTGGGGGAGCCGGTATTGGCAAGTGCATATACACTTGCCGATGCGGGTAGCGACGACAGGGCCCTCGCTAACGGCATCCCCCATGCATTTAGGGCCGACGGAGGATGCCACCGATGAAGCATGGGAGCACGCATCGACAGCGACATAGCGGGTACACACTAGATGATGTGCTCGATATCTAGTGTGCACCCAGCATTACTGTTCTGACACATAGATTGTTCTACTGTCTATCTAGCTATTTATTTGGTTTACATATAGAAATAAATAAAACAAGAAATATAACAAGAACGAGACTTGTCTTATGGCTAATATCACACAGGGATATGTCAGTATCATTTACAAAAAAAAAAAAGCTACAAAGAGAATAAAACATCTCAGAATTGTTATAAATGAAGAAAGGACTTTTTCCCTGGTACACGGAACATGGTAGTGACAGTCACTTGAAGAACTTGCAGCTAGTATTAATGGGAATCTTGAATAAGTAATTACAATGTAGAATTCGCTCTGTCAAGTGATTGTAGCGCAGTTTAAATCACATTGACGGAACACTGATGGCTTTCCTTTAAAATTGATCTTAACTACACACAGAAGAGGTGGCCATTATGGGGCTGAAGCCATATTTATCAGCCTGTTGTGTGCAAATGACTGTGATTGTACTACAGAGCCCGGAACGGTATATTTTTCCTGCAATGAATTCTCTCTTCATTGAGCTGAAATTGCAGATATTGGAATTACTCTAATTGCATAGCAAACGTAAACTATGAGATGTGACCTGTGTGGTATATACCTAATGAAAAGTGTGCATATTTGACATTTAAACCAGCTCCAGAGACATATCATGCTCCACAGAAAATCCTTTGCAAGTGAAATCCTTTGCTGCCACAAAAAGCAGATTTTCTCAAGCTTTTTTTTTTTAATAGGTCAAGCAGAGAAGTGCGAGTATCTAATTAGCATGAGCCTGCTGATTAACATTAGCATTTTGATTATAAATCCCATTTAAACATATTACATTTATTGGTATAGCCCTACTAAATCTAAGCTGCATATTACAGACTGATATTACAAATGCAGTGGGGTACTTTTCGATTTCCTATATTCCCTAATTTTGCCAACGCACATTTTTAACATATGAATAATGGGAAGCTAAACCCCGAAGTTGAGACGCATTGGACTCCATTTGTGGGATGGTGTAATGTTACTTTAAATTAGGGATGTGCAGGTTCGGATAGGTTCGAGTTTGCACGTGGAGTTCGGATTTTTCCCTCCAAAAAAACGGAACTCAGAAAGAAGCAAAACGTCATCTTGCACGGACGAACATCATCATTCCTGGACTTTTTGCCTCTTTCTGAGTTCCGTTTTTTTGGAGGGAAAAATCCGAACTCCACGTGCAAACTCGAACCTATCCGAGCCTGCACATCCCTACTATAAATCTGAGTTATCCTTGATAATGGCATTGCATCTGCGTCTGTGCAAGCAGCTGCTATACAAATGTTGCAGCAGCCCTGCGTATAAAGGGCCTTATTCAACTACGGACAGAATTGCAAAGCTGCTCGCAAGCAGCTTTGCAATTCTGTCTGTGCAGATGTTAATGCAGATATGGTAATGCAGCAGGAGGCATCACGCCTACTGCTGCATTACGTATCCGTGCTGCGTTGTCCAACGCAGCATCGGATACTCTGCGGAACATCGGCCGGCTAAGGTGACCCATGGGGTATGCAGTATAATCCATATGCTTATAATTTAGTGAAGATGGGGGGTGAAGATTCAGCGGTGAGCGCTTATGCTTACAATTGAATAATTATTTATCCACAGGAGAGTCACAATTGGCTCTGCCTTCAGGATAGAAGTGGGGTCACGCAGCTGGTCGCCACAGATGAGAGGAAGAAGCCTGGAAATCTCCGTCAGCCGACGGAGATCCTGGCCTCTTCCTTCCCCCCCGCCTGTTTCAGGAAACAAAGGGCATCACCGCCCCCATCCCGCCCACAAGCCAGTCTATGTGCGGAATCGCAGATTCATCATGCGCCTGCGCAGATCACTAACGTGCACTGCTGAATAAGGCCAAAAGTACACAGATGCAGCATCGGTTGCAGATCATTATATTGTTGCAGTGCTGAGTAAGTCTACAGTCCCTCAAGTGAGACGTTGGAACCATGTTTCCTGTGTACGGCATCGAAGACGCAGGTGGCGACACGCCCTGAAAACGCTCGTGACACGATTGCGTTTTTGCCGTCTCCACCTCCCCCAAACGCTGCCGGCCTGTCAATCGCACCGCAAGTAAAAAGTCACAGCGAGCAACTATGGTAAATAAGTTTGATGCATGCGCAGTGCGACTTAGACACGTGTAGTTTACTGATAATCGCTCAACTGGGAAAACATTGGTATAGTGTACTTGTCTGAATCAGGCCCAGTGCACAGTTGGTAAGTCGACAATGGAAAGGCTTTGGCAGTGTTTACGGTGCAGGGGGGTTGCTATGGGATCTTGGCTGGCGGGATGCTGCTGGTCAGAATACTGACAGCGGCATCCTGACAGTCAGAATCCCGACACTAGGTAAGGTCCCTAAACGTTAACCTTTACCCCTAACCCTCCCTCTTTGGTGCCTAACCCTAACCTCCCCCTAGTGCCTGAACCTAACCTCCACTTGCCTGCACCCTAACCCTCCCCCTAGTGCGTAACCCCTATCCCTAACCCTCCTCTAACCCCCCATATTTACCTTCAGGATGCCAGTGGTCAGGATACTGGGGCCGGGATCCCGATATTGCCACGCCATACTTTTAATTTGTCAAAACAAATTTAACCACTTTTAAACGCCATACTCCTGTGTGTTGTGTCTTATTATAATTATTATTAAGCTTTATTGAAGTTTAACACAATGGAGTCACCAACCATTAAGGAGTTTATGCTTATTTTCTAGCATTCAGAAACTTACAATTACCTATAACAGTATATCGCCGAGCTCCACAGCAAAATTTGGGTGGAGAGCCTGCAATGCCACCCAGAGTGGATTCCCTGAGGGAAACGGAGGCCTCGGAGGGGAAAGGGTAACCTGGCTATTCCAGGACCATAGTGCACCCTCTATTGTTTTGCCCATGTTTGGCACTCATAAGGAATCAGTAGTCACTTCTAAAGAGGGGGCTTTGTCTGGGGCAGGTCATCATATTCACTTCTGGATGGCGACCTACTTTATGGGGGGAGGTACTGGCTACTGGGTAAAGAGGATTGTCCTAGAGTAACAATCCCTATAAGGGAAAGGCACAGAGATGCCTAGCTTGTGGGAGATGAGGGGTCTCTGGTGCGAACATCTTATGCAGAATACGTTACTACAAGACTCTAAAGGGCCCATTTATCATTGCCTATTCGAGGTATAATCCCCGAAGCCTCAAATATTCAGTTTCCCCTGGATGTATTAAGGGGGGGACTGCAGCAAGTATCGGAGATACCTGCAGCGATCCCTCCATTCCCGCAGGCAGCCGCATCCCCCATCGGAGCCCGTGTCCCTGTATGTGCCGGGTGAAACATCCGGGCGCTATGATCGCATATTGCAATACGATCATGGGCGGTACTGTCATGCCCAGATCGCATTGCAATAGCGATCATTAATAAATGGGGGGCCTAAGTAATTAGCTCATGCTGCAGCACAATACAAATTCTAATAATTATATCTCAGTGAGCGCTGTGACTTGTAAAATGGCATGCCTGCTACTGCTTGCACCGGCAGCTAATGAGGTTACTAAATCTGACCAATTAGCGTGCCACTTATCCGGGACTTTTACTGTTTTCTCAGTCAGTGGCAGATATTTTCAGAGAGTTCACAGTCAGCGCGGTCAGAATCTGTCAAACTGGCATTCTACATCACCAAGTTACTATTACAGTACCTGCACTGTTTTAATATCATATAGAGGAATGCAACCTCTGCAGTGAAGCGGGCGATGGAAGGGATTTCTCTGTGGCAGCTTAAGGCTCTCAACTTTAAGAGGAGAATGTGACACTCAGAGGAAATTTTAAGCATGTTTTAAACCCGGAGCAAAAATATGCAGTATAATCCATATGCTTATAATTTAGTGAAGACGGGGGGTGAAGGAGATTTAGCGGTGAGCGCTTCTGCTTACAATTGAATAATTATTTATCCACAGGGGAGTCACAGTGGGCTCTGCCTTCAGGATAGAAGTTAGAGATATATTTATATGTTTAAGGATAAATTAGGAGAGCCATAACGTTGAAGGGGCTCAGGAGGGGGGATTTAAATAACCTTAATCTTGTCATTAGCGAATACATTACATTATACATTCTGGACATCCATTTACTACTGTTTGTGTGCTGCCTTTAAGGCGAGCTAAACCTAGAAAACAAAATATGATTAATTAATAGATTATATTATCAGTTAATTATATTGCAAACAGTACAAACATATTACTGCTTTATTGACTGAAGATGATTTTTATTGTATTTATATATATACAGTCAGGTGCATAAATATTGGGACATTGACAGAATTTTCATATTTTGGCCTCTATTCACCACCACAATGGCTTTGAAATCAAACAAACAAGATGTGCTTTAACTGCAGACTTTCAGATTTAATTTGAGGGTAATTACATCCAAATCAGGTGAACGGTGTAGGAATTACAACAGTTTCTATATGTGCATCCCACTTTCTAAGAGGCCAAAAGTAATTGGACTATCAACTCAAAAGCTATTTCATGGACAGGTGTGGGCTATTCCCTCGTTATTTCATTATCAATTAAGAAGGTAAAAGGTCTGGAGTTGATTCTAGGTGTGACATTTGCATTTGGAATCAGTTGCTGTCGACTTTCAATATGAGATCCGAAGAGCTGTCACTATCAGTGAAGCAAGCCATCATTAGGCTGAAAAATCAAAACAAACCCATCAGAGAGATAGCAAAAACATTAGGTGTGGCCAAATCAACTGTTTGGAACATTCTTAAAAATAAAGAACGCACCGGAGAGCTCAGCAACACCAAAAGACCCGGAAGACCACGGAAAACAACTGTGGTGGATGACAGAAGAATTATTTCCCTGGTGAAGAAAAACCCCTTCACAACAGTTGGCCGAATCAAGAACACTCTCCAGGAGGTAGGTGTATATGTGTCAAAGTCAACAATCAAGAGAAGACTTCACAAGAGTGAATATAGAGGGTTCACCACAATACGTAAACCATTGGTGAGCCTCAAAAACAGGAAGACCAGATTAGAGTTTGCCAAACAACATCTAAAAAAGCCATTACAGTTCTGGAACAACATCCTATGGACAGACGAGACAAAGATCAACTTGTACCTGAGTGATGGGAAGAGAAGAGTATGGAGAAGGAAAGGAACCTCATCAGTGAAGCATGATGGTGGTAGTGTCATGGCCTGGGTATGTATGGCTGCCAATGGAACTGGTTCCCTTGTATTTATTGATGTGACTGCTGACAAAAGCAGCAGAATGAATTCTGAAGTGTTTCGGGCAATATTATATGCTCATATTCAGACAAATGCTTCAGAACTCATTGGACGGCACTTCACAGTGCAGATGGACAATGACCCGAAGCATACTGCAAAAGCAACCAAAAGAGTTTTTTAAGGCTAAAAAGTGGAATGTTATGCAATGGCCAAGTCAATCCCCTGACCTGAATCCGATTGAGCATGCATTTCACTTGATGAAGACAAAACTGAAGGGAAAATGCCCCAAGAACAAGCAGGAACTGAAGACATTTGCAGTAGAGGCCTAGAGCATCACCAGGGATGAAACCCAGCGTCTGGTGATGTCTATGCGTTCCAGACTTCAGGTTGTAATTGCCTGCAATGGATTTGCAACAAAGTATTAAAAAGTGAAAGTTAGATTTAGGATTGTTTAGTTTGTCCCATTACTTTTGGCCCTTAAAAAGTGGGAGGCACATATAGAAACCGTTGTAATTTCTACACCGTTCACCTGATTTAGAGGTAATTACCCTCAAATTAAATCTGAATGTCTGCAGTTAAAGCACATCTTGTTTGTGTCATTTCAAAGCCATTGAGGTGGCGAATAGAGGCCAAAATATGAAAATTCTGTCAATGTCCCAATATTTATGCATCTGACTGTATATATATATATATATATATATATATATATATATGTGATGTAAGCTAAAACAAATATTTTTTTCTCACATATTCCCCATCTGTACTTATATTAGCACCAATTTACCATTTTTCTTTTTCCAGTGCGTTCTTTTTTTTACAGCCAATTAAATAAATTAAATAAACACATCTATCAATGGGCCGGATTCACTACCATATGCAACTGTGTTACGCACGCAGTACAACTGCGATAGTATGCTAATTCATTGCAATCGCTATCCCTTCGCAACACAGCACAAGGACGCCCAGTTTACTCAGCACACACCCGTAATGTTTAGCAAGACTGCGAAACCATCGGTACAATCGAGTACCATCGCAGCCTCACGTACGCTTGCACAAGCCCCGACCTTACTCAGAAATTGCTAACTATGCTATGAGACCTCAGACTGCGTAGGCCATTGCAGTGGTTAATTTATGCACACCCCAGCAACAGCATGCGAATGCACTGGGATGCCTGCGATTCGCAGACCACCCCCCCATTACCACCCACAAATGACACGCGCAGTGCGAAACAATCGGCAGATTGCGTGCGTAATCGCACTTGTGTATGGTAGTGAATCAGGCCCAATAGCATGCTGTGCTTCTTGTTTCCTTTAGGAGTGTGAGTGCTTGCAGAAAGAGAGACACTACTATGGTGGTTGCCACTAATGGCACTTACCATTGTATTAAGGTGTGATGGTGAATTCCATTGCTAAGACATTGGCTTGGATGGCTCCAGGTTTACCTGCTCCACCTGTTTTTCAACCAATATCATAGCTTTAATGGGCCCCTACTTCATTCTTTGGTACTGACTTATTCGGACCTTGCTGCAGTGCCCCTAAAAGGTCACTTTATAGATTGGATTTGCAGAACCAGGAGGGAACTGTGGCACCACGGTAAACAAATGAGGCTGGCTGGGTCACTCCATTCTATTTGTTGATTCACCAAGGAATGCATCATCCAGATAAAATCTGATGATATGCAAGGAAAAACCCATGTATCATCAAAAAGGTCTGATTTATTTTATATGGTGACTGATTGTCTGACCACTTTATTATATTTTACCTTTAGCCATGCTTGCTGCAACTTAAGGAAGGACGATCACCTCATTATGCTAATATCCCACCTCAGTCCACACCAATTAGCAGTGTTGCAGTTTGCAATTACCCCCTAAGAACTGTGCAGGAGGAGTAAGGAGATTTGCATAGTCATTTACACACTGCGACCTAAGTCATGTGCTGGAGTGGAAGTACAGGAGTGTTAAAAAAAAGTCCAAATGTTTGAAATGAAGCTATGAGGCCCGATTCAGAACCACGAGACGCCAATGTTCACAGGGTTGAGTGATTTATTTTTCCGCTACTGCGTGGGCACAAAAATCCCTAAGAACCTCTGCAGCACATGCATTACACAGAATGTAGGCACAAAGGCGCTGCTGCTATAGAGACACACGCCAGCAGACGTGTGGGAAAAATGTTGGGCAATCCAAGGCAATGACTGGGAGAAGACTAGACAGATGCACGTAGATATGGGAGTGTCACGGCTGTGTCATTGAATTTTTTTGCGTATACAGACACACATGAGCGTTGGGGGCCATAGTCAGGTGGAAAATCTACACCTGCTATAGGGCTGGTGCAAGTTTCAATGATGGTGTCTGAAGATGCACCAGGCGGTATTACAGCGTCCATAGACACCTGTAATGGGCGTCTCAGTCTTGCCCATTCATATGCACGGATGTACACCAGGGAAGCACTTTGTAGCTTCATTTACATAAAGTTGCACACGACAGCGGCCACAAGACGCAGCCGTGTCCACCCATGGTCTGATGCCCAACTTACTCCAACATCTTATTGTGCTGCACTGTAATCACCATATGCCTGTCCCAACGCCTGTGTCTATATCTTCAGACTTTGCCATTAATTCTGCAAGGTAAAATGGCTGTGGCGGCCATTTTTTCAGGCGTTTTGTGCAGCGACCACTTTTGTGGGAGAGGTATGAATATAAAAACGATGGGTGCAGGGTGTGCTGTGCTGGCCCCCCTTGGACCCAGGGGCCCACGTGCTCCGCACACCCTGCACACATTATAAATACGCCCCTGACTGTACATACAGTGTAGCGGTATATGGGCTCCGGGCAAATCAGTTTGTTCTTTTCAGAAGATCAGATTCTACTGGAGAAGAGGATCGAGCAGTACCAGCGAGTAGGTAAGTACATACTTGCCTAATTTTTGAAAAAGTATTTCAGGGAGATTGTGAGAGGAACACCTATGAGCGTGGTGGTAAAGTCGGCGTGTACTGCTGCATCTGAGAGGCGTGTCATAATACTGACTTACATCCAAATGTAAATGAGCCCCGCAGCAGTTAAGTAAGATGTAGTTGTTGATGAAAACACACTGTGTGTGGCCACTACAGGGCCTGAAGTTATGCCCACACACCGACGAGCTAGCCTGTGGGGGAGGTAGGTGATGGAAGGGGGGGTTGTGCTGCCTACCCAGGCACCTCGCAACACGTGCACAGTCACAGTGGGTTATATAAAAGAACAAAGATTTTACTTTGTAGTTTGACTAGGGTCTGAGCACCGTATTGCATTTAAAGGAGAAATGTATCAAACCTTATAAGACAAGTGTAGATATTGCTCATAGCAAACAATCGGTTTCTGGCTATCATTTATCTAAGACATTCTATAAAATGATAGCTCGAATTTGATTTTTTGCTTTTTAGAAGGTATGAAACATCTTCACCATAATCTTTATTTTCTTCTTGTCTATGCGTACCCTATTTATTAGACCACAGGTTCTCAAACTCTGTCCTCAGGACCCCCAAACAGTGCATGTTTTCCAGGTCTCCTCGCAGAATCAGTGAAATAATTAGCTCCACCTGTGGATCTTTTAAAATGTGTCAGTGAGTAATGACTACACCTGTGCACCTGCTGGGTGACCTGGAAAACATGAACTGTGTGGGGTCCTTAGGATCGAGTTTGAGAACCACTGTACTAGACAATCAGATCATCACAATGTTCGCCAGCAGCCAAGTATTTTTGTAATGAGCAGCAGGTATCCCACACACATATTGCTGGTGCAAGTCATCATTTCACAGCACCGATTACCCCTTCCTGTCCTGCAAGCTTTCACCTATAAAGGACTCATTGGGTTACATGGAGCTTTAAGAAAAACTTGGTAGAATGAGGACTTAAAAGCATTTACTATAGTAAGTAATGAATATGGGATTTTATGGTAATGGACAGTTCTAATATAACTATGCAACACTTTCCAATGTAATCATAGTTTCTACTTAATTATATCTTAATTAAGAAAAACTGTGTTATGAAATGAATGTTGAAATAAAAAAGGTATATATTAACTTCTGCAAGTGAATGATGCTCTCTCATTCCTCAATTTAGATTTCAATTTCAGTAATAGTGATAAAGCCTGTGCTTTAAGCCTCAGAAAACAATTTATCTAATGTGATGGTTTCTGCTTAATGTGAGTGATCTCTATCTGAGATTGCAAAAGTTACAGGCTGTACAAATAATGGAGGATTTGTTTTCCGGGACACAGTTTGACACGGATCGCCTGCAGACTGCCAATGTCCACTTCCAGTAAACTAGTAAATTAATGAATAAAATACTAATGATATAAACCCCCCCCAAATCAGTACACTAGCTTAAGATCTGTATCGGAGTGCGATATGAATAAAGATTTAGCAAAACAACTTTATAGTACTGACCTAAATAGACATTAACAGATGTTTTAATATTTATAGATGTTGATGCCTACAATAAATCGTATTACACTTACCTTTGGCAGCTGTCTACAAGATTAAGGACCAAACAGACAAAGGCCTGAATTTGGAAAGTGTCATATTACAAGCATCTGGCGCTGCATTGAATGCTCACTCCCACAGTTTATGTCCGTGAAGGAACAAGATGGGTATTATGGGATAGGAGCTGAAAATACGGATATAAATCTCCTGTGTGGCCGTTTCTTAGACATGCTGCATTTGAACCATGGGTTTTCACTATCACAAAACACACACTGAATAGCCGGACGCTATGGGGAACGGTGTGGTTGAAGATGACCATACTCTCTAATACAGGGCAACATTTTTCTCTTTGGTTGCCAGGCATTCATCATTACAAGCCAAGAAAAGGTCCAGAGTTCCGCCATCATTACAACATACACGAGCATTTAAAATAGTAATATAGGGGTACTAAAAATGTTAGTGGGGTTCCTGTCCTTACTTTTTTGAGCTAGTTTGCTCAGGTAAGGTTGACAATTCGTAGTCTAGAGGTGAAGACTTGCTTCAGAATTTTGTACTGTTAAGCTGCATACACACGTAAAGATTTTCTGACCGACCATCCAACTAGTTGATTGGTTGGAATGAAAATCTGGTAACGTATGGGACTAACTGATGATCAGCAATTTGCTCCTAAATGCCAGAAAACAGATTAAAATGGCCGTCAGACAAGTTTGATCTAAACAATTTGTTCAAACAACAGTTTTTGTCCATTTTCTGGCGTTTCTGAGCAAATTGCTGATTGTCATTTGCTTTCATACCTTACCAGATTTTCATTCCAACCAATCAACTAGTTGGATGGTTGGACAGAAAATCTTTAGGTGTGTATGCAGCTTTACTCGACTGTGAGCAGGTCTAAAGGCCCCCATACATCAGAGATTGATTGCAGCAATCGTGCAATTTGCAATCGATTGTGTATAAAAATCTTTCCCTTTTTCAATCGATTGCAGAATTGCCACAATCGATTGAAAAAGGGAAATATTTTTATACACAATCGATTGTAAATTGCACGATTGCTGCAATCAATCTCTGATGTATGGGGGCCTTAACTGTGGCAGAGTCCACTCACCAGAGGCCCAGCTCTGGTGAGTATGCAGGCCATCACTGGGTTCTTTGTTTTGCAGAGGATCTAGCAGGTGGAGCAGGAGGGGAGGGATCAGGGCAGCGAGAATGGTAGGAGTTCGACTGGCCCTGTGGGTGTCACAAGAAACATCCATGTGTGGCACTAGTGCCAAGGGTTGCCTCAGCCAGTTCCAGAAGACTGAGCCAGTAAATTGCCTAGGCCAGCTCCATCACCATGGCAAGTTGGCCCGGCATCGCTCCAGTGTGTACGCAGCGTAACTATGCCATAGACTATTGCCCCTGATCATTAAAGACTTCAGAGGCACCAGTAGGTTGAAAAAATTAAATTTTTTCTTAACATAGTTGACTCCACACAATACTTTTTCTCTTCAACTCTTTGAGCCCCAATGGTCCAAGTCAGTTTTCTCCCTCAGGAGGAAAATTTTCACTACTGTGTAATAGGTTTTGCTACTAATATATATTTTTTTATGATTCCTCCATTACAAACTGTAACACAATTATTTCAAACCACAAAATATACACCATCATTTATTCTAAAAATTGTAGTGATTACAAATCTATTAAGCATGTGTACTTTATTAAATATTTGATAAGACAATTTTCTGTATATTATTTTTTTTCAAAAACATTTTTTTCCCCCTATTTGGGTGATTTTTTTTTTTTTCTGCACAATAGAATGGTCTATAAAATATCATTCAATGGCAGTTTCCCCAAACACTTCATGTTTCCCAGACCATTTACAAAAAAAAAAAAATGTGTTATTAATGAATACGTAGTAGTTTATATCTCGGCTGTAGGGTTGCAAGTGCTCAGGATGCTAGCGCTGGAATCCCAACACCTGTCAGAATCCCGGCGCTGGCATCCCACCGACAACATCCCGTAGTAGGGTTAGGCACTAGGGGGAGGGTTAAGCTGCATACACACACAACGATTTTATGAACGATTTTCTGTCAGATTTTTTAAAGTGTAATGAATGATTTTTTGAACTACAAATGATTTTTTGTAACTTCCCTTAATGAAAATCATTCAGTTGGTCAGTCAGAATGAACTACAAACGGGAACGCGCATGAACGATAATCGTTCGTTATAACTCAGAAACTGAACAATTTTTTCAACGATTGAACGATAACGACGTCATTATAGTTAAATGGTTCAAAAAATCGTTACGTGTGTATGCACCTTTAGTGTTAGGCACTGGGGGAGAGGTTAGGTTTAGGCTGTGGTTAGGCTTGGGGTAGGATACTTACCGAAAGGCAGGGCCAGACTGGCCATGTGGCCTCCGGAGGTGTCCCCGTCCTCCACATGACCCTCCCTTGCTGAAATTTATGGTATCAGCCCAGGGGGAGGGAGGTGGCGGTCCCGTTTTATTATTTATTACCAGTTATTTATGTAGTGCACACATAGGCCCTCATTCAGAGCCGCTCACTATTTGCGGTCATTCGTTCTAAAACAAGGGGTGGCTATTCAAATGAACCGTTCGCTAATTGCGGTCTGTTCACGCCTCTAAGTGTGAACGAGTGAACAAAACTTGCGGTTATAATTTTGAAAAATACGCCCCCTGGCCGCTCGCATCCTACGTCATGTCTGCTATTTATTAGATTAATCGAGTACATCGAACAGCGTATGAACTGCTCGCTATTCTTGTGGCTGTTTTTTTCAACCGCTATTTTGTGAGCAGTTCGGAGTAAAAAAAAAGCAAGTGACGTGGTCAATGACGCTGCTGTATTAATTATGCACTCCCTTAAAATGCCCGTTTTGACCTTTAAGCACGCCTGCGATCTAATTCCACACCCCCGTTTTCAAGCACCTTCCCGTTACCACCCACATACGCCTCCCTCTGTCACTCAAAATAGCAGGCATTCGCTATATAGCGAACAAACGATTTTCGGGCGCACTGACTGGTTCGCGCATGCGTATTAAAATCCATACGCATATGTGCGAACATCGGTCAGAACGAACGAGCGGCCGCTTACGAGCGTCTCTGAATCAGGGCCACAGTCTGCAGGACTTTAAGATGCGTACACACGGTACGATATCTATGAATGATAAATTGTTCTTATCGTACATATTTTTGCAGCGAACGACCAACGATAACAATATCTATGGTCGTACATGCAGGCCAACCTGGATGATATCGCCAATAATTGCCTGTTCAGAGATGTGGTAGGATGACTTCACTGAGAGATATCTATCATAGATATCTTTCAGTGTGTACACCCAATATCATTTGTCCTGCACTACAGAAAGTTGAAGGGAAATCGTTCAACGATATCGTTCTTTGAACAGATCGTCACGTGTATGCAGTTTAACAGAGAATATTTGACCATTCACATCAGTCCCTGTCCCAGTGGAGCTTGCAATCTATGGCCCTCATTCAGAGCCGTTCGCTATTTGTGGTCGCTCGTTTAAAAACAAGGGGTGGCTATTCAAATGATCCGTACGCACATTGCAGTCTGTTCACACCTCTAAGTCTGAACGAGCGAGCAAAACATACGCTCGTTTATTTGTTAAAAACGCCCCCTGGCCGCTCGCATCCTACGTCATGTCCGCTATTTATTAGATTAATCGAGTACATCGACCAGCGTATGAACTGCTCGCTATTCTTGTGGTTGGTGTTTGCTACCACAAATTTGCGAGCAGTTCTGGCTATAAAATAACCCAGTGACGTGGTCAATGACGCTGCTGTTTTAAATATGCACACCCATAAAACGCCCGTTTTGACCTTTAAGCACGCCTGCGTTCGGATCTCCACTCCCCATTTTCAAGCACCTTCCCCTGTTACCACCCACATACGCCTCATTCTGTCACTCAAAATAGCAGGCACTCGCTATATTGCGTACCAACGATTTTCGGCCGCACTGACTGGTTCGCGCATGCGTACTAAAAACTGTACGCATGCGCAGATGTGCAAACATCGCTCGGAACGAGCGTACTGCCGCTAACGAGCGGCTCTGAATGAGGGCCTATATTCCTTACCACATGTACACACACATACTTTATACACACTAGGGTCAATTTTTGTTGGCAGCCAGTTAACCTACCAGTATAGTTTTGGAGTGTGGGAGAAAACCGGAGTACCAGAAGGAAACCCACGCAAGCACAGGGAGAATATACAAACTCCACACAGTTGGGGCCGTAAAGGGAATCGAACCCACAACCTCAGTGCTGTGAGGCAGTAATGCTAACCATTACAACGCTGCCTGTCCTGTCGATCTGCTCGGCCAGGATACTAAGAGACGGGGTGTGCCGCACAACCAGGCCCCCATGACTCACACCACGCCCCTTTTGCGAGCATGCATCTATGGCACGTGCACAGGGGGACTGCCAGGGCTGATCTGCAGCCCTAGTCAGTCCCTGCCAGCAGGTGTCAGTATCCTAACCCTGTTGGGATGATGGTGTCGGCATCGCCAGCATCCTGTACCCAACCCATGAATACAGCAAGTGCACCAGCTAGGAGATCTGTAAAATATGAACTGTTAGGAGGGGTCCCTGAGGACCGAGTTTGGCCACCCCTGATGCAAGATAATTTGCAAAGTGCACTAACCACAACGTGATGCAGGTACTGAGGACCTCATTCAGAGCCGAACGCTATTTGCGCTCGCTCGTTCAGAAAAAGGGGCTGGCTATTTAAATTGAGCGCTCGCTCTTTGTGGTCTGTTGACGCCTCTATGTCTGAGCGAGCATCCGAAACATATGCTCGCTATTTTGTAAAGACGCCCCTTGGCCGTTCGCATCATACGTCATCTCCGCTATTTGATTAATCGAGTACATCGAAAGGCGTATGAACTGCTCGCTATTCTTGTGGTAGCATTTTCATACCGCAATAATGCGAGCAGTTCAGGCTAAAAGGCAACCAATTGACGTGGTCGATGACGCTGCTTTGTTAATTATGCACACCCTTAAAAAGCCCGTTGTGACCGTTCAGCACGCCTGCGTTCGGATCTCCACTCCCCGTTTTCAAGCACCTTCCCGTTACCACCCACAAACGCCTCATCCTGTCACTCAAATTAGCAGGCACTCGCTATTTTGCGAGCACACGATTTCTGACCGCACTGACTGGTTGGCGCATGCGCATTACGACCCATACGCATATGTGCGAACATCGCTCGGAGCGAACGAGCGGCTCTGAATCAGGCCCTGAGCACCAAACTCCGGACCCAACATAGTTTATTGTGAGAGTGCCAACATAGTTTATTATAGCGGTGCCCGTCGCTCACATAATACCCGTCTACAGTCAAACTTGGCGAGCAAATCTGCCGCTGCTGCATAGCTGCTTCCCTGTGCGCTGCGACTGCGCTCCCGACTCCCACAGCCCGCTGTCTGTTTGGGCGCGCTCCCGACTCCCACAGCCCGCTGTCTGTTTGGGCGCGCTCCCGACTCCCACAGCCCGCTCTCTGTCTGGGCGCGCTCCCGACTCTCACAGCCCGCTCTCTGCTGGGCGCGCTCCCGGCTGCTGTCTGGGCGCGCCCCCGTTTTACATTTCCTAGCAACCGCCATATACACAACACAGCACAGCAGCCGCTGAATCACAGACAGGTGAGTGAGGCAGAGAAGTACATGCATGTTGCAATTACATGCATCGCATGCACAGGAAACAGAAAAATAAAATACATTAGCTGTTGTTTTAGTATTCAGCATGTTTAAATAGTATATTCTACTGATTAAATATACATGCATGTAATTATGTGACTACAGGCACCTTGTATATAGAGAGGACGAGCATTGTTCTGCAATAGCTGTAGCTGAAAATTGTGCTTTCAGTGTTATGACCCTCTAACATAAAAGCATAGGCGCTGCGCTGACAGGCTTCTCGCTAAGGGGCCCATTTATTAATGATCGCATTTGCAATGCGATCTGGACACGATATTACCGCCCATGATCTCATTGCAAGATGCGATCACAGCGCTGGAATGTATCATCCCGCACCCGCAGGGACAGGGGCTCCGAAAACGCCAAGGCGCAAATATTTAATGATAAATGGGCCCCTTAGCTCTCTATTGCAGTAACCTAGGTTGAATGAATGAAAGAATTGGTGCATAAAAACCAGCTTCTTGTTATTTCATTAATACCCTTTCACACATAGGCCTGTATTCAATTAGTTTTGCACCCGCGATACTTTTTCTCATGCCGGACTTTTCACCTATATCGCGTATTTCAGCCGCGGAAACTTATCGTGCGCGATCCCGCTATTCGCCGTATTCAATTCCAAAAGATGCGAAAATGGAGACACGCGAATTTAGAACTATGCGAAAAGTGGTGTCAGAATCGGGGAAATCAGCCTTAACCCCCAAAAAGAAGAGGAAACATTGGGGATCAATGTAGTAGTTCCCGATTAGCCCTCATGAAACAGTTTGGGGTACTTAAGTTCGCACAATTGCCTCTAATTAGCGTCTTTGCACAAGTGGTGAAGAATAGCATAAAGCAGTATTTTTTGGTGAAAATAAGTAGTCCAGTCAAATTTGGGGTGCTTGAAAATGGGTGCAAGCATATTTAAAAGTCGCTAAACTGAAGTTATAAGGAATGTAAAAAACGTACCTTCAGCAAACACCTGCAATCAAAAAAACACCTCACCCATACTTGCAGACCCCCCAAAAGTCTATTTAGCTACTTTTTAAGTTTGTACCCCAACTTTGCACTTTTTCACCCCCTTTTTCAAAGTGTTTTTTTGGGGTGTTCTTCACTTATTTAAAGGTTTTTTTTTTATGCAGTTATCCTATGGGGGGCTGTCTCAAGGATGCTGAGTGGTTTCCCCACCTTTGCACCACAAAATAGCGATCTTGCACTTTTTTTCAGAGGCAAATCTTTTTCGCCTATTACATTGCATTGCGTTTTCACGTACGCGAAAAGTGTTTGCAATTGAATACGGAGATACGTTTCCGCCTGGCGAAAAGTCGCAATCGGCGATACTTTTTTGCCGATTTCCGACTTTTCGCTGCTAATTGAATACAGGCCTTAGAGCAAAAGGTTTTCACTTTTTCGAAAAACTCCTCCTGAGAAATCTTAAGATGACTTTACCTGCTGTAGCCTATGGGCTACAGTTTGCAAAGGTTGCCGGGAAAGGGTTCCTCCAGAACTATAGAACTCTCCCTGGCAATTGCCATCACCCATGCGTGGTGAGTAGGCCGTGCATGCGCAGTAGGCTCTCAGGGTTCCTGATAGAAGAGTGACTGTAAATGCTCAGAAGCGCTCGGGGATCCTGATCATACTTACCTACTCTCCCGGTTGTTGCGGGAAGCTCCTGAACTTTTGGGTAGCCCCTGAAGAGTATCCGGATCTCCCGCATCATGGGGAGATAATTTCTGGGAATCGCGGTTCTGTATGCGTAATTTAGCCCGCCCTCTCATCGCGGTCCTGTGATTCGCGGCGGTTTGCCGTGATCAGGGCGTGACCTAATGACATAGGAACCCAGCCCTGCCTTGCAAAGTGTCCAGCTGTGACTCCACTCCAATCACATCACAGGAACAGGCTCCTTTAGGAGCCAGAGTTTTGATACATTCAGGCAATGTATAATTTCTTATTGCCGCAAATAGCGGCGATAAGAAATTACAATTATTGGGTCTAAAACCCGATAATTTGTAAATATGCCCCTAAATGATTTTATTGTGTATAGTTAACAAACCTACGCATTTGTATAAATAGAATTTTAGAGATCAAATTGTGGCCATAAGGCTCTGGACAGTGTCAGACCGGCCCATAGGGGTACAGGGGAAATTCCCAGTGGGCCCCACTGCCTGAGAGCTCCACCCCCTCACCTAAGGGTCAGGTTCTAGACTGTTGGCTGACCATACCCCTTAAGCAGGGGCCCCACCACTGCATTCCCCCGGTGGGCCCTTCATGTCTCATTCCGACTGGCTCTGGATGTTGAAGGGCAATGCTTTCTGTATTAAATACAACAGCCAACAGCAAGCCTAGGTTATTTACTCCATTTCAGACACACACAAATATATGGCAGCATGTACTGGGCAACCACATTTAATAACTAAATGAAGGTGTGTTGCTCACCTATATGGAGAAGTGGATTATAAAAGAGTGACGGCATCGCAGAACATAGCACAGCATGAGCCTAGTATGATGTTGACAATGGTTTATTTTAAAGGTACATGTCTGAAAGACTGAATGAATTAGAAAAGTTAGGACTGATACTGTATTATACCTAGATGAATAAATTTGCTTTATTGGCTACCATGTAATCAGTGTTGATAGCACCATCAGAACTGATGTTAATGGAAATATGACTGATCTGCCATCGTCTCTCAAAGTGCTCTGAAAGGGCCTGTCTCAGCAACGAACACAGTTGCTAATCGGTCGATTGTTGCGTTCTGCTCGTGCGTCGCAGTGGGCGTGCGCGAACCGGCCACTACAATCGGGACTGCGATCACAGTGACTACACAGACCCATCGCAGAGTGATTGACAGGAAGTGCCGTTTGTGGGAGGTGGTGGGGGTGGTCGGCTGAACGCAGATGTGCCAGTGCGTTTGGTCGCCGTTGCAGGGGCGTGCATAAATTATCCACTGCGATGCCCTACGCAGCCTGAGACCTGATAGCGTGCGAGGAAGTCACAAATTTCTGAGTAAGGTTGTGCATGTGAGCGTGAGGCTGCAGTGGTACTCGGTTGTACCGATGTTTTCTCAGTCTTGCTAAACATTAATAATGTGTGTAAGATAAAGTGGGCGTCCTTATGTAGTGCAGCGGCATAGCGATCTCAGTAGATTAGCATACTTTTGCAGTTGAACTGCGTGCATAATTGCTATTGCATTCGCAGTTGCGTTCAGTAGTGATGCCCAATGCTGTTCAGCCATGCAGGGCCAACAAAGTTCCCTTATTCCCAATTTCCCACACAGTTTTCCTGAATAAGGTATTATTCATTCCAGCTTTATCTCATAGCTGGAATGAATAATACCTTATTCAGGAATAAGCAGCAGCAGGCTCAGTCATTAATGCAAATGAGAAGATAAATTATATTAATTTTCCAATGACATCCGCATATAAAATGTAACTAAAATGATGCAAACAACTTCAGGGAATTAATGAGCAATTAAATAATTTTTTTAATCTGACAGCTTTTTACAATGTTTTTGTCACTGCCACGAATGTGCATAAAAAATGTAAATCTTTAAAGTGAGAACAATTCCCTTAGTATGAACATGCAAATTATTCTCTGGTGCTAATTGAATATGGAATGTGAGAGAGACCTTAGTGATGCTTAGGGTATATTCTTATGAGACTGAATGCTGTGCAGATATTGATGCAAAGGGGTATATTTACTAAAGTGCGGGTTTTTAGAAGTGGAGATGATGCCCATAGCAACCAATCAGATTCTAGCTATTATCTTCTAGAAAGTGCTGGAATAATGTTAGATAGAATCTGATTGGTTGCTATGGGTAACATCTCCACTTCTAAAAACCCGCACCTTAGTAAATATACCCCAAAGAGTCTATTCATCATCACTTAATTTCTACAAAAGCAGGTGAAAATGAACATTAAGTGCCTGGGCTATTCGTCAAGAAGGTAAAGATATCTCCTGCTTTCCCTTCTCTCCCGGAATGGCCTGCTGTCCGCATACACTAGTTTGGGGGCAGAATTCATCAAGCTCCAAAAATACAATATTTTCGGAGCTTGACTGCGGGAGCATTCGCCATCTTCAGATGGCGTTTGCTCCCGCTTGCGGCTAGCAACCCGCTCCTTGGATCCCTCCGCCCCTGTCCGGCTCCTTCCACCGGACCTCGCGGCTCTTGTGTGCATACGTGACCATGAATCTTTTCACTGTCTTCGGAGCAGTGAAAAGATTCGGATCAGCTGTCTCCGCGCCGGAGCGATGATGAATTGCTTCGGTGCTCGCTGCAAGTTAGTATGTTAATTATTTGGACCCCGATAATTAACATAAGCAATAGTCCCCTAAGTCTGGAAACAAAAAAAGCCAGTATAAAAAGGGTGCACGCAAAATAGGGTCTCTACATTCATATGCTGAGTTGGAGACATCTTAACCTGGGCATACACCATACCTCCCAACTTTATGGTCCCACTAAGAGGGACAGTTCGTGCGCCAAATACGTGCGCGGCTGAAAATGGGTTGTGGCTTCTTAAAAGGAGGAGGAGCCTCAGGAAAACAGGGCGGAGCCACACAGCTTCCCCCTGTTTACGTCACTATGAGGGTGTGTCCAGCACTCTCCGAGATGCTGGGCAGCCCCTAGGCTCTCCGTATACTGGTGAACAGATGCTGTGCGCATGGCATCTGTTTTCCTCCTGCACACACATAGCAGAGCAGCGGTTTGTGCTCCCTCCAACTTCCCCCCCACCGCGGGACACTGCGGCCCGTGGGTGGGACAGCAGGACAGTCTCAGAAAATCGGGACTGTCTCGCTGGATGCGGGACAGTTGAGAGGTATGACACACTATACGATGTATGCATCATACGATATACTGTTACGACGCGGATTGGAGCGATATATCGTACACATCACAAAGTGCGTGCGTCCGATCCGTCTTTCCCGACATTAATTCATTGCATCGTCCCATCTGTTGTTCTGCACGTCGGATGGGACGATGCAATGAATGACACGGTGCTGTTACATGCGGCATTTTTATTTATTTCTCTTTTTAATATATATATCTTTTACAGAACTTACTCTATTGCAAACCACTATTTACTAATGCCAAAAAACACAGGAAAAGCTTGAAAACATAGCATCAAAAACAAACATGCATTATGGGTAAAATAATTTACATATATTCAAATTGGACTGTCTACACTGCACTATGCTTTTTTAACTCTGCCATATAATTCACTGGTAAAATAGCCCACATGGGTCCATTGCTATCTCACACACAATAATAAAAACAATCCATAAAAATCATGTCTTAATTCTGACACCTGAGTATCCACAACCTATAAAGATCATGGTCAATTCCCCATACTGAGAAAAAGATAAATTTATTAGTACTTACACTGGGGGTGGTTCAACTTACACGCCTGAAGAAATAGGGAGACAATATATAAATATATATATATATATATATATATATATTAGGGATGTGCAGGCTCGGATAGGTTCGAGTTTGCACGTTGAGTTCGGATTTTTCCCTCCAAAAAAACGGAACTCAGAAAGAGGCTAAACGTCATCTTACATGGACGAACATCATCATTCCTGGACATCCCTAATATATATACACACACACATACTTTTTCTTTAATATATATATATTTTTATATTTTTTCAGTTATAACACTTACTACATGCAAGTACTGTTTATTAATTTCTATATGTCAACAACACAGGAAAAGAGGGCATCAGTGACAAACAAGGTGCATTGTGGGCAAGATAGTTTGCATATATGCAAATTACCTTGCGAATAGAGCGTTGTGATTGATGTGGTGCTTGCACTCTTTTCCTGCAAGGTTGACATATGGGAATTAGTGAGTGGTGATTGGTATGTGGTGGGTATTGTGGGAGAAGAGATATATTAGAAAAAAAAAATAAAAAAATTAGTCTCTCTAATTTTAAATGTTTCTGATATAAAGGAACATATAAGAAGCCTGATACACATTAACAATCAATGGAGGACACAGAGGAGACAGAAGGAGACCAGGGATCATTTACTAATGACAACTGTCTGCGGGACACTGCACAGTGCAAACAGGAGACCAGTGATCATTTGCTAATTATGTTTGGTGGCAACGGCACTCCCCCTCGACCGAGGGCCACCCAGGCCAATAGGAAGATATGCCCCTGCTTGTATATACAGTATTTGGTAATATACATTTTTGTGAATATTATAGAGTGGACCTACATACCGGACATGCATAGGTGCCGGAACAGGAAGGGTCGAGGGGTTTTGCCCGCCCCCCCAACATTTTTAGAGTCGCCAGTGGAGCGACGGACGGTCAGGGGCGGTACGTTATAGCAATAGGCTGCACAGCACCTGCACGGAGGAGGAGGAAGTGTAATGTGCGGTCTTTAAGTTAAAAGACCGCACATTACACCTCCTCCTCTGTGCAGTGCAGGGGCAGTGCAGCCTATTGCTATAATGTACAGCCCCTGTCTCTTGCTGCACTATGGTTTTGTCTCCTCCTCCATGGTGTTCCAGCTTTCCCCTTCTTCCCTGGTGCCAGCGTCATCCTCTCCCGTGCTTCTGACCCACCTCCACCCAGCAACAGGTAAGTTGGAGGGGGGACGGGTGCCAAAATTCAGTTATATCTTGGACCCACAAAATCGTTCTGGCGCCCCTCTGGACATCCATGTAATTATCTATCATCAGGGCCGGCGCAATGCAGTATGCGGGGCAAGCATTGCAGGAGGCGCTGGGCTGGAGAGGTGCTATTCCCGCTGCATGTTTTCTGAGCGCCTTTCACGGCAATAGTGCAGCAGTGTCATCGGCGGTCCTGGTAGGTGTACCTGGACGACCGCAGACATAAATTAAATTTAACTACAGGCGGATCGGTGATCTGGCTAATGGGTGGTCTGGACCACACACTCCTCATTAGCGGGAGAAGCTAGTTCGTTCCCCTGCCTTGTAAAGTCGTTATAAGCATCTCTACTGCCAGCAATAGCATATAGACTGTTTACACACGCGACGTACTAGATGACGTCAAGCAGCGTGCGCACACCCGCTCTTTCTGTGTGTGGTGTGCTGTGCACAGGAAGTGGGCCAATGGAGGAGCTTCCGCAGCTGCACACCACAATGTCAGGAGGAGGACCTGCCGAAAAGTGAGTGAGAGAGAGAGAGAGAAAGAGACAGCTGGTAGCTGCCTGTTCCTGACAGAGGTGAGGGGTCTGGTCAGCTAACTTTAATCTAAGCTATTATATGACATACAAACATAAAGTGTATACAATGATAAAACAGAAAGGGGGGGTGCAAGTTATTTATTTTTTAACATCTTTTTATTAGAGCAATAAACAAGGTGAGTACAGATACAGGAGTCAAATCACTTATTTTACAACATATTACACATTACATTTTAAAATATGAAACATTGTCAAGAGGACATATTTATAGGAGGGAGTAAATTTATAGTTTGCAGGCGGGCACTGAACACCGTAACACCGGCCCTGTCTATTATCTATTATATTTTGCAGCCTGATAAAAAAAACTTGTCATCACGTATGCGCGCGCGGCACGTCATACTTGATGTGCACAGCACGTGCCGTAGCTCCCACTGCGTGCGCCGTGTACATTTGGTATGAAGTGCTGCAGCCATGATGATGGGATAGATGACCACACGAAGACGAGGAAAGGGAACAGAAGTAATTGACATGGGAGGGGCAGGGAGGGAACAGAGCGGGGGCAGGGCAGCTGAGGTGACTTAGCAAATGGACCCATTCATACCACTTTTAGATATAAATTCCCAGCTTCAACCTGGCTCAGACCTGGGACACCGAGCAAGGGTTGAAGCCTGGCTACTCCTTTCACACTTAGGGGGACAAACTGGGTGTCAGGATGTGGCCTGGAATCGGGCGCTACTCACCTCCGCGCCAGCGTCCTTGGGCTTAGGTGTTCAGTCGCTGGGAGTGGAGGTGAGTGGTGGCTGAGTATTCTCCCCGGGTTCTGCTAGGGCTTCCGTGCGTGCATCCTGGTTCCCGTGGTGGTGGGCATGGGCGCAGCCATGTTTGTCCATATCACCTGACTAGTCTCTCCCAATGGTAGCCCTGCGGTCACTCAGCTGATCCTCTGATCCAATGACCAGCTACCTAGGGGTGTTTAGCTCACTCCAGAAGTTATTGTTCAACTTCACTTTACAAAGTGAATTTGATGCCAGTATGTGTTCCAGGATCTAGGTTTCTTTCTTAGCGTATCCCACAGCTAGTCTGCAGTTATTTTATTCTGTGACTGGATCTACAGTATATCAAGTTATTAACCTGCGTTAAATGTAGCAGCTCTCATGCTGAATTCTGGTGTGCAGTTCAGCTCTCAATGCTGATTCCCTGTGTTACATGGTTCAGCTGTTAGCTGATTATCACTGTGTCAAGATTCTTGCTGATTCCTGGATTGTTGTTCAGCTCTTATGCTGAGTCCCTGTGTTACATGTCTCAGCTGTTAAGATGATTACCAATGTTTCAAGTCTCATCTCCCCTGCTGTGTAACAATTTAATTCACCAGCATCTGTGTTTCCTGCACAGTTACTTGTATCCTGAGACTATTTCTGTATATCAAGCTCAATCTCCAGCGTCTGAGTTCCCTGCAGTTATTACCCTCCATGATTGTTTCTACAGTGTAACAAGTTCACTCACCTGCGTCTGTGTTCCCTGCACAGTAACTTATACTCCGAGACTATCTACAGTGTATCTAGTACACTCACCAGCGTCAGAGTTCCCTGCAGTAACAGTCCTCTGTACCTGGATCTACAGTGCACCAAGTACACTACCCTGCTTCTGGGTACTCTATATACCCAGTGACTCTTTGTGCCTGGATTCCTGAGCTTCCTTACACTACCCTGCGTCCAGACTTTCCAAGTTACCTAAAGTATTCAGTACCTGTCCTTCCTTTATTCGTTGTCACTCCCTACTAGTCTGTCCCTGGTCCTCCTGTGTCTTTTCCTTGTGTATCCAGCAACATCTCATAGTACATACCAGTGCATCATTTCCACTCATTATTGTAGTGACCTCTCCTAGTCTCCTCATCACTTTCAGGCACTTAACCAGAGGGCCGCAACCTGTTCACTCGTTGTGGTGAAACCCATATCCCAACTGGAGGGGTCACTGGTGAAGACCACCAAGTGGGTTAGACTCTGCAACTCTGATTAGGTCTAGCCAACACCTGGGTCTGATCTTTTTGAGGATACTAGCACTGTCACTCTTCTCGCTGCCTCCTAGCCATCCTAAATCCCCCGGTTTCCTGTCCTCCTCGGAGGAATTCCTAGCTTCGGATCGTGACACTGGGTTATTTCACGGGTCGTCGTCCTTCACACTGACCCGGGTCTTGCAGTGATCCAGGTCTTCCGCCGTTCAGTGGGCGCTTGGAGATGATCTCATGCCAATGTCCCCTTCCAATCAATTTGTTTTAGACGTGACCTTGATCATCAAGACCCTGATTGCACCTTTCACACTTGAGCCAGGTCGTCGACCGGGGTTGCAAGTCCGGGGAAAAACCCTGCTAGCAAGCTGGGTTGTGGACCCGGGACTGTCAGCCCGGGTCACACCTTTCTGACATACGCCAGACCCAGGTTGACGCACGTTTTAGAGTTTTAGGCTTAAGTCTGAAAGGGGCATTATTAGTTTTAACTTATATATATGGACACCTAAGACTGCACGGATTCATTTCAAGTTGTAAAACAGCATCTTTATTTTGCAAACCTCATAAGATCAGCTCAATGTTCATGGGTGCCAAATGAGTCATTAAACGTTGACCTGATATTATAATAAAGGTGAAATTAATTGATGTTGTCTTGGTGTCTTCACTTATTTGCATTACTAACAATGATGAGTGGTTGCTTTCCTGTCTCTCTGTAGAGCTATATTCAGATTTATGTTTTTTTTTTTTTTTTTTAGGTTTCCAGGGATCAAATTAATGGAAAAAAAGGATATTTAATAGAATGCAATTTAAAAATTCTAATGTCTTGTCAGTTATTTTGCTCTGATCTAATTTCCATTATATCAATGTCGTTCAAGGCGAGCCTTCTTTACGCAAATAAAACCTGGTAACATTTTCAGTGACACTACTTTCAATTAGTGTTTTGTCTATAATTGATGGAAGCAGGCTATGCGGAAAAGCTTGTTTGCCTTGAAAGGCAGCACTGATACTATTTGGTGGCTATGTTATATTATTGTATTACCAAACCCCACATATTGGGCCAAATGTAATAGGTTGCGATTTAATGTAAAAATGCAACTTGCACCTTCTCGCATTTTTTTAAGGTGCGAGTTGGTGCTGGGACTCGCAAATGTAATAGCCTGCGAACTTTTGAGCTCGAGGCTACTACACTATGCGAATCTATGCCCGTAATTAACCGCATGCTGGTACTTGTGGTTCTCCAAGTACCAGCATGTGGGGGAGGCTTGCTGGGACGTGTAGTACCACAGCTAAAGACAATATTAACACTTCTATTTTACACAACACATATCCCAACGGCCAGGGGTGCCAGGGATAGCTCCGGGCATTCAGCCTAGGCCTGAGATGCCCAGGAGAGGGGAACCCCTTTATTGGGGGGTCCTCACCTCCCCAGGGATCCCTGGCCTGGGCTGGCTAGCGGTCAAGGGTAATGCTGTGGCCACAGAACCCGGTGAAAGAGTTTCCATGGCTGTGGCATTACCCCCCCCGCTAGAAAGAGTCCGGTGCTGGTTATGGAAATTACAGGGGACCCTTACTCGTTTTGTCCCCTGTTTTTTCCACAACCAGGATCGGCTCAGAAAAGCCCTGTGCTGGTACTTAATATATAGGGGCCCCCTATGAATTTTGGCCCCTGTATTATTAGAACCAGCACCAGTTGTACAGAGCCCGGGGCTGGTTATGCTTCTGGGGAGGGGGTGCATGTCTTTTTTTTTTCATTTTTAAAAGTGTTTTTATATGTACACATAGAAACATGCACGTATCTCATGAATATGTGCATGTTTCTGTGTTAGTCTGACCTGCTCAGGATAAACTCGCTATCCTAAAGCCAATCTATTGTTTTTGCGAGTTCTCTGGCAGTAATATGTGCGAGTGCTTCACTCGCACTCGATTACATTGCCCGAGTTCTAGAGAATGGGAAAACATCTGGATGCGAGATGTTTTTTGCAAGTTATAGTAAAGCTCGAAAAATGTGAGTTTTACCACAGTTGCACCCTATTACATTTGTGAGTGAGTAAAAAATGCGAGTTTAGCGCTAAACTCCCATTTTTTAACAAATATGCAACCTATTACGTTTACCCCATTGTCACATTCTCCCAGTTGTTATGTATATCATTGTCAGCTAGAGTGCACTCTATTTTCCCCAAATAGTCGTCAGGTTTATCAGTGTCAAAAATATAATTGCCTGTTTGCATGTGGAGCCATGGAGATGTTCTATACCCATGATTTGATGTCTGTGCTATCATTTATCATCTTGAATGGTGAGGCTTATTACTACGGTATGCCAAGCAAATGATAAGCAGCAGACATAATAATTTCACTGACACTATTGCCCGGGTATTATGTGGGGAAGAGATATTTGGTCACCTTTAAGAGAATGAAATTTGCAACGTACAGTCAGGTGCATAAATATTGGGACATTGATAGAATTTTCATATTTTGGCCTCTATTCACCACCACAATGGCTTTGAAATGAAATAAACAAGATGTGCTTTAACTGCAGACTTTCAGATTTAATTTGAGGGTAATTACATCCAAATCAGGTGAACGGTGTAGGAATTACAAAGGTTTCTATATGTGCCTCCCACTTTTTAAGGGGCCAAACGTAATGGGACAAACTAAACAATCCTAAATATAACTTTCACTTTTTAATACTTTGTTGCAAATCCTTTGCAGGCAATTACAGCCTGAAGTCTGGAACGCATAGACATCACCAGACGCTGGGTTTCATCCCTGGTGATGCTCTGCCAGGCCTCTACTGCAAATGTCTTCAGTTCCTGCTTGTTCTTGGGGCATTTTCCCTTCAGTTTTGTCTTCATCAAGTGAAATGCATGCTCAATTGGATTCAGGTCATGGGATTGACTTGGCCATTGCATAACATTCCACTTTTTAGCCTTAAAAACTCTTTGGTTGCTTTTGCAGTATGCTTCGGGTCATTGTCCATCTGTACTGTGAAGCACCGTCCAATGAGTTCTGAAGCATTTGACTGAATATGAGCATATAATATTGCCCGAAACACTGCTTTTGTCAGCAGTCACATCATCAATAAATACAAGTAAACCAGTTCCATTGGCAGCCATACATGCCCACGCCATGACACTACCACCACCATGCTTCACTGATGAGGTGGCATGTTTCGAATCATGAGCAGTTCCTTTCCTTCTCCATACTCTTCTCTTCCCATCACTCTGGTACAAGTTGATCTTTGTCTCATCTGTCCATGGGATGTTGTTCCAGAACTGTAATGGCTTTTTTTAGATGTTGTTTGGCAAACTCTAATCTGGTCTTCCTGTTTTTGAGGCTCACCAATGGTTTACATATTGTGGTGAACCCTCTATATTCACTCTTGTGAAGTCTTCTCTTGATTGTTGACTTTGACACATATACACCTACCTCCTGGAGAGTGTTCTTGATTTGGTCAAATGCTGTGAAGGGGCTTTTCTTCACCAGGGAAATAATTCTTCTGTCATCCACCACAGTTGTTTTCCGTGGTCTTCCGGGTCTTTTGGTGTTGCTGAGCTCTCCGGTGCGTTCTTTCTTTTTAAGAATGTTCCAAACAGTTGATTTGGCCACACCTAATGTTTTTGCTACCTCTCTGATGGGTTTGTTTTGATTTTTCAGCCTAATGATGGCTTGCTTCACTGATAGTGACAGCTCTTTGGATCTCATATTGAGAGTCGACAGCAACTGATTCCAAATGCAAATGTCACACCTAGAATCAACTCCAGACCATTTACCTGCTTAATTGATAATGAAATAATGAGGGAATAGCCCACACCTGTCCATGAAATAGGTTTTGAGTTGATAGTCCCATTACTTTTGGCCCCTTAAAAAGTGGGAGGCACATATAGAAACCGTTGTAATTCCTACACCGTTCACCTGATTTGGATGTAATTACCCTCAAATCAAATCTGAAAGTCTGCAGTTAAAGCACATCTTGTTTGTTTCATTTCAAAGCCATTGTGGTGGTGAATAGAGGCCAACATATGAAAATTCTGTCAATGTCCCAATATTTATGCACCTGACTGTATGTATATATATATATATATATATATTTATTTCTTCTGGGGTAGTAGGACACCTCTTAAAACTCAGCAGCCAAGAAAACAGCTCACCAGTGAAGGGTTTTCGTACAAGCTGGCCGGAGCTAGTTTTTAGTGTGCAGTAATATAAATTAAAATCAGAAATAGAAATGCTAGCCCTTCTGGGCACTAACTAGACAATACATAATGGGGACCACTACTGGGGCTTTACAGTATGCATTATCTGGTGGTCACTGTTACGCTCTGTGCATTATCTGGTGGTCACTGTTACGATCTGTGCATTATCTGGTGGTCACTGTTACACTCTGTGCATTATCTGGAGGTCACTTGCGAGCAGCTTAGCTATTCCGTCTGAAGTTGAATCAGTCCCCAGTCCGGTATCTTGCACTCTTTCTCAAATGACTCATTCATTGCAACCATATGTAGCATAAGCTTCATTATGACATAAAAAGTCATTTTGCAATAAACAGAGATACCCAAAAATAACTTGTGATAACCCCACAGCAATATCTGCCCAACAAACTACATTCTGGTACCCACAGTTCCACATCCTGTGTCTTGAAGGAAGTTTATCTTTAGCAGAATCCATGTCACAAGATGTATCTATTTTATTCTAAGCTCTCTGTAGAGCTCTCTGCTGAGGAGCTGCCGGAAGCTATGAAATGCGTTAATAAACTCGCATTATGTTCTGTGAAAACTAGGCAAAATTACAAAATTGTGTTTGTTTTACCTAGCATTGTTTTCCACTACCCATGTGCTCAATGCCTCAATGTAATAGTCATTTGCCATAAACTATAAAATATATGTAAAGTTCTCAACAGTTGTACAATTGTTTATTTGTAGAATGGGGAAAAAAGTAAAGAAAGAAGTTCAACCACCGCCAAAGGATGTGGTAAGTAGTCCGATTTTTCGGAGACATATAGGAAACGCTGAGATCTGGAACTTAGCACAATACGGAGCAGGCTTCTATGACCAATGGCTGGCAGATCATAGAGGTAATCAGAGTTCCACAAGGGTTACTTGTCACTGATGTACTATAGAGTAATACTACACGTACAATACACCTGTGTCAGGTAATAGGGGTAGCTGTCATATGTAAAATAACTCACTTTAGTTGGGATGTACTGTAGTCAAAAGATCGACACTGACAATGTCGGTGTTTATAATGTTGACACTGTTAAAATGTCGAAAAGCAATATGTCAACAGTCTAAGATTGCCGACAGGTGAAATTTCGACCTTGTCAGAATGTCGACATTAGGGTTATGTTGCAGGCGGGAGGATTAGGCTGCATGGGGAGGTTAGGGTTAGGCTGTGGGACGAGGGGAGGTTAAGCACTAGAGGAAGGGGTAGGGTTTAGGGGAGAAATAGTCACCCGAACGACGGAGGATCAGAGATCTGACCCAGAAGTCACAGTCACATCCGGAAGACGCCGCTGGCGATGTTGCAGCAGTCGGGAGCAGGTAAGTCACTGCTGGGCCACCAGGAATGTTATGTCGACATTCTAATTTGTCAACATTTTATCACTGTCTACATGACGATGATGTCGACATTACGACCATGTCGACATTATGAATGTGTCAACATATAATAACCAACCCCTTTAGTTACCTAGATGTGACTTTCAGTATTTACTATATATCAATTATAATAATAGATGTGTAGTTAATATACTGTATGTATGTTTTTATTTATTATTTGTGTGTAGGTGGATGTGATTCGTATTGCTTCATAAAGCAGCGCTATACAAGAAATGCTTGTATAAAACCAAGCTGGTTTTGCCTTTAAAACTACGAGAAGCTTTAAAACTACGGGAAGACTCGCAGGGGTTCCTGCAGCAGCTGCAAGTGACAACCTATTATATAAGCCCCTGGGAGTGTACTTCTGGCATACCATTCAACATTTAGGGGTCTATTTACTAAGCAGTGTTAGGAGACAGAGTGAAAAGTGAAAATAAAGTGATAAGATGCCAGCCAATCAGCTCCCAACTGTCATCTCACAGGCTGTGTTTGAAAAATGACAGTTGGGAGCTGATTGGCTGGCACCTTATCACTTTATTTTCACTTTTCACTCTGTCTCCTAACACTGCTTAGTAAATAGACCCCTTAGCCATGCAAAATCAGGGCTCATAAGCTAGACCCCTCAATACACTCAAACCACACCCCAATCTGTTTGAACCAAGGTCCTGATTCAGACCCGCTCGCTAGATGCGTATGCAAATTCGGCAAGGCAGGCGATCGCACGGCAAGGCATTAGCATGCCCACTATGTCTCAGGATGTGATCGTATTGTGTATTGCCCACCAGCCTGTCTTAAGACGCCCGCTTGCGCACGTCATCTCCAGGAAGTGTATGCAACCATCAGTAACATCGAGTACCATCGGATGCGATTGCAGCACTTGTGGTTAACCATACCCTACCTCAAGCACTGCGAGCGCTTCAGTGTGAAATACAACCAAGTGACATGTAGTATGATGCTGCCTCTTAATTATGCACACCTCTGAAATGGCGTTTTGACACTCAGGCACGCCTGCGTTCGCACCTCCACTCCCTCGTTTCTGGCGACCAGCCCCTGTCACCACACACAGACGGCTTCTCCTGTCACTCACTCTGCTGGGCAGTCTGTGCTCGGCGAGCGTACGTTTCCCGATCTCTCGCACTGGTTCGCGCACTCACCTTGCGATGCGTACGCATGCGCACAATGCAAACCATCGGCAGCTACGAGCGAACGCATCTTAGCGAGCTGGTCAGAATCGGGCCCAATGTCCCAAGCTGCCAGAAATACTCAACTTTAGATAAAATTTTGCACCTTTTGATCTCTAACTGCCAAAATCAGGACAGTCAGCAGCTTCACAGGTAAGAAGCTCTCAGCTATTGCTCCTCCACATTAAAGGCCGGCGCCCAGTGTCAGAGAGCTGCAGAGACAAAAATGCTGAACGATTTTAATAATGTACATAATTATATATGCAACAAGAAAGTAATGCAATCTGGCTGCGTAAATTTTACATGGCTGGATTCAGTGAATAGATTATAAACCAGTGTCTAAGAATAAATGGGAATTGTCTCTGCGCACCGTATGAGCTGCACGCTAGACTGGGTTAAGTGTAGATCACCCACCATACACATAGACAATAGTAAAACAGCACAATAGGAAACACAGTCAATGCATGTGCTCAAACAGAATGGAGAAACAACCAATAGGGCTACTAGGTGAAATATCCAAAGTGAAGAGGAAAAATACCAATAAGATATACAGTGTTAAAGTCCCAGGTCTCCTCTGTTGTTCTTAATGTTGATGTTCGTCCACTCTCTCGATATCCATATAAAAGGAAAGAGTATAGAGAGAAGACACAATAGTGTAATACGTTCTTGTTCCAAACCGTCTTGTGTTAGTTTCTATGGTTTCCTTTCAATCTCTAGGTATCCAAAAAAATGATTGCGTACCGTACTCACATCACAATGGTGTGTATTCCACCCACCAAGGGTTCTTTTATTCTCCCTCTCTGTCTTTCTCCGGCTGGGTGTCAGATATTACTCCCGATAGGTCCAGTCAAAAAGAGGGTCAAAAGAGAAGGAGAAAAGACAGGATGTGTAGTACGTAGTTTAAGGTTATCTGGTAAATAATCTGGGGGATTCTCGAATTATAATACCCCTTATATAGTTATCCAGATAACGGCGTACCCACTCACGTGGTCGTGAAGTAAATATCTCCTATAAGGGTTTCTTAATCCCACACCACTGCCTTGGTTGGCTATATATCTTCACCCTGTCAGCCTACAGCTGTCTCTGTGCGTGTGTGTGTGTTTGTGTGCGTGTGTGTTTGAGTGCGTGTGTGTTTGTGTGTGCGTGTGTGTTTGTGTGTGCGTGTGTGATAAAAAAAGATTATTAAGTTGCAGCAGACTTCCCATCAGTAATACATGTGAAGGACACTGCAGTCAGCTTCTCCTCAGACTAAATAGCAAATGTAAATACAATGAGAACTGTACCTAGTTCTAGGAACTTTTACATACTGTGTATGTGAAAGAAATAAGGCTCAGTTATGAATATTTGATCAACTTGTACTATTGGACAGCTGTATGTGAACCACTTTGTGAGGCCTTTATTACTTACTGGGAAGGTAATGTTATGTAATACTGACCAGGTATACATACTGTATATGAGGTATGTACCTTACAGTGGTGTCAGATGGGCACATTCTGCACACAGCATATAACTGCACCAGGAATCTAAAAAAATGGTCCCTCTCTGACACCACCATTAAGTGTAAGGAATCCTAACCCTGTATTAAAAAATGTATTATAAGTAGTAGGAGATTTTCAACATTTCTAGCTTCTTGTCCATTTGTGGAGGCAGCTCAGTCATGCTTATCAATTCATAGAGTTCTCATTGAGATACTTCATTAAAGTTACAGTATAGGGGTCAATTCAATTAGGTGCAAGTTGGGTCCTGTGAGCCATTCTAACTGTGAACTTGCACAGCACATTCCATTTGTAGGTTAATTCCAAACTTGCATTGATTTTTCAGAGGAAATTCATATTTTTTTGTGAGCAACCCCCTGAGGTGAAAAGGTAGGCACACAGTGCAGAACCTCCTTTACACCCCTCCCAATGAATAATCATGTACTTGGAGGGGTTTAAATTGCATAATTTGGACAATAAATACATGTCAGCTTTCAAGTAAATTTCTCTAAAAGCTTAATATGAATTTCTCTAAAAGCTTAATACGAGTTAAAGGATGTGGGACAGGTATGTGGAGGCGTAAGTGATGTGGGACAGGTACGTGGAGGTGTAAATGATGTGGGACAGGTATGTGGAGGCGTAAGTGATGTGGGACAGGTACGTGGAGGTGTAAGTGATGAGTGACAGGTATGTGGAGGTGTAAGTGATGTGGGACAGGTGTGTGGAGGTGTAAGTGATGAGTGACAGATATGTGGAGGTATAAATGGTGTGTGGTGGGGATGTGGAGGTGTAAATGATGTGGGACGGGTACGAGGAGGTGTAAGTGATGAGTGACAGCTACGTGGAGGTGTAAGTGATGTGGGACAGGAATGTGTAAGTGATGTGGGACAGGTAGGAGGAGGTATAAGTGATGAGTAATAGGTACGTGGAGGTGCAGATGATGTGGGACAGGTACTAGGAGGTGTAAATGATGTGGGACAGGTATGTGAAGGTGTAAGTGATGTGGGACAGGTACGTGGAGGTGTAAATGATGTGGGACAGGTACGTGGAGGTGTAAATTATGTGGGACAGGTACATGGAGGTTTAAATAATGTGGGACAGGTACGTGGAGGAGTAAATGATGTGGGATAGGTACGTGGAAGTGTAAATGATGTGGGATAGGTACGTGGAAGTGTAAATGATGTGGGACAGGTACGTGGAGGTGTAAATGATGTGGGACAGGTACGAGGAGGTGTAAATGATGTGGGACAGGTACGAGGAGATGTAATTGATGTGGGATAGGTACGAGGAGGTGTAAATGATGTGGGACAGGTATGTGGAGGTGTAAATGATGTGGGACAGGTATGTGGAGGTTTAAATTATGTGGGACAGGTACATGGAGATGTAAATAATGTGGGACAGGTATGTGGAGTTGTCAATGATTTGGGACAGGTATGTGCAGGTGTAAATAATGTGGGACAGGTACATGGAGGTGTAAATAATGTGGGACAGGTATGTGGAGTTGTCAATGATTTGAGACAGGTATGTGGAGGTGTAAATGATGTGGGACAGGTATGTGGAGGTGTACTTGGTGTGGGACAGGTATGTGGAGGTGTAAATGATGTGGGACAGGTATGTGAAGGTGTAAGTGATGTGGGACAGGTATGTGGAGGTGTAAATTATGTGGGACAGGTACGTGGAGGTTTAGATAATGTGGGACAGGTATGTTAAGGTTTAAATGATGTGGGACAGGTACGTGGAGGTGTAAATGATGTGGGACAGGTACGAGGAGGTGTAAATGATGTGGGACAGGTACAGGGAGGTGTAAATGATGTGGGACAGGTATGTGTAGGTGTAATTGATGTGGGACAGGTACGAGGAAGTGTAAATGATGTGGGACAGGTATGTGGAGGTGTAAATGATGTGGGACAGGTACGTGGATGTTTAAATTATGTGGGACAGGTACATGGAGGTGTAAATAATGTGGGACAGGTATGTGGAGTTGTCAATGATTTGGGACAGGTATGTGGAGGTGTAAATGATGTGAGACAGGTATGTGGAGGTGTACATGGTGTGGGACAGGTATGTGGAGGTGTAAATGATGTGGGACAGGTATGTGGAGGTGTAAATGATGTGGGACAGGTATGTGGAGGTGTAAATGATGTGGGACAGGTATGTGGAGGTGTAAATGATGTGGGACAGGTATGTGGAGGTGTAAATGATGTGGGACAGGTATGTTGATTGGAGAGGGGTTTAAGAACTTAGAGCTGAGAGCTAAATGTGTTTATTCCAACTTTATACAAACTTGTATAAAAACACTGAAAAACTACAATACAGACGTTTTTCTGTACTCCAAAATGCCGAAAGACTTTAATTTGCTGCTATTGTTTTTCAACCATTAATAAAAAGGGCAACATTCAGCCATTTGACACCTTTTAAAAACCTCCAGTACTTTCCTTATGGCCACTAACAGCCTTCAGTATGCTCCTGCTATCCTAGTTGTCACGGTTTTGGGATCCAGGATGTTTTACCCTTTTTTTCATGCACTTCTCCTAGGTTGCATTTTGTAGAATAGTTGCACAACCTCATCATGAAACAAGCTTACTTTCACTAACTCGCTCCTAATTGAATTGACCCCTTTCTGTTATCAGTAATTCTTAGGCTATTCATGTTGAGTATTCTAATAAACTCTAGTTCAGTCCACAACATGGCTGACTGTGCTGTGTGCTGGCCATAGTAGCTTTCCTTCCTGGTTGTGAGAACACACTTTCTGGTATCATAGGGATCACTTCATGTAAATATACAGCATTATGTTAATGTTGAGTGAGGCAAGTACTAAATGGCGAATCATCTTTGTCATCTTGGTCTTCAATACAGGTTCTTGTGTCAGTGAGTTCCTGTTCCAAAATAGCACTGTCCGTATTTACAGGTCAGCAAGTTCACAAACAGCCCTTTTCTCCTTTCCACTTCTTACGTTTGCAGTTTGATTCATTAGCAATTGAAAGCAAAAATGCAGAAACGGCAGTCTTAATGCTCCAGTCGCCAGAAGAGGAAATCCTGGCCAAGGCATGTGATGCGTTATACAAATTTGCACGAAAAGGTATGTAATATGCTAGTTAACTGCATTAAAATAAATTGTATATTTTCAATTCTCTATTTTCACTTCTCAGAGATACTAGCTCCATTACAGTCATATTAGTCTACAGAACATGTTCATCTCACTTAATAAATTAGTCTGTGAAACACTGCCACCCACTGGGTGCACTGGTGTTACTCCTTAAATACCATCTACTCTACAAAATTGTGTTATCTCTGAGATAACCTACACTACAGACAATGATTAACCCTGTAATGACACCTCTATACTCCACATGTAATATTAACATTGGAAATACTGTACATGAGTCCTGAAACACTACCCATTCAGAGTCAGAATGCAAGGTTCACGCCAGAATTACTGCTCAGTCTGATTCCATGGGATAGATTTCCTGAGCCTGTTTGACCACGAAACTTAAACCATCAATAGTACTAATTGCAAAACCAGGGGTGCTTTGCATTTAATATTATGCCATTTTAAATGTTTGGGTCAAACGCGCCGAGAATTGACGGATTGCAAAAGCCTCCGTGTAGTAAATGTAGCCCCAGTGTTAATCTTCAAATGCCATTTACACTGCACACAACAGTCACTGATGAAATGCTGACCACTCTTTACACCAGATCAGTAACTGAGATATTGTCCACTCTACAAAACAACACATTCCCAAAATACTCTCCACTGTTTACACAACATTCTCCCCTGAAATACTCTCCACTCTGCACACAACATTCTCTCCTGACGTACTCTCCAGTCTGCACACATCATTCATCCTGACGTACTTTCCACTCTGCACACAACATTCATTCTGAAATACTCTCCAGTGTTTACACAACATTCTCTCCTGAAATACTCTCCACTCTGCACACAACATTCATCATGAAATACTTTCCACTCCTCACACTACATTCATCCTGAAGTACTCTCCACTCTGCACATAACATTCATCCTGAAGTACTCTCCACTCTGCACACAACATTAATCCTGAAGTACTCTCCACTCTGCATACAACATTGACCCATAAGTACTCTCCACTCCACACACAACATCCATCCTGAAGTACTCTCCACTCCACACATAACATTCATCCTGAAGTACTCTCCACTCTGCACACAACATTAATCCTGAAGTACTCTCCACTCTGCATACAACATTGACCCATAAGTACTCTCCACTCCACACACAACATCCATCCTGAAGTACTCTACACTCTGCACACAACATTCATCCTGAAATACTCTCCACTCTGCACACAACATTCATCCTGAAGTACTCTCCACTCTGCACACAACATTAATCCTGAAGTACTCTCCACTCTGCATACAACATTGACCCATAAGTACTCTCCACTCCACACACAACATCCATCCTGAAGTACTCTACACTCTGCACACAACATTCATCCTGAAATACTCTCCACTCTGCACACAACATTCATCCTGAAGTACTCTCCACTCTGCACACAACATTCATCCTGAAGTACTCTCCACTCTGCATACAACATTGACCCATAAGTACTCTCCACTCCACACACAACATCCATCCTGAAGTACTCTACACTCTGCACACAACATTCATCCTGAAATACTCTCCACTCTGCACACAACATTCATCCTGAAGTACTCTCCACTCTGCACACAACATTCATCCTGAAGTACTCTCCACTCTGCACACAACATTCATCCTTAAGTACTCTCTACTCTACACTCAACATTCATCCTGATGTACTCTCCACCCTACACACAACATTCATCCTGAAGTACTCTCCACTCTGCACACAACATTCATCCTGAAGTAATCTCCACTGTACACACAACATTCACCCATAAGTACTCTCCACTCCACACACAACATCCATCCTGAAGTACTCTCCACTCTGCACACAACATTCATCCTGAAGTACTCCCCACTGTACACACAACATTCACCCATAAGTACTCTCCACTCCACACACAACATCCATCCTGAAGTACTCTACACTCTGCACACAACATTCATCCTGAAATACTCTCCACTCTGCACACAACATTCATCCTGAAGTACTCTCCACTCTGCACACAACATTAATCCTGAAGTACTCTCCACTCTGCATACAACATTGACCCATAAGTACTCTCCACTCCACACACAACATCCATCCTGAAGTACTCTACACTCTGCACACAACATTCATCCTGAAATACTCTCCACTCTGCACACAACATTCATCCTGAAGTACTCTCCACTCTGCACACAACATTAATCCTGAAGTACTCTCCACTCTGCATACAACATTGACCCATAAGTACTCTCCACTCCACACACAACATCCATCCTGAAGTACTCTACACTCTGCACACAACATTCATCCTGAAATACTCTCCACTCTGCACACAACATTCATCCTGAAGTACTCTCCACTCTGCACACAACATTCATCCTGAAGTACTCTCCACTCTGCATACAACATTCATCCTTAAGTACTCTCTACTCTACACTCAACATTCATCCTGATGTACTCTCCACCCTACACACAACATTCATCCTGAAGTACTCTCCACTCTGCACACAACATTCATCCTGAAGTAATCTCCACTGTACACACAACATTCACCCATAAGTACTCTCCACTCCACACACAACATCCATCCTGAAGTACTCTCCACTCTGCACACAACATTCATCCTGAAGTACTCTCCACTGTACACACAACATTCACCCATAAGTACTCTCCACTCCACACACAACATCCATCCTGAAGTACTCTACACTCTGCACACAACATTCATCCTGAAATACTCTCCACTCTGCACACAACATTCATCCTGAAATACTTTCCACTCCTCACACAACATTCATCCTGAAGTACTCTCCACTCTGCACACAACATTCATCCTGAAGTACTCTCCACTCTACACACAACATTCATCCTAAAGTACTCTCCACTCTACATTCATCCTGAAGTACTCTCCACTCTACACACAACATTCATCCTAAAGTACTCTCCACTCTACACACAACATTCACCCATAAGTACTCTCCACTCTACACACAACATTCACCCATAAGTACTCTCCACTCCACACACAACATTCATCCTGAAGTACTCTACACTCTGCACACAACATTCATCCTGAAGTACTCTACACTCTGCACACAACATTCATTCTGAAGTACTCTCCACACTGTACACAACATTCATCCTGAAGTACTCTGCACACAACATTCATCCTGAAGTACTCTCCACTCTGCACACAACATTCACCCTGAAGTGCTCTCCACTCTGCAAACAACATCCACACAAAATATTCATTCTGAGGTACTCTTCACTCTGCACACAACAATCATCCTAAAGTACTCTCCATTCTGCAGACAAATATCATCCTGAAGTACTCTTCACTCTACACACAACATTCATCCTGATGTACTCTCCACCCTACACACAACATTCATCCTGAAGTACTCTCCACTCTGCACATAACATTCATCCTGAAGTACTCTCCACTCTGCACACAACATTAATCCTGAAGTACTCTCCACTCTGCATACAACATTGACCCATAAGTACTCTCCACTCCACACACAACATCCATCCTGAAGTACTCTACACTCTGCACACAACATTCATCCTGAAAAACTCTCCACTTTGCACACAACATTCATCCTGAAGTACTCTCCACTCTACACACAACATTCACCCATAAGTACTCTCCACTCCACACACAACATCCATCCTGAAGTACTCTCCACTCTGCACACAACATTCATCCTGAAATACTTTCCACTCCTCACACAACATTCATCCTGAAGTACTCTCCACTCTGCACACAACATTCATCCTAAAGTACTCTCCACTCTACACACAACATTCACCCATAAGTACTCTCCAGTCCACACACAACATTCATCCTGAAGTACTCTACACTCTGCACACAACATTCATCCTGAAGTACTCTACACTCTGCACACAACATTCATTCTGAAGTACTCTCCACACTGTACACAACATCCATCCTGAAGTACTCTACACTCTGCACATAACATTCATCCTGAAGTACTCTCCACTCTGCACACAACATTAATCCTGAAGTAATCTCCACTCTGCATACAACATTGACCCATAAGTACTCTCCACTCCACACACAACACCCATCCTGAAGTACTCTACACTCTGCACACAACATTCATCCTGAAATACTCTCCACTTTGCACACAACATTCATCCTGAAGTACTCTCCACTCTACACACAACATTCACCCATAAGTACTCTCCACTCCACACACAACATCCATCCTGAAGTACTCTACACTCTGCACACAACATTCATCCTGAAATACTCTCCACTCTGCACACAACATTCATCCTGAAATACTTTTCACTCCTCACACAACATTCATCCTGAAGTACTCTCCACTCTGCACACAACATTCATCCTAAAGTACTCTCCACTCTACACACAACATTCACCCATAAGTACTGTCCACTCCACACACAACATACATCCTGAAGTACTCTACACTCTGCACACAACATTCATCCTGAAGTACTCTACACTCTGCACACAACATTCATTCTGAAGTACTCTCCACACTGTACACAACATCCATCCTGAAGTACTCTACACTCTGCACACAACATTCATCCTGAAATACTCTCCACTCTGCACACAACATCCATCCTGAAATACTTTCCACTCCTCACACAACATTCATCCTGAAGTACTCTCCACTCTGCACACAACATTCACCCTGAAGTGCTCTCCACTCTGCAAACAACATCCAAACAAAACATTCATTCTGAGGTACTCTCCACTCTGCACACAACAGTCATCCTAAAGTACTGTCCATTCTGCATACAAATATCATCCTGAAGTACTCTTCACTCTGTCCACAACATTCACTCCTGACATACTCTCCACTCTGCATACAACATTCACTCCTGATATACTCTCCACTCTGCATACAACATTCACTCCTGAGATACTCTCCACTCTGCATACAACATTCACTCCTGATATACTCTCCACTCTGCATACAACATTCAATCCTGACATACTCTCCACTCTGCATACAACACTCTAGGCAAAGGGCCTTATTTAGAGTTGTATGTAGTACACACAGCAGCGGCAAGCTTCTATGATCCGCTGCTCTGTCTGAGGACGCAGAATTGGATCAGCTGCAAAAACATTGGGCATCTAAATAACCCTCAGGTTATACAGGAAGGCCGATGTTTTCACCAGTGAAGCTGTGTCGGAAGAAGCAGCCACTAGTCTCAGCACGCCTTTAAAAGTTGACCAAAACGCCCCTGTTTTCAAGAACGTTGGCCATTAACGCCCCGTCCCCAAACAGCCGCAGCATATTAATCATGCTGTGGCTATGGGGGCTCTGCGACCACCGTGGCAGTCAATGATTGGCACGTGCACAGTACAGATCCTGCGCGTGCACCGATCAGTAAACATCAGAGTTGTGCGTAAACCATCGGCTCTGAATCGGGCCCAAAGTTCTGCTCCAACATACAGTCCATATTCTCTATTCAATTTTTCAAATAATAAGCCAATATAGTGATTTAATACTCCCCTTGCGAAAATGCAGTCACACAGTGATCTAAATGGTAACTACAGTTGTACTATTTAAACAAATGCAAAACTGATAACGGCCACTTAAACATATTTTGCATGTTGTGTAATCTGAGGCTAACAGTGGTTTTTACTGCCTTCATTGCTTAGATCTCTCCCAGCTTGATTAAGGTGTTACTTATCTGGTTCTAGTAAGATTTATAATGATAATTACTACGATTGATCATGTAGACTTTGCAAAGCTATTAAAATCCAGTCATAACATTTCATTTTCATTCATATGTATTGCCACCTGCTACTGTTAAAATAGATTGTTATTTCTGATGTCTGTGTCAAGGTGACGAATCTGTAGTAGAATGCAGAAAGGTATCCTGCAATATGGAGAATATGTATGGACAACATAGTAGTTCACCACAGTCCTTAATATACAGGGACAGTTCTAAGCTTTCAAATTTTTTTACATTTGCATATTAGTTTATTAGCCTGTAAGTGACCACCTATAACATTTACTAAACATATTTGATTACACTATTTCACCGAATACATTGATTTGAGATTTATATTATTTAAAGGCACAAACATTATGGGACCTATTCATTATGTTAATTATAGGGGGCTGGCGATAATTAACAGAGGTGGAGGTATCCGAACAGATTCCTCATCAACACTGTGACTCCCTCCCATAGGAAAGGATCGGGGAGTGTGCAAATAAGCACATGGCCGAGGTCCCCTCAGTCAAGCTCCAAAAATTTTGTATTTTCAGAGCTTGACGAATTTAGGTCCCCATAGTAGTGTATGGGAACAGCGGGACAGATTGGGGCTGACAGGTAATGGTGCATACACACGATCAGATTTTTCCTTCAGATATGAACGATAACGATTTAAAAATCGTTCAGTCGTTCATATCTGATGGAAAATCGTTCATATCTGACATGCCTGAACGATGGACGATCAACGATGCGCGTTCCCGTTTGTCAGATAACGATATCTGACATCTGATGGGTTTGCAGTCAGACTTGGACGATTCCATTCATTTTAATGTAGTCAAAAATCGTTCAATCGTTCAAATCGTGCAAATCGTTCAAAACTTTGGTAAAATCGTTCAAATCGTTCAGATCGTTTAATCGTTCAATCGTTCATCTGACAAATCTGACAAGTCTGACAAATCTGACCGTGTGTACGCTCCATAAGCGGAAGATATCTGGGATATCTCCTGCATTACCTTTATAATGGATGACCACGATACTTCATTTCTACAAAAGTAGAAAATGTTAAGACCCCTATATCTAAACAGCTGATCCATCCATCTATTTATGTGTGTGTACATATACTGTATATATGTATACATATATATGTCTATATATATATACACGTGTATATATATATATATATGTGTGTGTGTATAAAGTATTTGTCCATGACACACCTAAAAACAATGTATTCAATTACAGTAATCTTTATATATGTGTTGTAGCAAGTTTAGTGACTTAGGGCCTGATTCAGACTTGTACGCTATGCCGATTGCATCTGCGATATTGTAGGCTGCGGATGTAAGAAAGTGTGTAAGTGTGGCAGCCGCCCGGAAGTGAATAGAGACACCCACCGAAACCATCACGAAAGGCAAAACAACTGTGTACACATTCACAGTGCATGCTTAGATCCTCCTCCGGAGTGACTCTATGGCCACGCAGCATGCCTACCTGAACTGAGATGCCGGAGCTATGCTATTAACGTACGGGATTGCAGATGGAGCCATCAACATGCCCATAAAACAGCCATAACACTGCAGTTTTTCCACCACTCCCCTTTACCTCCCCCAAACAGTGCCTTCCTGCCAATCACCCTGTGTGAAGGTAAGTGATGCATGCTGGAACGCAGACGGGTATTAGCGCATGCGCAGTGTGATGCATTTGCAGTTTATCGATATCCGCTCATTTGCAAACACATCAGCATATCTTACAAATCTGAATCAGGCCCTTAGCACGCATGCTTAGCATAGTGACATTTGGCAGGTCATAGTGTGTGGCTATAATGAAACCTTGTAGACCGGCCAAACGTAGCACCCGTTTTGATCACCTTTGTTTAAGGGAGGTTGGAGGTGTCATAATCAGGATAGGACTTGAGAGGAGCTTAGAGTTTAAAAGTCTTGTGTTTGGGCAGAACAATCGGTGCTGTGCAAGCTGGATGATCTAATACTTGGACATCTTTAAGTTGGCGCTCACAATGTTACTTAGGTTTAACAATCTGCTTTATCTCTTAGGATGGCAGACCATTTTCATAAAAACAAAATAATTGTTCTTGGCAATTTCTAATAGTCTAATCTAACATAGTCCTACTGACTATCAGATTGGCCAGCTGGTCTAGAATCAATCACCAAGCTCACACAAGCCTGCACCTTTCTAAAGCTCAAGCTCCGCCCCCTAGCTCTATTCTAAACTCTATTAAAACCATGCATTTTCCTTTCCCTGAAGCTAACAGTTCCCTAATTCCCCATATAAAGCTGATTAGTCCAGGTGCTCTGTTTGGCTTGTCTTACATTAGCTCCACCCCAGCAGCATTCCCAACGGCATATGGTAAGTCATTCACTCTGCCACAATATATAAGATGCTAATGTGCTACATTGCATCTATTTAAGAGTAAAGTGTCCTGGAAATTGAAGCATGTTGGCAACTATGTGTTTGTATAATGTAATTTACATGAGTGCTCACAGATATCCCGTTTTATCTGACATCTTAGACCCTGTAAGGATCACTACTGGTCTTTTCAAAATGTTTTATCCTCTAGTTGTATAGAAAACTAGAATACCACATAATGAAGTAAATGAAAAAATTATAGATATTAATTATATTCGAAAACTTTTTTTTCCAAATTATTTTGATCATTTTAGGATTCAGTTTTAAATTATGTATTTATATTTTTGTAGATTTACTGGTATCTATTATAATAATATATAAGTGATACTTTGTAAGCTATTTGTATGCCTTAAATAGACAATTGTCATATATGGGTATTTGAAGTATGGAGGCAGGTTAATGTTCATTGAATATTAGGGGGTAATTTTTATGTTTAAATAAATATACTTATTTAGATTGGTGTTGTGTAACTATTGTTCTATTAAACAAAACCTTAATATTTTTTATATATATATATATATATATATATGTATATATATATATTAAATAAAATAAATATATATATATATATATATATATAAATTAGAATCTAAAAGTGCAGTACAGCCCTCTATGAGTAATAGATATTATCAAATTACATTATAATTCTACAACCACATAAAATGTCCTATTCAAGGTATCCAAGCACCAAACTACTGCATACAGAGGTGTTTAATGCAAAATTGAAGCCCACAATGGTAATACAGTACTGCTATCTGTTATAATCGCTATTGCTTTGTATTGCGGTAGCTTTTTAATATTCGATGCATTGTGATGTTTGCTTTTATTGGCAAAAAGCTGCAGATTTCTTTGAATAAGACTAAATTATTTGTTCATTTTCCTCAAGGAGATGAAAATAAACTAAAACTTCTTGGGCTTGGAGCGTTGGAATCATTATCTAAACTCATCTCCCACGAAGACAAAACAGTGCGCAGAAACGCCATAATGGTGTGTGGAATCATGGCAGCAAATAGTAAGTCAGTTCTTAGCATTCAATGTTTATATAGGGTGAAGACCTTTTTGCCAATCTCAACTAATCTTCTACTGGTCATACACACTGATCATGATCAACTGGTCTGATCCTGCAGCATTGTTCTCCTAATCATGATAGTTACCTTCTATGTGTGTGGCCAAATTAGACATCCTGGCATGTCGGCTGAATGGCAAGACCAGTGTAGGACTGGCTTTGAAATTTTTTACTGGCTTGATCTCAAAATTGTCCAGGTCCATTGCTAAACCTATTGCTAAACCTAGAGCACAAAAATGTTTTTAGCCATTGGCTGTGTGGTGACAAATGTGCACATACTACCCATTGGTTGGTTATAATAAGGACAGATAAGGAGGCAGCACAGATGGTGGCATAGACAGGTTTTGAAGTAAGGGAAGGAAAGAGTAAAAATAGGAGTCAACTATTTGTTTGAATGTCTTTTTTGATTTCATTCTACTAATAAAGAAAAATAATTTATTGTACATAAGCAATTAGGCCTATGTGAATAAATGTGAATAATTGCCTTTAAATCAGCAATCTTACTTATTAGAGAAAGAAGACTGTCTGAGGTGGGCAAAGTCCACTGGGTAGCCAGTTAGAGATTGTGGAGTTCTAATTGTTAGGTGCAGAGTGCCCAAGGGGAACCACCAGGGGATTTATGTTAGGGGGAGTATTTACTCCTCTGCTCCCCCCTAGTTACAGTGACTTGTTGATGGGGAACTTCAGAAGTTCAATGACTGTGTATTTGTGTGTTCAGCCACACTACATTGAGTGGTAATCAGCCTAGCTTCCCATTTGATATAGAGGGACGAAGAGATTTAAAAACCCAAGTCAAGGCCAGTGGCCAGTGTATTGGTAATCCTGTCCCTGAGTAGTTGAAGACATAGCAATTGACTACAGTGATTTGCTGGGGAGGAATCCCCAACATTGTAAGGTCTGTGTATGCTTGTTATGCCATTACAGTTGTAGTGGTCGGGATGGCCATCATAAGGGTAACCATCAATGGTCACCATTGATGGTGCCATTGGCGATTAACATCGATGGCATGAGATCATCTACGTGCTATGTGATACATAGGGTGGTAGGCCAATCAGGGAAAGGGGCAGGGCTTTATTGTGTGATGGGGGGTGTTGCGCATGACCATCCCTGCTATGTGATACAGAGGTTGGTAGGCCAATCAGGGAAAGGGGGAGGGCTTAGCTGTGTGATGGGGTGGGGCTAATCTCCGTTCCCCCTGCGCCAGGAAAAAGAGATGGCGGAGAACTATCAACCATCAGTTGCAAACCATTGATGGTTTCTAGCAATCAATGGACAATGGCCATACCTATGTAGAGGTAAGTGGTATAGCTGCACATTTGACATAGAACAAGAGAGTTAGCACTCCCTATTGGGGCTAGGATTGTCATTTTCTTTAAACCAGCGTTATTAGGCTTTAAAGTTTAAAGTTTAACAAATGATAATTTCAGCCAATTATTAAGACTCATGTTTTGTATGTAAGCACTGAATCATTGCGCATTGAAGTTAATATCTTGGTTTCCAATGATTGACCTTTTTATTTAAACAGCTTTAGGAGTCTATTCATCAAGATAAAAATACCCCCTTGATAATGAAGGAATGAACTCGTTGCGAGTTCAATCCAAGTATTGGAAGCATTCATCATTCCTCCTATACTTAATCATCACTTCCGAAAAGCTGCTCTCTTTGTGGAGACTGCTTTTCGGGAAAAAATGACTTTTCTCCTGCTGCGCAGCTTGAAGACAGGCTGCGACGAGACAGTGAAGCAGCAGGAGAGAAGACGGAGGACTTTGTAGAAATGAAGGAGCCTATGTATCAATCTGTTTTTTACATAAAATTATGCAGAAACTGCAATTTTGCATAATTTTATGTATTGTACTAAAATCACAATGCAGGAGATTTAACAGAAATCTTCGGCATAGTGCTAATTATCACTTCAGATCGCAATCCCTATTATTATCAATGGGGACTTCGATCTGACCCCTATGGACACATGCTAATCGTGGCTGGTCCGCAATCAGTACATAGACCCCTTAGTGATTATGTAAGACCCCTTAATGAGTGTACACCACTTCCTAAAAAGAGCAAGTACCAGCAGGTTTGTTCCCCCTGGGCCCTGGCAAATGAAGTGCAGACCTCCTGATTTCCCACAGTTTACTCATTTATAGCACATTTAAATGCCAGGATGACAAAGCCCCCATAGATAAGTATCAGTTGTCATTGGAGAGGTGCAGTCACAAAGGAGGGTGCAATGATGCCACAAAGGTGCAGTTGTCACGGCACTGCCCTTTCCAGTCTTAAATGATGACTTGAAGTCTAAATTGTCCTTTAATGTCTTGTAAATATGTGTCCACATACGCCTGTCGTCTAATCACGCCAATAGACCCATTTGGCATGCCACAGACTTTGCATCTAAGCCGGACATTGCTTCTCACCATATACTTTTTCACAAAAATATTTTCATTTGCAACATTAATGCAACAAAATGACAATGTATGGGTACCCTGGACACTGGCGCTGGCGTAGCATTCAGCTGCTGTGCGCGACTCAGACGCTAACCTGGGTAAAAAGGCAAAAGACGGAGGTCCGATACGAGTGAGCCGCGCCATGCATTGCTCCACTCATCATTATGCTTAATATGTGACTATATCAATTCCTCTGTGACATAATGCTAATCCTAAATGTCTAGGACACTGTAGGTGAAAACACTTTCTTAAGAAAAGTACACACTATAAGATTATCTGTCCAATCTGGCTGGTTGAAACGAAGATCTGGTAATGTATGGGAGCAAATGACAATTGACCATTTGCTCCCAAAAGCTGGAAAAGGGACAAAAACGGTCTGTCGGACTAATTGGTTAACTCAATGCAGAATGTGTGCTGCTTTTGTATATATTGGAAGTTGCTTAGTGTAGTGATTATAGCAGTGTCATCATGCAAGAAAATGATATTTGACATATCAGCATAACACAACAAGCTATTATAAAATGTTATAACCTGATCGTTATCAGGGCTAGCTATGGGCGACCGGTGCCACCGCACAGAGCGCAGAGGCTCTGTGGGTGGCACCATCGCAGCCCCATGGCCCTTGCTTCTGGCTTGCAGGGTGCCTGGAACAGCACCTTGCAGCCAGAAGCAATGCAGCAGTGCTGCCCGTAGCGTCCGTCGGCACCTTGCCCTGTTTGCTGCCCAGAGAGTCTTCAAGACTCTCGGTGCACTGCTGCTGGAGTTCCAGGTGCCATCGGTGCTCCGCCCCCTATGCACGATGTCATTATGTCATGCGCAAAGGGGCACATTCAGCATCGGGTGGTCGTAGCTCTAGTTACGGCGCTGATCGTCATTATGGTACCAGCAACCCTGCCACCCTGTTAAAACATAAAACTACAGGTACACATCCACTATATGATTAAATTGAGAGATTGAACGATAACGATATTGTTATTGTTTGATCGTTCGATAATCGTTTGAACATCGTTTGATAATCGTTTGAAAATCGTTGGTTGTTTAGACATCCATCATCGTACAAATATGTTGTACAAGCTGACGATATTGTTAAGTTCAACATGTTTGCAGATGATTGATGTGCCTGCACTGAATGACTGCTCCTTCAGTGTAGGCACATCACAGACAGACAAACGACTGGACAATTACAATGTCGTAATCATGCAGTCTTTTGCCTGTCGTTTAGTGGATGTGTGCCTTTACTTGCATGCAAGTTAACATCATATATTATGTTAAGAATTATATCCCACCTTTATCTTTTTATATTTTCCACAGGTGATGTTAGGAAACTGATACAGAAGCTGGATATTATACCTTCACTAATTGCTCGACTCGCCCCAGAAGGTAGAACCTGCAAAATGTTTTGTTGACAAACCCAACCATCTGTTCAGAATATCTCAGAGTCATTAATAGCTACTTATAGGATTACATAAACTGGCAGTGCAATGTGTATAACTCCCTAGGTGTTTTGTTGCATATACCACTGAAAAGGAGCCTTAATGTTGGGAATCAGGATTTGCACGTATGCTATTCGTAAATGCTAATGGTTGATGTAGCTGGATAGAACATTTGAATTATTTACACTGAACATAAAGACACGGTAACAGACATCACATTGTGAAGGATACTTCACTTTTGGTAGAGCTAGCAACACTAACAAACAGTTACAGGAAGCCCATTTACTTATGGTGGTGTACCCCTTCTGCACTCAGATATATATAATGAATATTAGACTGCAGATGGAGTGATCTGACATATTATAATTAACTTACCTCCTATAGGTTCAGTTATTATGGCAGATGAGGAACTGGTAGCATACCATGGATGGATATGTGGTTTGGGGACATGGCCTGGATGGATCAGGGATATGGACTAAAATGTCTCCAATTCAGAGAGTTTCGGGCTCTCCATATACAAAGATCATCTATAAGTTCATAGTTAGAAAGTGCACATGGCGGAGTCATTTTCTGAGCTTAGACATATTTATGTGAATAGCACCTAGATAACATGTCACATAACAATGCACTTTATTATAATCGGTTTGTGGACATCACGGTGACTGATTTACAGTCTGCATGATTTGTTCATATTGACCCTTTATGCACAATCGCTATAAATGCCGCTGATTCCGGGAAGGATTAAAGCACAAGGATTAATAAACAAACGATGTAACAAACAATCATTGTTTAGCAGACGGCATATGATACACTAGATCTAACAGCATTTCTGTTTTGTTCTGTTGCAGAAGAAGTAGTTGTCCATGAATTCGCTACTCTGTGCCTGGCACACATGGCTGCTGAGTACACAAGTAAAGCGAGAATATTTGAGCTGAATGGGTTGGAGCATCTCATCCGCCTGTTAGGCAGCTCAGACCCTGATGTTAAGAAGAATTCTGTTGAATGCATTTATCTGTTGGCACAGGTAAAAATATGTTGGTTTAGCAACCAAGTACTGGCAGATGGCACAGTATTCTATTGCAGTACTATACAGTCCTGTGGGTGCACATGCAATACTCTTAGGGGCATATTTATCTTTTATCGGGATTCGGTCCCGATCATTTTAATTTCTTATTGCAGCAATAGCAAATTTTCGATGCTGGCAGTTACCAATATTCACATGCAGGGACTAATGTGATCACTTTCCTCTGGGTTTGGGCCCCAGCATTCATCTTCTGGAATTCAAAGCTTGGTAAAGTTGATTGTTTAGCAGCCTCCGTAGAAACCCAATGGGGCAGCTTTTGTGATTGAAAACGGGGGATCTCTGATATCTGCTGCCGTCGCCCATTCATACATTCTGGGGATACTTAATATTTGCAAGTAGTCTCCGAAAATTGGTGTTTTCGGGTGGATATCCAGCAAAATTTTATTGATAACTATGCCCCTTAGTGTGCCTTAATGATACAGTAGAAAGAGACAGTCACAGCACTTCCAACAGCCAAATATGTCTAATTACAAGTAAAGTTATAATTTAACTTTACAAGACCATCGCGACCATCGGGCTTGCGACGAGACCCTTGTGGTAGGGTCTCGTTGCCGCAAGCCCCAGAGAGCTTTCGGCTCAAACAGAGCCGAAAGCTCTCCCACTGACATCACTTGTGATGTCAGTGGGGCCGCCCCCAGACGGTAGGCGTTCTCATGGGAACGCCTTCGTCTGGGCAGCCGGCCCACCCACCAAAGGGGGCGTTCTGTCACTCAACATCGACAGCACGCCCTCTTTGGTGCGAGACCCGGAGTGACGGCTTGCCCGTCGCTATCCGGGTCTCGCGCATGTGCGCGACTGGCCGGCTCCGTCGTGCGCATACGCTCTGGGCCACCATCGACCCGGTTGCGAGTGCTCAGCGCTTGCAACCGGGTCTGAATCAGGCCCATATTCCATTGTGTTTTACGCAATCAAAATGACAATTATTGCTACATAAAAATCAGCTATTTATCTTGGTAAGGTAACATCAATACCTATAAAGTGGCAAATAACGTTACTCAGTGATGTTGTCTCTTTCTTCTTTCAGCTTGTTTGAAATTCAGAATGCTACCTATAACTAAATTATTAATGAAGAAATATGTCATGCAAATATTATATAGATAAGTCATTTTACATTGCAGTTATGATTAAGGCAATTATTATACAAGCTTTAAAGCTTATTTATCTGAAAGACCTCATTCTTGTTTTTATTATTTAAAGCAGTCATTGTGGGGTATATTTACTAAATAGCATTTTTTTTAGAAGTGGAGTAGTTGCCCATAGCAACCAATCAGATTCTAGCTATTATCTTCTAGAAGGTGCTAGATAAATGTTAAGTAGAATCTGATTGGTTGCTATGGGCAACATCTCCACCTCTAAAAACCAGCACTTTAGTAAATATACCCCTATGTCTCCTGCAATCCAGTTTGTGCTCTGTCACTTGAATTGTAATTTATCTTGGAGCATAACCCATTTGTGGCAATTCAGCTTTATAGGTTTATGGTAAGCTATACAGTCACGTATCTTGTCTCTCCGATATAAAGGAGATCACAAGGACACTACATATATTATTATGCTTCCAATGCAGGACTATCAAAGTCGCGGTGCAATCTGTGAGCACAATGCAATCCCTGCTTTGTTGGAGCTGCTGACATCCGATTATCCGCTCATTCAGCTGCTGTCTCTAAAAGCCCTGAGCAGTATCAGTTGTGAAGCAGACTGCAGGTTAGCTCTAAAGGACAACCAAGCTTTGGATCACCTTATAAAAATCTTGGAAGCGAAGGTACATTTTACACCAATTACGTACATTCAGTGTCGGACTAGGGTATGAAGTGATAGGGGCCCATACTTTGGGGTGTGTCCAGTCTTCAGAGGGGGTGTGGTCAGCCTCCACAGAGATTAATACAGGTTGAGTCTCCCATATCCAAAATGCTTGGGACCAGGGGTATTTTGGATAACGGAATATTCCGTATTTTGGAATAATTGCATACCATAATGAGATATCTTGGGAATAGGACCCCAATATACACACAGAATGTATTTATGGGTTATATACACCTTATACACACAGCCTGCAGGTCATTTTATACAATATTTTCAATAATTTTGTGGCTCAAACAAAGTTTGAGTACAGAAATTAAATTCATTTATGTTTCATATAAACCTTATACATACAGCCTGAAGGTAAATTTATACAATATTTTTAATAATTTGTGCCTTAGACAAAGTGTACATTGAACCATCAAAAATCAAAGGTTTCATTATCTCAGTCATGCCAAAATAATTCCGTATTTCAGAATATTTGGATATGGGAGACTCAACCTGTAACATCAAAGCATTGTAAAAAATAAATCATGGTCCTGTGCTGTATAATGTACCATATGTATAATGTATAATTCAAGTGCACAGTCCGGATCTGTTCCCTAGAGGAGGGGGTGGTCCCTCCAGGCCGACCCTGTCTACATTGTTCCAAGGAAGATTTGCAGAAATACATATAAAAGTCACTTGCAATTCAAACTTTATTCTAAATACTGTGCTGCGCTATAATAAAGTCAAACAATAATCTCCAATTTTCACTGACCGTTTCCCACTGGGGTATATGTTAGCTTTTAATCAGATGAATAAACACTGTGTTAATAATGAAGTATAGGTGTGATAATAAATGATGAGGTGTAGAATGACCTGTGTTATTATATATCACTGCACAGGCAGATATAGAACGAGTGTAAATAATACAGACATTGTAGCAGGGAGAAGATGAACTGGCTCACACGCGTCAGACAAAATCTATACCGATAGTTTAAAGAAAATACTGGCAAATTATAATAATACAAAAAAGAGCATAATACTGCATCATTAGTACAACTGTAGCAAATTCAATCATTCTGTCAGTTTATTATATGACGTCTTGGTCCATTTCTTATGATATAAGAAAATATTTATGGCCAAACATGTATTTGAAGTTGTAATGTGTTTTAGTCATTATTGTACTCAACCTTTGTGCAGCATTTGTATATCATCAGGGACGTATCTATATTGGGTGCAGGGTGTGCGGTACCCACGGGCCCAGGGGGGCCCACACTGCTCACCTTGCACCCATTTAGTCTTTATACTTACCCGTCCGTTGTTTTCAGACTGCTGCTCTGCACCCCGGGCTGGGTCAGGTCGTCTGTCTGTCAGGGGTCTCAGCCTGGTCGCACCCGGAATGAACATAATCCCGTGTCCCTCCGAGCCAGGTTGAAGCTGGGATTTTAAGTCTGAAAGTGGTATTAGGTATCATTTAACATTAGTCATGTGGTACCATATTGTTACACGGTGATAACACTTGAATGCCTTCCTGTGTAGGAGGGACAGTTACTACAAGGCTGCATGAGGACATAGGAAGAAGCAGGGGCAGCACTATGGGAGACAATGGGGGCGCCTGCCGCCGGGCTCCAGCTCTGAAGGGGCACCTCCTCCATTGTTCACAACATATTCACCCCACTTAGGGCTGTAGCTATGTACCCGGAGTGTACCGTCACGGCCGCCCAATACATAGCACTCCGTCCCGGCACCTGAGAAGCCACCATACACTAGACGAGAGCTCCATGTCAGACTATCAGCTGCTGCCTTCGTCTGTCTGTAGCCTGTCTGCATGCAAATTGCTACATTACAGTGTCACCGGCTGTGACAGGGGGGCACCAAATTATAACTTGCCTCCGGGCGTCTGGGATGAATTTATGCCACTGGGAAGAAAGCGCCCCATTCCTCAGTATAGTGTGGCATGAAGCTTAGCATGGTGAAACAGTAGGAACAGGGAGATTCACAGAGATATTTCAGTACAAATAAATATTGTGTGCATTGGACTTTTTGTAGTACATATGAGTAGACAGGAAAAAAAGAGAATGCTTTGAACATTAAAATTACATAATATACACAATTCTAAATAAAAAATAAGTAATTTATTCACAATAATGTACATCACATGATTGGGCAGAGCCTATTTTAATATGAACATAACAATTAACCAACAAATCAGATAGCTAATAGGAATTTTATCATGAAATAAAACATATGTAATTATTGAAAATGAAACAATAAATAAAGAATTTTAAATAGCTTTAGATTGGTTCCTTTGTTTGACTAGTGATTGTTTTGCACTGTTCTTCTAATGTATTGGTAATTAGTATGGCCTAACGTATTTGGCAGAGATTTGTACTTTCATAATAAGTATTTAACGTTTTCCTATTAAAGGACTAAAAACTGTAAAAGTACACACACACATATAACATGACATCTTGTAACAATCACATACTGTATACTGTATATATGTGAACATTTACATAGAAAGAGTTTTTTTGTCATTTTATGTTATTGCAGGGTTAACCCTGCAATAACATCGGCCTGGTACGAGTGACCCGGCAATCCAACCCAGGTAACTAGCAGGGTTTAACACGGGAATAACCCGTGAAACCCTGCAGTGTAAACGGCACGATCTGGGTCAGGGTGACTTGGATCGTGCTGCATGCCTGGCGATTGGCCGGCTTCAGTGGCGCTTGGAGATGACGTCATCTCCAAGCGTCCACTTCAACGCCGGAAAAGCCGTATCTCTGCAGACCCGGCTCCGGTGTGAACGGCGCCAACTCTGGAATATCCTGGGTCGGCGCCGGGGAAATTCCAGGTCTGATCTGGATTGGAATCCTGTTCCAACCTCCGGGTCAGACCCGGAATTTCGGTATAAAAGCGCTATAACTGTGGTTCCTGCCCCATTTGGTGTTTTTTCTGTTACCATCTCTGATGCATCATTTGCCAGATCTGCAGGATCCAGATATCCTGATTGACCCCATGCTGCTTACTGTTTACTTCCTATGCTCTTCTGATTCATACACACAGGACTATTTGACTCTGGAGAGCGCACAAAGTATACATGGAAAGTGTCGGACATGGCAGCTCATACTAGATTTTAATATTTGGGTGGATTATCAGCTTTTGAACAAGCTTCCCTCTTTAAAGGCCTGCAACCTATGTAACAAATGGATGAGACCACAATTGCCCAAACCAGAACCACCTTGTATGACAAAGCAGCACAAGAACTATTCAACAGAACTAATAACCTATAGATTGTAAGCTTGCGAGCAGGGCCTTCCTACCTATATATCTGTCTGTTATTTCCCAGTTTTGTTCTATCAATGTTGACAATTGTAAAGCGCAACGGAATATGCTGCGCTATATAAGAAACTGTAAATAAATAATAAGATAACATCTATTCAGCTGTATGCCAAAGGTTCCCAAACTCGGTCCTCAAGGCACCCTAAACGTCCAGGTTTTAAGGATTTCCATTATTTACCACAGGTGACTTAATTAGTTCTTCAGTCAATTTGATTTAACCACCTGTGCTCAACCATGTATATCTCTAAAGCCTGAACTGTTGGGGTGCTTTGAGAACCGCGTTTGGGAACCTCTGCTGTATGGGACAAGAATGCATGGATTCTGTCCTTCAGTGCTGTGAGTCACACTGACTATTTTAATGCATAAGTAGCCATCCTGCTCCTGTCTAAAGCCGCATACACACTTGCCGATATTTGGGATGATTGAACGATAACGATATCGGTCAATCATTCACACTATCGGCCAGTGTGCATGCGAAAAACGACCAGCGATGCGCGCTCCCGCTGGTCGTTTATGATAACCCCAATCGGCTGTACATGCAGCCCAATCTGGGGTAATTGCGAGAGCAGCATGGCCCCGCTCCCCCCCGCGCCGTAGTCCGCGGCAAGTGTGTATGCACTTGCCGATGCCGGCACCCACCCCGGGCCTGCCGAATACGATATTGCCACATACACACACCGTATAGTGTGTCTGCTGCATTAAGATACCAGGGAAGTGCTAGTGGAGGGAAACTTTATTACATGTAGGCGGCAGGACTAAGGCCCTCATTCAGAGCCGTACGCTCTGAGCAGAGCGCACGCTCTGAATGAGGGCCGGGCTCCATTTTCATGGAGCGTCCTCCTGGACGCTCGTATAGCTGTGGGTCACCACCCACAGGCTATACGAGCGTGCATTGTGATGGTCGCGATGGTCGAGACCATCGCGACCATCGAATTTGCGAGCCGGAGCCTGCGGTTGAGGTTTTCAACCGCAAGCTCCGGAGTGATTTTGGCTCTATCAGAGCCAAAATCACTCCCACTGACATCACTAGTGATGTCAGTGGGCCGGCTTTTGACGGGAGGCGTTCCCGTGGGAACGCCCCCGTCAGGGAGGCACGCCCCCGGCACGCCCACCAAAGGGGGCGTGCTGTCAATCAACATTGACAGCACGCCCCCTTTGATCGGACACAACGAGCGAAGGACTTTCCTTCGCTCGTCGCGTCTGGCGCATGCACACGACGGAGCTCCCTCCGTCGTGCGCATGCTCAGTCCATAACATCGACCCACTTGCGAGCGGACAGCCGCTCGCGAGTGGGTCTGAATCAGGCCCTAAATGTTGAGTGGTTTACAAAACCCCTTTACAACTCTATACGTCAGAGGTTCCCGAACTCCATTACAGTCCAGATTTTAAGGATATCCAAATTTGAGCACAGGTGACTTAATTAGCATCTCAGTCAATTTGATTAAGCCATCTGGGCTCAAGCATGGATATCCTTAAAACCTGGGCTGTAATGGCGGAGTTTGGGAACCTCTACATCAGAATATATTCTGATAAGCTCCTGAAATATCTCCATTTTTTCTCTATTATTAAAACAATTTGAGTTTTCGTGTAGTAGCCCATTAAGTTATGTGCTATAATCTAGGATAATTACTTATCTGTGACTAAAATCCTTTGACCACATATGTGCTTATTATCTGTTATTAGGAGCTTAATGACTTACATGTGGAGGCACTTTTGATAATAGCAAACTGCCTAGAGGATGTGGATACTGTTCAGCTTCTGCTGCAGTCAGGAGGACTTAAGAAGATATTGACCTTTGCAGAGACGTCTCCCTTGCCTGACATACAAAGAAATGCCGCCAAGGCCATCACTAAGTCAGCTCACAATGGTATGTGACATTCAACGTAACATTACATTCAATGTCATTCAGAATAATGGATGTGGATGGTGATTTCTCTTTCACTCGCCACTGTTTGTCTTTCTTCATACCAGACAATGCCAGAAATAGATCAGAGAAGACTTATTGTATATCAAAGTTTATGTGTTACTGAGCAAAATATGAAATAATTAATTTGCTTATATCTATACACCGGAGTAGCGAGAGATAGTGAGAACAGATTACCTGGGCCCCAGGCCTCTGTAGCGGTCCAGGAGTGCAGGTAAGGCATATCCACACCCCCGATGCACATTCAGTATAATGATGTTTATAGTGAAGGGGTGTAGCTGCTCGAATGTATTGGCAGCCCTGTCTATACACCTTTACAACGGTTCTATCCATTGGAAAAATGTAGCTTTGCTGGGGAAGGTGGTGTGTCTGCTTCTTGCACCACTCTGGAGTAGCACGAAGCCAAAGCTTCAGTGTTTGTCTTTCAGCCTCCTAGGTAACATAAATGCTTAGTGCAGAGTGATAGATTCAGGCACAAGCACATTTCCAGGGATGTTACAGCCAGGACACCTGACATGCAATGCTTTGTTATTTGAGCGTTATATACTATGTCAGATCCCCTATACAGTGAGGAGACAGAGGGCCTGATTGTTTGCGTACTACTCGATGATGGTGGCACTATGCGTTTCACACACAGTACCCACTAAACCGCAGCCTGTCAATCGGGGGTGGGGAGGTATGACGTTTGGCAGCCTTCCTGAAAATGGGGACATGTCTCACCTGTTTTCTGGGTGTGCCGAGACCAGTGTCTGAATCTTCCGATGCAGATTTACTGGCCTGGGCTACGGATGTAACCTGAGGGTCACTCAGATGGCCGATCTCGCAAGTGATCCGATGCTGCATGCTCATGCGGACCACACAAGCATACAGGATGCATCTATTAACACACGACGCCTCCTGCAGCATTAGCGTATTTTAATGCGTCCATCTCTGAATCGGGTCCACATTCAGCAGCCATTCCAGTAAATGAATCAGAATGATCACACTACACAGGTAGAAAGTACACATGGAATCCTCTAATACGGCTGCATTCTATCCCTGTCTCCAGGGTTTGGGCCTGATCCTGAGTTGCATGCAGGTCTATATTAGGTTGCATTTAGCAAACGACACACTTGTGTATCTCTGGGTGATACTGAGTCAGATGTATCTCATGTGTTTCTCTCCGTAAGTGAAATGGGCGTTTCTGGGTGGGACGTGGCAGTGTCATGGGCGTGTAGGCAGAGCTGCGTCCTATTCTGAGTCATGTGGATGCCAATGTCAGATGGGCCTCTTGCACCCAGCACAGTGTAGATGTGTAAGTGCCCATACCAGTGATGATTGTTGTGCTATCAGACAGAATACAGTGGGGCAGTGTGATGTATATGTATTGTCACAATAGCATTCTGTTAGCAAGATATCTGCCAGCCGTGTACAGACCTGCACAGCAGCAGAGCAGGACTCCCTGCCACCCTGTGTTGGCCCAAACCTATGACGTCACAGAATGCAGTGGGGCAGCCAACAGGAGAAAGTGGAGAGCAGCTTGGAGCTACACCCTGCAGGGTGGATGCGGCACTAAAGCAGTATAACTGGCCTTCACCCTGCTAGCCAGATGCAGGAGCCGCAGGACAGCTACGGTGCCACCCCCAAAGCCCTGTGCCCTGGGAAATGGCACCGATCGCACGCCCCTCCGTGCGGTCTTGGACCTGCGTACAACTCGGAATCAAGACCTTTATGTGCAAATGGGAATATTTGTGTTGTATTTAATTCAGTTTCCCCTTGTAAAGGGTCCTGTGTGACTATGATCTTTGCAGCAATTCTTTATAATGTAAGCGTTTCATTTGTTGGTTCACAAAGGCTGACATTGGACAGTTTATTAATGTCATTTATGTTCATGCCTTGCCAGTGCAGAGGCCATTCACGGCTATTGGGCTGCTGTACATTGACTACTTTGATAAGGGACATACATGCAACACTTGATTCACATGTACCTACCTTTTTACACTGCAAAAGACAGCGGAGCTAGGAAAAGACAGCGGAGCTAGGAAAAGACAGCGGAGCTAGGAAAAGACAGCGGAGCTAGGAAAAGACAGCGGAGCTAGGAAAAGACAGCGGAGCTAGGAAAAGACAGCGGAGCTAGGAAAAGACAGCGGAGCTAGGAAAAGACAGCGGAGCTAGGAAAAGACAGCGGAGCTAGGAAAAGACAGCGGAGCTAGGAAAAGACAGCGGAGCTAGGAAAAGACAGCGGAGCTAGGAAAAGACAGCGGAGCTAGGAAAAGACAGAGGAGCTAGGAAAAGACAGAGGAGCTAGGAAAAGACAGAGGAGCTAGGAAAAGACAGAGGAGCTAGGAAAAGACAGCAGAGCTAGGGGATTTCAGTACAGAAGCTAGGATGCTTCTTGTGGATTACTGAAGGTTCTGACCCATAAGCCAAACCACTGGAAGCTCAGGATTTTAAATAGAAAGGGATATTGGGCCTGATTCAGCAAGGATCGCAGTTGCTAATACGCACGCTATCGGACGATTGTATGCATTGCAGTGCGCATGCACGTACCAGCCACTGCGATTGCGACTGCGATCGCAGAGGCTACGCAGACCCATTTCAGAGTGATTGACAGGAAATACAGTTTGTGGGTGATGACGGGGGGGTGGTTGGCCGAACGCAGGCATGCCACTGCGTTTGCACGCCGTTTTAGGGGCTTGCATAAATTATCCACTGCGAAGCCATACGCAGTGTGAGGCCTCATAGCGTGCGTGGCTGTTAGCAATTTCTGAGTACGGTCAGGGCATGAGGCTGCGATGGTACTCTATTGTACCGATTGTTTTGCTATTCTGCTAAGTATTACGGATGTGCGTATGGTAAAGTGGGCGACCTTATGTTGTGCTGAGTTTGCATTGCGATCGCAGTGGATTGATTTGCTATTGCAGTTGAACTGCGTGTGTATGCAATATTGAGATCCGTAGTGAATCAGGGCCATTGTCAAATGTTAACAATATAGTAGAATGGAAACTCGGGGTAAATACTAGATTCTTATGCCTTTCAGCTCCTACTTTTTTTCTTTTTTTTTTTAATCAAATGGTAAGTCATATTTTTGATCTATGTATAACGTACATAGTAGTATACTGAACCATATATCTGAATCCGGAATCAGTATGCTTGACCGGCGGCCGAACGGCCGGCGGTTCAAATCCCGACGCCGGAAGACTGGCAGCAGTGAGGATCCTGACAGGGGATTTCGGTAAGTACAACTAACCCTAACCCTCCCTTAGGGGTGCCTAACCCTAACCTCCCCCCTAGTGCTTAAACCCTGCAGCCTAAACCTAAGTCTCCCGGGGGGGGGGCCTAACCCCCCCTTCCCCTAGCCTAACCCTGACACTCCCGGGGGAGTGCCTAACACTGTCGTATGTCGTGTCGTAACCCCCCCCCCCCAAGAGCCCCTAACCTAACCCTCCCCCTGCGGCTGTCCGTGCCCGCAGCCCGGCTTGCCTTCGTTCGGTATGCTGGACGCCGGGATAATGATGGGCGTCGGTATTTCAACGCCTATCATTGGACCCCTGCCGCGATTAGACAGTCGGGAAGCCGACCGTCGTCTTCCTGACTGCATCCCCTGAATCCTGCCCTAGTATCAAATACAAACTATAGTGTAGTTTGAGCAGAATGCCTCTGGTGGTCATATATGGAACTGCAGTGTTTTTTTTTCTTTAAATATTGGACAGATTTTCAGACTTCCTTTTAAACAAACCAGTGCAAAAAACCCTTTATACATATCTATATCACTCTATTACAGATAAAATAATGCTTTGTAAAACACTGATTTTGCAGCAAGTGTACTTTTCTACTCGCACAGCATACTTTAAGTTTATACACTAGCTTTCCTTGTGCGTTAAAATAATTCTGTTTTACTCAAGATATATTAGCATCGTTTTTATTATCATTCATTTATACAGCACCACCATATTATGCAACACTTTACAAAGAATGCTTTTAATCCCTCACATCTGCCCCTGACCCAGTGTTGCTTAAGAGTCTAATGGTGCGTACACACAGTACGATAAAATGAACGATATCGATCATAGCGTTTATATTGAGCATTTTTTGGTGCCTTCCAACCCACAAACGACCAGCGATGCGTGGGCACGTATGGGCGATAATGTTATCGACCATCGCCCGTGCATGCAGGCCAACCTGGTCGATCTCAACCATGTTATATAGGGACCCACAATCTGCCCGTCGTTGATGGTGTGCATTGATATCGATCATCCAGCACTCCAGAAAGGTGCAGAGAGATCGTTCAGCGATATCGTTATCGCTGACGATCGTCCCGTGTGTATGCACCATAAGGAGTTTATGTACTAGGCCTTGGAGTGAGAGAAAGTGGGTGTAGATAAAGTACCAACCAATCAGTTTGTAACTGTCATTTTTCAAACACAGCCTGTAAAGTGACAGGAGCAGATTGGTTGGTACTTTATCTCCATCCACTTTATCTCTCTCCAAGGCTTAGTACATAGACCCCTCAATTCTTTACCGCACAGACACACACATGTCCATTTGGTAAGAAAGTCAATTAACCCACCAGTATGTTTTTGGACTGTAGGAGGAAACTGGTAAAAACCCTATTAACCACAGGGAGAACATACAAACTCCACATAGATAACGCCTGCCCTAAAATCTAATTTGATTTTACTTGTTTATAACTGTTGATTTGTCTTTTAAATATGCCCACTCTCTGTTAATGAGCCATCAGCCCTGTAGCGCAGCTTTGGAGGCCTGGTGGGAACAGCATGATATCAGAACATCCCCTGCACAATTACCACACTAATTGCCTGACCCTATTGATCAAGAGGCAAAATGTCATTTCCTTTAATGAAACTGTGTTTATTTGCTCTATTCCAGCTTGGCGATGTACACTGTGATACCGTGCCCGATTTCATGTAGGCTACAAAGAGTTGGCATCTGTTTTAATTATTTCAGTTGTGGAAAGTTTCATTATGCTGCTTATTTCCTAACCCCAAAGCTTTTTATTTTTAATATACTTTCTGCTAGCAAAATACTGTAGCTTTGCTTGCAATGCTTTCCATGTTATGGCTGTGAATAGGTCTTAGTAAAGTCATAATTACTAACCATAGGTGTGTCAGTCTCGCAGTTACCATAGTCACCGTAGTACTGAGCACAGATCATAGGGGTACCACTCTACCCTAACATCCGTTTTTTTACTTTAAAAAACTATGTAAAAAAAAAAAAAAAAGTCTGAGCAAACCATAAAGGTGGAAATAAACAAGCATTTATTTTCAAATAATTCATTGGTATTTCTTCATACATGTCAAAGTGATACAAATGTATATTAATATGAATGATTGCTCTGAATGTCTTTTTCATTTGTTTAAGTTTGATAGGTAAACTGGGCCGGATTAAGGTATGTGGGGGATCTTGGGCAACAAATTTGTCTGGGTAAACAACCCAAAAAATTGTCAATAAGATATGCTGGTGATATTACTAAAAAGTATGTGTAAATACTCCTGGCACCACAAATGTGTTAAACACACTGTAGTGCCCCCAATTCACATTGTGCCACACAGAAAGCCATGTTCACATGGCGACTGCTCCCTCTGCCCTGTAGTTAATCTGGATCTGTATGTAAGATGGTAAACGAGTCAAAAAAGACTTTCTGCTGCATACATTGTAGATGACAACAGATTTGTGCTGTTCCTTAAAGAATGTTTGTACAATAACATCACTATACTACATAGGCGCACACGCATTACATCACTACACTACGTAGGCGCATACGCATTACATCACTACACTACGTAGGCGCACACACATTACATCACTACACAATGTAGGCATGCGCATTACATCACTACACTACGTAGGCGCACACACATTCCATCACTACACAATGTAGGCATGCGCATTACATCACTACACTACGTAGGCGCACACACATTACATCACTACACTACGTAGGCGCACACACATTACATCACTACACAATGTAGGCATGCGCATTACATCACTACACTACGTAGGCGCACACACATTACATCACTACACAATGTAGGCATGCGCATTACATCACTACACTACGTAGGCGCACACACATTACATCACTACACAATGTAGGCATGCGCATTACATCACTACACTACGTAGGCGCACACACATTACATCACTACACAATGTAGGCATGCGCACTACATCACTACACTACGTAGGCGCACACACATTACATCACTACACTACATAGGCACGCACATTACATGCCTAGCCTACGTAGGCACGCACACATTACATCACTACACAATGTAGGCATGCGCATTACATCACTACACTACGTAGGCGCACACACATTACATCACTACACTACGTAGGCACGCACATTACATGCCTAGCCTACGTAGGCACGCACACATTACATCACTACACAATGTAGGCATGCGCATTACATCACTACACTACGTAGACGCACACACATTACATCACTACACTACGTAGGCGCGCACATTACATCACTACACTACGTAGGCACGCACATTACATGCCTAGCCTACGTAGGCACGCACATTACATGCCTAGCCTCTACGTAGGCGCGCATATTACATGCCTAGCCTACGTTGGCGCGCACATTACATGCCTAGCCTACGTTGGCGCGCACATTACATGCCTAGCCTATGTAGGCACGCACATTACATGCCTAGCCTACGTAGGCACGCACATTACATGCCTAGCCTACGTAGGCACGAACTACAAACGCATTATATATTTCTGTTACTTTTAGAAATTTTTATCGTCTGTTTAACAAACGTTAGCGTGTGGATCAGAGAGCGCAGAGAGGCGCTTGCAGGGCATGTACAGGGTAGGAAAGCCATACGGTCATAAGCTTTAATTGCAATATACACACTTTAACTTCAACCTGATAAGTTTAATATAAATCATTCCCATTGGAAACAACTGTATTATGAGTGTATTTGGTAAATGCAAATAACAGACCACTTGTTAATCAGTTGGATTGGATGTGTATGATGTTGGACAAACTTTCACAGAACTAATATGAATACTGCAGTCCTGACATTCCACAAAAGATAACATTGAGCAGCTGACTCTTCCCTATGTCATAATTCCTCCAGCATTCACCCTCCCGGTTCCCAAATAATTTTCTTCTAAAGTGGGATGGACATTGATGATAAAAATGTATGCAAATTACATTATCATGTCCCACCCCCCACTGTGCAGTGATGTGACTATTGTCCTTCTGGGGGCGGGGCTGTAAGTGTTCACTAATTGTTGCTGGTGTGACCACCCTGAGCACTGTGGCATGAGTTCTGCATATATGTGAAGGGGAGAGGGGAATCTCATTTAAGTGCGGCAATAATGCTACAGGGGTATGGGGATAATAGTAGAGTGGGGTTCATTGGCAACAGGTGTGGTAGGATAATGATACAGGGGAATCTTTATGGCCACTGGAGAGGATGGGGGAGCGGGTTGGGATAATGCTACCATGCAAATCATTTGCTACATGAGTGATGAGAAAATTCTCCATTGGAATCAGTGGCTACAGGGGTGGGTGAATGATGTTACATTTAGATTTACCCACACTATTCCAGTACTTCCTTCTTGAGCACATGGTTTAGCAATGCTCCTCACAGTGGCTATAGAAGGAAGGTCTAAGTAATCATCTATGTATGACGTCAGTACTGTCTGCTTTCTGGAACCTTATGTACTATGAGATTGGGGGGAAGAGATCTCATGCCTGTGGCTCCCAATCTATTTCCTGAAACCCGAGCACAGCACATTGTACAGCCGTGCTACTGCGACATATTTCTAACAAGATAAAATATTTCCGTTTGCAATTGTTACATAAATTAACAGATGTACCAGTCTGGAACTCAACCCTTCAACATACAACGTTGGAGTATGTTCTGTAATTAAAACTGTGCTTCATTAGATAACATATGTTCTCATGACATGTTCTATTACTCTATGATACATACACATGAGCTGTCTACTTTGTGGCTGCTTTCAGACCCCACTGAAAGCAAATGTACGTTTGGTTTGTTGCCATTTAATAAGACTTCAGTTATTGTTATGTAGAACTGAACACGTAAAAAACAAAAGTAATTCTAATAAAATGGTTGGCAGTACTTGCCTTGGAGTATACATACCCACACACACAAATAAATATATATTATAATATGATAGATATTCATTCGTTAGATTTAGGTCATATACATGGTGAAAAGCTGATGCCTGATTCAGTTTATTATATACACTATTGTTAGCAATTAAGCAATTTCAGATTCACGTCTATTTTGATAGCGATTTATTGTTGAAATCTTTTGCTGAATTTAACACAGTTTTGCTTTGATAGCAAGTTAATTACACACCCTTGTATGTTTGCATTGTCTTGTTGGAATGCAACCTTGAACACTGTTGGAATATCTTGTAGTAATTGTTCTCTAATTGCTATATCTTAAACGCTGAAATACAATATAATATGCTTTCATATAGATTGACGTTAAAATCGCTAAAGCTGCATACACACACAACGATTTTATGAACGATTTTATATCAGATTTTTTAAAGTGTAATGATTTCTTTTTTTCAACTACAAACGGTTTTTGCATATTCCTTTAATGAAAATCGTTCAGTTGGTCAGTCCGACTGAACTACAAACGTGAACGCGTATGAACAACAATTGTTCATCGTTTTAACTCAGAGTGAACGATTTTTTCAACGATAAACGATACCATTATCGATAATCGTTCAAAAAAATCGTTGTCTGTATGCACCTTTAATTGTATATGTATGTATGCTGAAAGTGTTCAGCTTCTTCACTAACAATTACTGACATTTCTGAAGCCTGGAACACCGAGAAATAGGGAGAATTGTTGGAGATTTTCTGAGCTGTGCAATATGCAGTCTATCACTTCTGTAGGAGCTGCTGACCTCATGGAGGCGTTCAGCACCTCATGCCACAGTGACCTCACTGTTTCTAGTGTATTAATATCTGCGTTCTAATAAATAGTGTCTGAGGACACCGGCACAATGTGCATTTTAATTTGATTTATTTTGTTTGTCAACAGCTGAGAACAGAAAATTCTTTCATGAGCAAGAAGCAGAGAAGACTCTCGTGAACCTGCTGCTGACTGAGAATGACGGAGTTAAGGTTGCCGCTTTGCAAGCTATTTCTGTTATGTGTGCAAATGCAGCTAGCAAGGACTTGTTTAACAAGCATGGTATGTATACAAACATAGGTTTGTGCGTTGGTTTGTGACCTACTGTAAAAATCCTTACTGCCTGCTGAGCTCATATTTTTTTTTTATTTTTATAGGAATTCCTCAAATTATTAATTTATTGAGCAAGGACAGTGCAGACGTTCGGGAAGCTGCAGCATTTGCTCTGGCAAACCTTACCGCTGACTGCCCGTGCAATGCCAGGTAAGTGCCCTGCCTTACACACACACACGACCTGACAAACTACTGCCATATTCATCGCTGTGACACATCTGCACCCAGATCATGTCGGCCAAAAATATGTAGGAATCCCACAATGCTTTGCACTTGACGCCTGTGACATTTGCTTGACCTTTAGTCTGTGTGATGAGAGTATGGCTTCCTGGATCAAGGCAATGTTGGACAATTCTACTGGGATAATTTGTGAATCCCGGCCCATCGCTTGTCCCAGCGAAGAAACATTCTAAATGAAATGAGACAAGGCGTAAGTGTGTATGTGACAAGCAGTAGCTCAGTCAGAGTGACACTTCAGAGCCTATGGGTGGCTCTCATGAGCTTTGGCAAAGGTGCGAGCACTTCACTCATTACCAGTCAGCGTGGTCTAAAACACTGTGATCAGCACATCATTAATTTGTAGAATGGAACGAGAAAGGGGGGGGAGGGGGGAGCCGTCCACAGAGATCATTAATTAAAAAAATCACATCCTATTGTCACCACTGTTTTCATAGGTTTGCAGCCTTAATTATGACTGTTGCATCAGTTCGCTGTTGTCAGACATGGAGGACGCAGGGACGTAATTGGTGAAGTCGTCTCTGTATTTGCATATTAATCTTGTTCAGTAGATAAATACTAAATATATAGGAAACTAAAATATAAGGGCAGGCTGTTCCTGAATAAAAGTAATGCAGAAGAACAGAGAGTAGCATACATGGGTACAGTACCATACACTAGCCAGGGTAGTTGGCACATTACATTTTTTTATTATTCTTAAGAAATAAAAATATGAGTATAATTCTTGTGTATCCAGAGCCATCAACTTCCTGATTGTTTTATGTTCATTAACTTCACCCAGATATTAATTCAACAAGAAAACAAGCGTCAAGATGTATTACAAATATTATCAACCAAACATTTGGTTTCTGACGATCTTTACAAACATTATTTAGGAGTTCCTGACCTTTAAATAATATGACAATACCTTTTTAGGCGGATCTGGATGTGTGTCCAAGTTAACTCTATCAATATTTGCTTAGGAGGAGAAGCCTAATGAATACACCTATAGAGTAATAGACACTGATCTGGAAAATTAAAGTGTTAAATTCTTCAGCTGTTAGATAAAGTCCTTTGTGCAGGGTTACAATGAACAACAGATTCTAAATAAAGCCAACAGAGTGGAGTTCTCATTAAATGACTCTTTTAACTCTTTACTAACAGAGTGCACTATGTATTGGGAACAGCGGTAAGAGCAAATTATAGTATTGATCATCAATCTTCCATCAGGTTCTAGAGCTCATCTAAGGCAATACTAAAATTATCCTTTTATTTTTATTTTACAACCTCAGTACTCGATTTAATTGCAATTTAACACTTGCTTCCATATTATATAGTGAGATGTCTGTTAAAAATATTAGTGATCCTGCAGTGTGACTACAGAATATATTTCTAATACATTTATGTGATTGCTACATTAGAGCTTTACTGCCATCTATTGGCAGATATGTCTTATGTCACTTAATGCATCCTGCGACGAAGAATAAACACATTCTTCTATTTATTATGTTATCAGTTATTTATATAGTGCACACCTATTCCGCAGCGCTTTACAGAGAATTTTTAGATATTCACATCAGTACCTGCCCCAGTGGAGCTTACACTCTATATTCCCTACCACATGCTCACACATATACACACAAGGTTTACATTTTCACTTGGAGCAAATTAAACCACCAGTATATTTTTGGAGTTTGGAAGGAAACCAGGGTACCTGGAGGAAACCCACACAAGCAAGGGGAGAATATACAAACTCCACACCCTAAGGCCCATGGTGGGAATAGACTACCCCACATCTGTGCTCAGCTGTAGCATGTCTCAATCAGACTTTCTTTAAGTTTAGAATCAGTATAGAGGCAGCCGTGGATGACGATGGCAGTCGTGTATTATAAGCACTAAGTGTGTTATAACACAAAGTGTAATTTATATAAGTTAAAAAAAACAGTTGAACAAACATTGAACAACATCTACGACAAGGTAATTACAATATCATTCCTTACCAGTAGTTTGTGTCTTGTACATTTTTGAATGTATAGAAAAAATGTATAAAAAACCTCTATTAATGATCTCACTCCATGGAATCATCTCTAAGACTACTACATCCTTTACTCTCCCTGCAGCTCATCCTTCTGTACATATTGCTGCCTCATTATTTTCCTCTTCTCTTACAAACACATATGAGCTTTTAACTTATCTATACACATTGACAATAACATCCACAACCTCTCGCCCTAAAAAACATTCAGACAAATCCCACAAATATATTTATATCTCGCTCCTGTTGCTTCTATTAGCTGGTAACATATCTCAAAATCCAGGCCCGACCCACATGCCACACCCACAACGAACTATAAATCCAGCTAACCTCATAAACATTGCATGCCTCCCTTCACCATCCAAGTCACTAAAATGTGCCTTATGGAATGCACGCTCTGTCTGCAACAAACTAACATCCATCCATGACCTCTTTATTTCAACTAACCTCAACCTTCTGGCAATAACAGAAACATGGCTAGCACAATCAGACACTGTCTCCCCTGCTGCACTTTCACATGGTAACCTACACTTCTCACACACCTCCAGGCCTAGCAATTGTAAAGGAGGTGAGGTAGGAATATTACTCGCCCAATCTTTCACATTCACAGTTCTCCCACAGGTACCTTCACTCACATTTACATCATTTGAAGTACATTCTATCAGGACTTTCACCCCTTTCTCTCTACGAGTTGCTGCTATCTATCGCCCGCCTGGGCCACCTCAACAATTTCTGGAACATTTTTCAGCCTGGCTCCCTCACTTCCTATCCTCGGACATCTCCACCATAATTATGGGTGATTTAAATATCCCCATTGACAGTCCACAATCTCCTCATGCCTCCAAACTACTCTCTCTAACCTCCTCTCTTGGCCTCGTCCAATGGACTGACTCCTCTACTCATAAGGAGTAGAGGAGTCAGTCCATTTACCAGACTATGCTCAGTTTCTGATTTCACTAATGCTCCTTTCCCTCTCTCAGATCACAACCTTATCACCTGCACACTTTCCTCCATACATCAACCTCAATGTCAGTGAAATCAACCAAACCTCCTAAAACCCGCAGAAATATTAATGTGATTAACTTTCAACAACTATCTACCTCTCTACAACAACTCTCACCAATTTCTGCACTCACTTCTAAGACTGCTGCATCACACCTAAACCAGATTCTAGTAAAAGCCCTCGATGAAGTAGCTCCAGCTACCCATCACACTCCGCGTAGACTTAGACGTCAACCGTGGCATTCTAATTTAACAAGGCATCTACAAAAACTCTCACGTAAAGTAGAACGTCAGTGGCGAAAGTCTCACGCTCCAAGTGACTTCCTCACATATAAGTCTATCTACAACTCTTATCGTACTGCTCTGGACACTGCCAAGCAAATATATTTCCAATCTCTTATCTCTGCTCAAGCCTCTAACCCCAAGCAACTTTTTAATACATTTAAACTGCTTCTTACCCCTCCCTCACCCAAGCCACCTGCTACTATCTGTGCACAAGATCTTGCTTCCTATTTCAAGGACAAGATTGATAATATCCGAAATGAAATGTTATTCTCTTCCCCAGCTAGTGACCTACTCAATTCCCTACCTGAACCCTCTGGCACATTCTCTTCATTTGACCCCACAAATGAAGATGAAGTATCTACACTCTTCTCATCCTCCTACTCTATTACCTCTTCTCTAGATCCTATACCCTCACAAATTAGTAAAGCTCTGTCTCCTGTGCTCATCCCAACCCTAACTAAAATCTGTAATCTCTCTCTTTCTACTGGCATCTTTCCATCACTGTTCAAGCATGCAGTGATTATTCCCATTCTGAAAAAACGAAATTCTGACCCTAACACTCTCTCTAATTACCGTCCTATCTCCCAGCTCCCATGCCCCTCCAAGCTACTGGAGAGACTTGTCTACACCCGCCTCACACACTTTCTTAACACCCACAACTTATTGGACCCACTTCAGTCTGGCTTCCGTTCAAAGCACTCCACAGAGACAGCACTGACTAAGGTAGTAAATGATTTGGTCACTGCCAAGGCTAAAGGCCATTACTCACTTCTAATTCTTCTAGATCTCTCTGCTGCTTTTGACACTGTTGACCACTCTCTTCTCGTACAAACATTACAATCCCTAGGTCTTAAGGACACAGCTCTTTCTTGGTTCTCTTCCTACCTATCTGATCGCTCTTTTTCTGTTCGTTTTTCTGATTCTGCCTCCTCTTCGCTACCTCTATCAGTTGGAGTACCGCAAGGCTCTGTCTTAGATCCTTTGCTATTCTCAATCTATACCACCTCTCTTGGCAAACTAATCCGCTCTTTTGGATTTCAGTACCATCTGTATGCGGATGATACTCAAATCTACCTATCCTCTCCAGATTTATCACCATCTGTATTGGTCTGTGTCACTGAATGTATTTCTGCCATTTCATCTTGGATGTCATCTCGCTATCTGAAACTTAATATTTCTAAAACAGAATTAATTATATTTCCACCGGCCAATAACAGTTACCAATCTGATCTCTTTATCACTGTTGATAACTCAACAATCCACCCCACCCCACAAGCTCGCTGCCTTGGTGTCATCCTTGATTCTGAACTGTCCTTTGTTCCCCACATTCAATCTGTCTCAAAATCATGTTACATACATCTAAAAAACATATACAAAATTCGACCATATCTCACACAAGATACTGTAATCCATGCACTTATTATTTCCCACATTGACTATTGCAATAGTCTCCTTACTGGTCTTCCCAAAAACAGGCTATCGCCATTACAATCCATTATGAATGCAGCTGCGAGGCTTATATTCCTTGCCAAACGTTCATCGTCTGCTGCCCCGCTCTGTCAGTCCCTCCATTGGTTGCCGGTTTTCTACCGTATTCAATACAAAATACTGTTACTTACACATAAGGCCATTAGCCGAATTACACCAACATACATCTCTTCACTCATCTCAAAATATCTCCCAACCCGACCTCTCCGCTCAGCACAAGATCTGCGTCTCTCATCCCCGCGCATTACTTGCTCCCATTTACGGTTACAGGACTTTCTTCGGGCTGCACCCACTCTATGGAATGCCTTACCACGCACAATAAGACTCTCTTCTAGTCTCCAATCCTTCAAGCGTTCCCTGAAAACTCACCTCTTCAGACAAGCTTATCAGATACCAGAACTGACCACATAACCTTCATAGCTTCCATGTCTTATTACATCCCCTCTCACATTCCACACATAACCTCACATATTGTCTTTCTTTCACATACTCCTGACATTTTGCTGACATTCCTGTGTGACTGGATCATGCAGCCCACCAAGAAACTCTGCATTCTGGCCGGACCAAATTGCAATATATAGCACCTATCCTTGTGTAGCAATGCCTATTTCCCTATAGATTGCAAGCTTGCAAGCAGGGCCCTCTTACCTCTGTCTCTGTTATTACCCTGTTTTGTTCTATCTATGTTTCCAATTGTAAAGCGCAACGGAATATGCTGCGCTATATAAGAAACTGTTAATAAATAATCTGACATCCTGGTCGCCAACATGTCACCGTCTGCTCATTGCAAGATCCAGTGCGGTGACTGACAACATGCCACGATCAATACTGTTCAAGAGCCACATTAGGCACTACTGATCATACCACATTTTTACTAGTAAAGTGGAAGTTTAAAAAGTCCAATATAAATGGGTTGGGTACGGGATTCTGGCAGCCAGGACGCTAATGGTCAGAATACCGACTGCGACATCTCGACAGTCAGAATCCGATTGAATTTTGTAAGTATACTAACCCTTTCCCTAACCTATCTTTCCTGCAGTCTAAGCCTAACCCTAACCATCCCCTCCCGCTGCCTATCCATGAAAGCTTTACTCTAACCCTTCCCCTAGTGCCTAGTACTAAATCTAACCCTAATTTTTACCGTCTGGATGTCAGCGGTCGGTATTCTGGAGCAGATATCCTGACTGCTAACTACATCCCATATAAACATACATAGGGTTAATTGTGAAAACTAACATAGGGTTAAGACGGATTTAACACTAGCAAGTGAAAGTGAAAAGATGTTTAGCAATCTGTTTATTATGCTAAAACTTTACAGCACAGGTTATACAGAAATTATAATAATAAAAAAAAATATATATATATATATATTATAATTTACAAACATGCCTTCTTATATCGCACCTTGCTTGCTAATTTCATTAATAGCACTCCATCATTTGTGTGTGGTTATTACAATATTGCAGTGTATTTGAATTAATAGAAAGTTTCACCTGGAAATTCATTTTGTGGAGAGGATTCTGTCAAATAATGGACATTATGATTAATGATCATAATTCATGGTAGCAAATTAATTAACATTAGCTTGGATAACTTGTCAAATTCTGAATTCAGCCTGAAGATTAAACTGCTCATTTAAGTAATCATATGCCATATTTTTGGATATGTCCAGTGCTATTTTTCAGCAGGAACAAGCAGAACTATGACTGGCCAAAATGTTTTTTTCCTAAGAAGAAGTTTTATTTTAAAAGCTCTTTTGAGTGCCTTATTTTCTAAATAATATATATATATATATATATATATATATATATATATATATATATATATATATAAAATGTATAAATAATAGATATATAAGTCTATATAATGTGCATATATAATTGATTTTCTATAGCTCCACCCCCAGTAGCTTCTCCTACATTTCCTGAACTTGTTTTTCCAGAAAAATAGCCCTGTATATGTCCATATAGCTTTCTTGCTGTAGTGTAATGGGCAGATTGGAATACTTTTCTCAAGAACAAGAAGCAGATTATTTAACTGTGAACTGTCTAACAAAATGATATATGCAATAATAATCATTATGTTTGAAAATAAAGTTTATTGCGCTATATATATATATATATATATATATATATTTCTCCTCTTATTTCACAACAGTTGCGGGGTTGGAATTCAGGAGCTGATTCAGAGCCACTTGCTAGATGCGATCACTCGCACGATGTATATGCAAATTGCGTAGGTAGTGCTGACGCACAGCAATGCATTAGCACGCCCAGTATTTCTTCGAGCGTTCATATAGTGTATGCAGACACCCACCAGCCTGTTTTAAGACACCCACTTGTGCACGTCATGTCCAGGAAGTGTATGCAACCATCGGTACATCGTGTAACATCGGATGCGATCGCATCACTTGAGGTTGACCATACCCTGCCGCAAGTGTAAAGTGTAAAAACAAGCCAGGTGACGTGTACTATGATGCTGTCTTTTTATTATGCACACCTCTAAAACTCCATTGAGATGCTCAGGCACGCCTGTGTTTGCACCTCCACTCCCCAGTATTTAATGGCCAGCCCCTATTACCACCTACAAACTGCTTCCTCTGTCACTCACTCTGCTGGGCTCTCTATGCGCAATGAGCGAATGCATTGTGAACGTTCGCTAAGGTATGCGCATGCGCACAATGCATACACACTGCATACCATCGGCAGCAAGCATTTGCATCTTAGCGAGCGGGTCTGAATGAGCTCCTCAGTTCCTCACAATGTGCTGCTGGATATCACCACAATGTGCTGGCTGTCCACATTACCATCATCATTGTCATCATTATATTGGTCAACAGCGCCGAGGAGGAGACCTGGACCTAGGAGAGAAAAGGGAGCCGTAACTACACCCCTCTTTAATATTGCGAATATGCCCTCCTGCACACCATAATTAAATATACAGTGTTCTCCGCAGAAAATGTTTCCAGCCGGGTGGCATCAAGAAGTAGCCGGGTGGGGTCTTCGCAATAATTAAATGTTTTAAACCCTGACCTTATAATGATTTAAAATTTAAATAACATTTTATATATTAATTCTCCTCTTCTTATTAGAGGCCCAGACGTCTGATTTGATAAAGCTGCAAAGTTTGCAGGATCTGGTCCTTTTTATACAGCTCCCAGTTACCGTCCCCAATTGTAGGCTCCCAAAGTGCCGGGTGGTGCACCCGCAAAAAACAGCCTGTTCAGAACACTGATATACAATTGGGTGCTTTGTCCAGAGGTTGGCGTTGACTTAAGTCCCTTGTAAAGTCTTATCATAGTATCAGAAACTGTTTTGGTCCAGGGGGAAATATTATGCTACATATGAATTGTAGCTAGTCTAAAAATTGTCACTCGAAATGTTGAATATCGTTTTAGGAGTGATTTAGGGGCATATTCAATTAGCCGCGAAAAGTCAGCTAAGTTTCGCCTCCCGCACTTGCCGCCTACATCGCAGGTTTTTCTTTTTCTTGTGCGTGCCCACTTTTCGTCCTATTCAATTCCGCAACGTTTTACTTTTTTCTTCTTTTTTGGGGTGTTAAGTTTTTGTTTATATAGCGAGGGCCTGCTATTTTGAGTGACAGAATGAGGCGTATGTGGGTGGTAACAGGGGAAGGTGCTTGAAAACGGGGAGTGGAGATCCGAACGCAGGCGTGCTTAAAGGTCAAAACGGGCGTTTTAAGGGAGTGCATAATTAATACAGCAGCGTCATTGACCACGTCACTTGGTTTTTTTTAACTCAGAACTGCTCGCAAAATAGCGGTTGAAAAAACCAACCACAAGAATAGCGAGCAGTTCATACGCTGTACGATGTACTCGATTAATCTAATAAATAGCGGACATGACGTATGGTGCGAGCGGCCAGGGGGCGTTTTTAACAAATAAACGAGCGTATGTTTTGCTCGCTCGTTCAGACTTAGAGGTGTGAACAGACTGCAATTTGCGAACGGATCATTTGAATAGCCACCCCTTGTTTTTGAACGAACGACCGCAAATAGCGAACGGCTCTGAATCAGGCCCTAAGTTCACTAAATACCTTTATTAGGGCTACTACTACATTTCTATATTGATTCCCAGGGTCACTGAAGCTTTTGTATGGGGTACAGACTGATTTCCCCAAAAAAGATGTCCTTTTCGCTTTGGAGAACATTCGCCTATCCGCGTTTTCACGTGTTTTACAATTGAATAGGGCGAAAAGCAGGGACGCGCATGGAGAAAACACTGCGACAAAACAGGCGATTTCAATCCGCTTTTCGCCAGACGGCACTTGTCGCGGCTTATTGAATTCGGCCCTATGTCCTAGATCTAGAGATGTGTCTGTGCAGACCTGTCATTGGGGGTTGTTACGACTGTGTACACTGGAATGTTGATTGTTCTAATTAACATTATATATACACAATACCGATCCACAATTGTTAGTTTTTATTGAAATTTATACAGTTTACTATTTCAATGTACTCTGAAATTAACGCATAGAACAAATGAACAATTGGAAGAAATAAGAAAGAAATCATAGAATAATTTAACAAACTTTCATTTTAACTTTTAACTACTTCTAGTAGTCGCCTTTTGTAACACACTTGTGGAATTCTTTCTGCAATGGAAATTATAGTGGTTGGGAAATTCTTCCCAAGACTGTTGCAGATGTTTCCACACTTGTAGTTTGCTTTTGCTTTCACCCTTCTTTGCAGTTAAAACTCATTGAGCTGGTTTGGGATAAAGTCTGGAGATTGTGCTGGTGATTCCATGATGTCAAGCCTTGTTGTTTTCCTTAAAGGTGGTTCTGACAAAGCCTGGAAGTATGTTTTGGATCATTATCTTGCTGTAGGATGAAACCTTGGCCAACTAGACGTAAACCAGAGGGTATTGCAGGATGCTGAAAAATGTGGTAGCCCTTTTTGGTTTAGGATGACAGTCACTCTGTGCAAGTCACCAACTCGGGCAAAACAGGCACCATACAAAAGAGCACCATACTATCATACCTCCACCTGACAGTTGGTGTCACACACTGAGGAACCATCCTTTTGCCTACTCAATGGCATACAAACTCCTGGTGTGTTGAACTAAAGATTTAAAATTTTGATTCATCTGTTCATGTGACCTTCTTTAAGACGTCATTAGTCCATTGGCAGTGCTTTGCCATCTTAGCACTGACTTTCTTACTGCCCCTTGACTAGTCAAACCTGTAGCTCGAAGTCTTCACTTTAGAGTTGAAACTGAGACTTGATTATTTAGGCCACTGTTAAGCTATACTTGACGCTGTTGTCCGATGAACCCTTATCATGCACGCTATTGACTCTCAGAAATTTGTTTTCTGAGTCTGTTGTGACTGTGTCTGCCAGACCTGTTCTGTCAGAGATTCTTCCAGTTGATATGTGTATTTACATGGCATATGAAACTGTCTCACTGACTCCTTGGTTTTCTTTGCAATTTCTCTAAAGTAATGACCTACGTTTTTAAAGGTTACAAAAGTCTGCCTGTCTTCCTTTGTTAATTGCCTTTTTCTCTCCATTATGAAGAAATATACTGCTTCCTGCTTTGCAATACAGTCCAAAAAATGCTTCAAAAGTTGTAATAAGTCTATTACAACACTTTTTATACAGACAGGGGGTTTATCAAGTAATCAATAGAAGTTAGGACACAAGTGATATTTGTTTTCATCAACATTAAAGGCTAAATTTACTTCCATTGCTGCAAAACAGCTGTAAAGGTGCGTATCCACTAGCAGACTGTGAAACGATCGAACGATTACGACATTGTAATCGTAAACGGACAGATCACAGGTGCACAACTCCAAATTACTGATTATATATAAATACATAATGCAATAAAATTTTGCAATCAATAGAGGTTTTTAGCATAATCATGGCCAAGGTTATGGGCCTACCCACCATGTCCAGGTAACCTCTGTAGGGTAGGTCCCTAACATACTAGGGTTCAAATGCAGAGCGCAGGACACCCCTAAATTGGCACAGCCGAGCCACCCCTTTGGCATAGGAGACTGCTTTAGCAGCCTCTGACAGTCTCCCAGTGCAGCCCAGCACACAGCAGCGTGTGCTGGGCTGCTGTGGATGGGGAGCTGTGCCGGATCCGAGTAAGTAGTACCTGCTCGCGGGAGGATTGTGAATTGTGAGCAAAATGGTTTTAAAATGTCATGTTTGAAGCATAAATCCTATTAAAGAATAATACACGTTTATTACTCAATGGTGCAAATGAGGAGCTGTTGGTAATTGTCTCAATACATTGACAGACGGCGTAATGGTTAGCATTACTGCCTCACAGCACTGAGGTCGTTGGTTCGATACCCAAAACGGCCCTAAATGTGTGGAGTTTGTATATTCTCCCTGTGCTTGCGTGGGTTTCCTCCGGGTGCTCCGGTTTCCTCCCACACTCCAAAAATATACTGTTAGGTTAATTGGCTCCTAACAAAATTACCCCTAGTGTGTGTATGTGTGTGAGCATGTGATAGGGAATATAGATTGTAAGCTCCACTGGGGCAGGGATGGATGTGAATCGCCGAATATTCTCTGTAAAGCGCTGCGGAATATGTGTGCGCTATATAACTGGTAATAATAAATAATAATAATTGATAAAGGTATTGGGATTAAAAAGCAGGTGCTTAGGAGAGAGTAACGCCTTTAGCTGGACACAGCAGAATGGGTAGTAAATAAATGAGAAGCAGTCCTATATAATTATAAACTCAACAGTTGATTCGACCTGGGATGAATCTGACAATTCCACGGCTTGCTGGATACTGTGCTTGACGCCGCAGTTGTATAGAGGCACATATAGAAACGGCGTCCATCTCTGAATCAGGCCCTGCATCTTCTGGAATGATGCTAATCTAACATCAGAACTGCCATTGGGCAGATCCCAAAGTCCTGATGTAGTGAGGGAATCGGTATGAAATACCGCCGGCCGCATGGTTCGATTCCCGGCAGCGCCTGGCCGACCAAAGCAGAGTTTCCGGCAGCGGAAGCCTGACAGCGCTGGAAATCCCAATCGTCGATAGGTAAGTACTGACTAACCTAACCCCCTAACCCTCCTGAGGGGTGCCTAACCCCCTCCCTTCCCCGCTGCCTAAACCTAAGTCCCCCGGGGGGGGTGCCTAGCTAGGCCACCCCCCCCCCCGCGCGGCTGTCCGCTCGCAGCGCCCGGCATCCCTTTGATCGGGATGCCAGGCGCCGGTCTCCCAGCGTCGGGGAAATGTCAGGCGTCTACATCTAGACGCCCGGCATTTCACCCTCGCCGGGATATGACAGTCGGGAAGCCGGCTGCCGGTATTAAGGCAGCCGGCTTCCAGATTGTATACCATAGTGAGGGCAGAGCATAATATAAATCAATGAATATTCTATCACTCCACCTGTTCTACCATGCACCTCTCTTCTACCACCACCCGTGGAAAATACACGAAGAGGCCACAGTTCCCCTAGAACTCTATCACAATTGCGCAGGCGCGGTGACACAAACTACCACTTAGTTAATTGGTCTCCCCCTGCTTATAGCAATAAATAAGTTATAGCTTAACCTTAGCGATCTTCTTCAAAGACTGGATTCTGGAGCATATATGACAATAAACTAATAAAGGAACACTTCAATTACAAAAGGAAATACAATGCTTAGTTACAGAAATGATATAAAGTTACAGGTTGCATAGACAAAAATGTGTTGCAATTTCAAAATAAAATGAAAAAAAAACTTAAAGAATTACACTCAGTTTTTCTGGGACGGGGGAAGTGGCACGGCAGGAAAGCACTGGTCCAGGCTTCAACTCAGAATTGATCTCCCAAGTCTGGCACAAAGCAAAATGCTCCCATACCTTTTATCTACTTCTCCCCAACCCCATAGTGAGGTCATGATGCACTCCTGGGTGACGGGCTGGCTTGTTAATTAACCCAGTGTCCATAACAGAACTGCCCACGTAACTTTTGACCTAAGTACAAATTATTTATTTTAGTTATTACCAGTTACTTCTATAGTGCACACATATTCCGCAGCTCTTTACAGAGAATATTTGGCCATTCACATCAGTCCCTGCACCAGTGGAGCTTACAATCTATATTCCCTACCACATGCGCACACACAAACTAGGGTTAATTTTGTTGGGAGCCAATTAACCTACCAGTATATTTTTGGAGTGTGGGAGGAAACCGGAGTAACCCGGAGGAAACCCACGCAAGCATAGCATACAAACTCCACACAGTTAGGGCCGTAGCTGGAATCGAACCCACGGTCTTAGTGCTGTGAGGCAGTAATGCTAACCATTACACCGTCTGTGCTGCCCTAAAGTATGTACAAATAAATGTACATACTTTCCCCTGTGTAATAGCTACATGAAATATGGTATCTTCACATTAAGCTCTATTATGTAAGCTATTAAAATAAGTATAAGCAAGACTGCTCGGAAATGGTTGATTGATTAGGTACCTCATTTCTCCCAAACCATAAGTCTTAGGGACTCTCAAATTACACCAGGCCAGTGTACAAACTTCAGGCATATTTCTATGATTTTGAAAGCTCCTAGTTGTGGAAATATAAATTTTCAGTCAAAAACATGTAAAATATGGTGATGTATTTGTCCCTGTTTAGGTTAAATGACACCTTATCAGATGGCTGATAAAATACTCCTTTTGGAGCCACCCAGTGGCGTCACAAGGGGGGTGCGGTTCGCACCCGGGTGTCACCCGCCAAGGTTTGACACCAAGGTGCAGACTGACACTACCCCACAGTGACAGGAGCCGGGTGCTGCACTGTAGTATTAGGTGCAACACCCGGCTCCGGACACTGTGAGGGAGCCAGCACTGCAACACAAGGCAGTCAGCACAACCCCCCCCCCCCCAGGAATATTAAGAACGGGACCACGGGGGGATTCGGCCGCGAGGCCACGCTCCTTCTCACGAGGCCGCATCCCCTTTTCGGGGTGCGCGCAGCTCAGCCGCCCTCAAAACGTCCCTCCCTGCACCGGGTGACACCGCGGGGAGGGACGCCACTGGAGCCACCTATGCATTGTCAAGTAATCTATATACAGACAGTCAATAGCCTTATGCTTGCCATTACCAATCTTCATGCCCTGGGCACCTGGTGTGTGCAGGTAATTGTTTCCCTGCTCCAGGGTCATAATGACTGTACATACTAATGAAACTACACTAGACCCTCTTTCAGGCTTCCTGAGTGAGATCAACATTCTATTGATTTGTGTGGGGCAGATTTATAACCTAACACCAAGAGAACATAACTTGCAATATGCCCTGATACCCATTATCTCTACAAACATTTTTTATGCTATCACATTACACATGGTCATAAACTATTTATGGGATAATGTACATGTTGTTCAATTTATATTTATACTAGCAGATGTACCCGGTTTCACTAGGATAGACCTTAGATATTTACTGTTTCCATTCCCATCTCTCCTAGTAACACATTTGACATTCCCCTCCCTCACTTGTGTCCTAACAGATTTTCCTCTCATTTCTGTAGTAAGTGTCCCTAACACTACACTCCATACTGTACACTTACCCCTAACCCTGAACCCGCTACTATAAGCTTCATGCTGCTATAACGCTTCCTGCTTCGCCTCTTTACCGAGGAAAAGCAGGAAGCGCTAACAATGAGATATATTAACATCTCATCGCCCTGAGCGGGTGAGTGATAATTCCTCCCTCCGGTGATTCCTGCCTGAGTACACAGAGCATCAGCCTAGTGCTGAAGCACTGTGTCTCTGTCCCGGCCGGCTCCACTGAGCATGCGCGGGATCTCAAGTATTGTGAGATCCCGCGTGCAGCCCTGGAGCTGGCAGCCCCCGCAGCAGGGACAGTGCTGCCCTTCTACGGGGGCTGCCGGCTCGCAAGCGGGTCGATGGTGCCCTAATGCGCATGCGCACGACGGAGGGAGCTCCGTCGTGCGCATGTGCGAGACCCGCATAGCGACAGCCAAGCTGTCGCTATGGGTCTCGCGCCAAAGGGGGCGTGCTGTCGATGGTGACTGACAGCATGCCCCCTTTGGTGGGCGTGCCGCGGGCGTTGCTGCCCAGACGGAGGCGTTCCCATGGGAACACCTTCCGTCTGGAGTCGGCACCACTGACATCACTAGTGATGTCAGTGGGAGTGCTTTTGGCTCTGATAGAGCCAAAAGCACTCCAGGGCTTGCGGCAACGAGACCCTACTGCAGGGTCTTGTCGCAAGCCCGATGGTCTTGACCATCGCGACCATCATCATGGACGCTCGCATAAGCTGTGGGTGGTAAACCACAGCTATGCGAGCGTCCAAGAGGCCGCTCCATTTTTAGGTAGGAGGGCCCTGATTCAGAGCGAGCGCTCTGGTCAGAGCGTCTGGCTCTGAATCAGGCCCTAAATGTGATAAACACCATGTTAAGATGGCAGCCAGGCAGGGCCGGCCCTAGCCAATTTGGTGCCCTAGGCAAGATTTTGTCTGGTGCCCCCTATAAGATAATCCCACCACCAATTTTAAAGTGGGTACACACCTGACAGATATATATGCAGATCGACCGATCTGCAGATTATGGCTGTTCATACACAATGAACAACCATAACCTGGGGCCCCGCTGGCCGGCCGTCACATAGCACCCTCCCCGCCGACCACTACAGCATGTGTAAGGGCAATCGGCTGAACGCCCGTACACATGGCACGATGAGCAGTTATATCTGCCAACGGCTGTGCTGCACAGCTGACGTGATGTGTATGTGAACTACATTGTTCACGGACATATTGTGTGTACGGGATATGCATAGGCATCTCAGTGGATGAGATACGAAGACATATATATATATATATATATATATATATATATATATGTGTGTATGTATGTATATCTATCCACAACAGATGGATGGATGGCACTCTAGGTCTCATGTACGCTGAAAAAACTCCCACAGACTGGAGTACTGCTGGTCAACGTTTCAGGGCGCAAACCCTTTTATCAAGGGTCTTTGGGAGTTTTTTCAGCGTACATGAGACCTAGAGTGCCATCCATCTGTTGTGGACATATCAATGCAGCAAGCTGCATTGAAGTACTGTAGGAGTCATATTGTATGTATGAATGTGTGTGTGTGTGTGTGTGTATGTATATATATATATATATATATATATATATATATATATATATATACATACATAATGTGTGTGTGTATATATATTTATATTCAACATGTAAGTGTGTATGTGTGTGTGTGTATTAGGGGTGAGCGGGTTCGGATTTCTGAAATCCGAACCCCCCCGAGCCCCCCCGATCCGAGTCCGATCCGAGTCAGGCTCGACTTTTCCCGCCTGACTCGGATCTGACATCGAGGCAAAACGTCATCATCCCGCCTTCCGAGTCTCGCGGGTTTTGGATCCTATATAAGGTACCCGCGTCGGCGCCATTTTCTCACTCGGCTGTGGACAGTGAAGAGGGAGGGTGGGAGTTAGTGCTGTGTAGTGTAGTGTAGTGTAGTGCTGCTGTTGTCCACTACTTCAAAGTCCATAGGGGCTGGCTGTGTTGTGCTGTGCTGCTGTTGTTAATAGGGGCTGTGTCCACTACTTCAAAGTCCATAGGGGCTGGCTGGACTGTGTTGTGCAGTCAGTTCTCCATAGGGGCTGTGTCCACTCCAAAGTCCTGTGCAGTGTCCCAGTCCTAAAGGGGTGCTGTAGTGTTGTCCAGGGGGTGCTCTGTCCATCAGGGGTGCTCCCCCCAAGTGCTAAAAAAATAATATATTTTCTGTGTTTGTGAATTGTGTGCGCAGTAGCCGCACGTGCATCAACAAAGTAGTGCCAAGCGTGCGCCTGTGTCATAAGTAAAGGGCCGGCTGGCTTGACCGTTAAAGGGTGCTGTAACCCCCGAAAGTACACTCCAGTCCAAACCAAAAAAAAATTATTTTCTGTGTTTGTGAATTGTGTGCGCAGTAGCCGCACGTGCATCAACAAAGTAGTGCCAAGCGTGCGCCTGTGTCATAAGTAAAGGGCCGGCTGGCTTGATCGTTAAGGGTGCTGTAACCCCCGAAAGTACACTCCAGTCCAAACCAAAAAAAAAATTATTTTCTGTGTTTGTGAATTGTGTGCGCAGTAGCCGCACGTGCATCAACAAAGTAGTGCCAAACGTGCGCCTGTGTCATAAGTAAAGGGCCGGCTGGCTTGACCGTTAAGGGTGCTGTAACCCCCGAAAGTACACTCCAGTCCAAACCAAAAAAAAAATTATTTTCTGTGTTTGTGAATTGTGTGCGCAGTAGCCGCACGTGCATCAACAAAGTAGTGCCAAACGTGCGCCTGTGTCATAAGTAAAGGGCCGGCTGGCTTGACCGTTAAGGGTGCTGTAACCCCCGAAAGTACACTCCAGTCCAAACCCAAAAAAAAATTATTTTCTGTGTTTGTGAATTGTGTGCGCAGTAGCCGCACGTGCATCAACAAAGTAGTGCCAAGCGTGCGCCTGTGTCATAAGTAAAGGGCCGGCTGGCTTGACCGTTAAGGGTGCTGTAACCCCCGAAAGTACACTCCAGTCCAAACCAAAAAAAAAATAATTTTCTGTGTTTGTGAATTGTGTGCGCAGTAGCCGCACGTGCATCAACAAAGTAGTGCCAAGCGTGCGCCTGTGTCATAAGTAAAGGGCCGGCTGGCTTGACCGTTAAGGGTGCTGTAACCCCCGAAAGTACACTCCAGTCCAAACCTAAAAAAAAATTATTTTCTGTGTTTGTGAATTGTGTGCGCAGTAGCCGCATGTGCATCAACAAAGTAGTGCCAAGCGTGCGCCTGTGTCATAAGTAAAGGGCCAGCTGGCTTGACCGTTAAAGGGTGCTGTAACCCCCGAAAGTACACTCCAGTCCAAACCAAAAAAAAATTATTTTCTGTGTTTGTGAATTGTGTGCGCAGTAGCCGCACGTGCATCAACAAAGTAGTGCCAAGCGTGCGCCTGTGTCATAAGTAAAGGGCCGGCTGGCTTGACCGTTAAGGGTGCTGTAACCCCTGAAAGTACACTCCAGTCCAAACCTAAAAAAAAATTATTTTCTGTGTTTGTGAATTGTGTGCGCAGTAGCCGCACGTGCATCAACAAAGTAGTGCCAAACGTGCGCCTGTGTCATAAGTAAAGGGCCGGCTGGCTTGACCGTTAAGGGTGCTGTAACCCCCGAAAGTACACTCCAGTCCAAACCAAAAAAAAAATTATTTTCTGTGTTTGTGAATTGTGTGCGCAGTAGCCGCACGTGCATCAACAAAGTAGTGCCAAGCGTGCGCCTGTGTCATAAGTAAAGGGCCGGCTGGCTTGACCGTTAAAGGGTGCTGTAACCCCCAAAGTACACTCCAGTCCAAACCAAAAAAAAATTATTTTCTGTGTTTGTGAATTGTGTGCGCAGTAGCCGCACGTGCATCAACAAAGTAGTGCCAAGAGTGCGCCTGTGTCATAAGTAAAGGGCCGGCTGGCTTGACCGTTAAAGGGTGCTGTAACCCACAAAGTACACTCCAGTCCAAACCAAAAAAAAAATTATTTTCTGTGTTTAGCCGCACGTATATATCAAATCGATATAACATAAATGGAGGACCAAACTTTCTCCGATAAAAATAAAATAGAGAAAGATCAAGAACCACTTCCTCCTAGTGCTGAAGCTGCTGCCACTAGTCATGACATAGACGATAACATGCCATCAACGTCGTCTGCCAAGGCCGATGCCCAATGTCATAGTAGAGGGCACATACAATCCCAAATGGCAAAGTTCAGGAAAATGACCTTGAAAAAGACATTTAAATCAGCTGAAGAGAAACGTAAACTTGCCAATATGCCATTTACGACACGGAGTGGCAAGGAACGGCTAAGGTCGATCCCTAGTATGTTCATGACTAGTGGTTCAGCTTCACATGACGATGGAAGCACTCCTCCCACTAAAAAAATCAAAAGAGTTAAGCTGGCAAAAGCACAGCGAAGAACTGTGCTTTCTAAGAAGATATCACAAATCCCCAAGGAGAGTCCAAGTGTGGTGGTGGTTGCGATGCCTGACCTTCCCAGCACTGGACGGGAAGAGGTGGCTCTTTCCACCATTTGCACGCCCCCTGCAAGTGCTGAAAGGAGCACCCACAGTCCACTTGCTGATATGCAAATTGAAGATGTCACTGTTGAAGTACAACAGGATGAGGATACTGGTGTAGCTGGCGCTGAGGAGGAAGTTGGCGAGGAGGATTCTGATGGTGATGTGGTTTGTTTAAATCAGGCTCCGGGGGAGACAGTTGTTGTCCGTGGGATGAAAAAGCCCATCACGGTCATGCCTGGGCAGAAGACCAAACATTCCACCTCTTTGGTCTGGCAATATTTCTATCCAAATCCGGACAACAACTGTCTTGCCATATGTACCATATGTAAAGGTGAAATAAGTAGGGGTAGGGACGTCAACCACCTAGGAACATCCTCCCTTATACGGCACCTGCAGCGCGTTCATAAAAAGTTACTGTCAAGTTCAGAAACTTTGGCTCAGACCGTAAGCAGTCCAGGGACACCTAAATCCCGTTGTCCTGTTGTATCCAAGCGCCTGCAAACCACACCGTCAACTCCCTCCTCGTCAATTTCCTCCTTAGTCAGGATCGGAAGTAGTCCTGCAGGCCATGTCACTGGCATGACTGACTCTCCTATCCGGGATTCCTCCGGAGGATCCTGCATTGCTACGCCTACTGCTGCCGCTGCTGCTGTTGCTGCTGCTGCTGGGAGTCGTTCATCATCCCAGAGAGGAAGTAGGAACACCACTACTTTTACTAAACAATTGACCCTCCAACAGTCCTTAGCGAGGAGGATGAAGTACGACAGCAGTCATCCTGAAGCAAAACGTATAACTGAGGCCTTGACTGCTATGTTGGTGTTAGACGTGCGTCCGGTATCCGCCATTAGTGCAGTGGGATTTAGACAATTGATGGAGGTAGTGTGTCCCCGGTTCCAAATCCCGTCTAGATTCCACTTCACTAGGCAGGCGATACCGAGACTGTACAGAAACGTCAGAAAAAGTGTCCTCAGTGTCCTGAAAAATGCAGTTGTACACAATGTCCACTTAACCACGGACATGTGGACAAGTGGAACAGGGCAGACTAAGGACTATATGACTGTGACAGCCCACTGGGTAGATGTATCACCTTACGCAGCAACAGCAGCAGCGTCACCAGTAGCAGCATCTCAGAAACGCCAGCTCGTTACAAGGCAGGCTACGCTGTGTATCACCGGTTTCAGTAAGAGGCACACCGCCGACAACCTCTTAGAGAAACTGAGGGAAATCATCGCCCAGTGGCTTACCCCACTTAGACTCTCCTGGGGATTTGTGATATCTGACAACGCCACCAATATTGTGCGGGCATTACATCTGGGCAAATTCCAGCACGTCCCATGTTTTGCTCACACAATAAACTTGGTGGTGCAGAATTTTCTGAAAAGCGACAGGGGCGTGCAGGAGACGCTTTGGGTGGCCCGAAAAATTTCTGGCCACTTTCGCCATTCAGCGACTGCGTGCCGAAGACTGGAGCGCCAGCAAACACTCTTGAACCTGCCCCGCCATCACCTGAAGCAAGAGGTTGTGACGCGGTGGAACTCAACCCTCTATATGCTTCAGAGGATGGAGGAGCAGCAAAAGGCCATACAAGCCTATACATCCACCTGTGACATAGGCAAAGGAGGGGGTATGCACCTGACTCAAGCGCAGTGGAGAATGATTTCCGTGTTGTGCAAGGTTCTTCAGCCCTTCGAACTTGCCACACGTGAAGTCAGTTCAGACACTGCCAGCTTGAGTCAGGTCATTCCCCTCATCAGGCTTTTGCAGAAGCAGCTGGAGAAAGTGAAGGAGGAGCTAAGACGGAGCGATTCCGCTCGGCATGTGGGACTTGTGGATGAAGCCCTTCATTCGCTTTGCCAGGATTCCAGGGTGGTCAATCTGTTGAAATCAGACCACTACATTTTGGCCACCGTGCTCGATCCTAGGTTTAAAGCCTATGTGGTGTCTCTCTTTCCGGCCGACACAAGCCTGCAGAGGTGCAAAGACCTGCTGGTGAACACACTGTCAGCTGAAGCGGAACGTGACACGTCAACGGCTCCTTCTTCATTTTCTCCCGCAACTGGGGCTGCCAGGAAAAAACTTAGGTATCCTAAGCAACCCGCTGGCGGTGATGCAGGGCAGGCAGGACCAAGTTTGGACATCTGGTCCGGACTGAAGGACCTGGCAACAATTTCTGACATGTCTACTGTCACTGCATATGATACTGTCACCATTGACAGAATGGTGGAGGATTACATCGGTGACAGCATCCAAGTAGGCATGTCAGACAGTCCATACCTGTACTGGCAGGAAAAAGAGGCAATTTGGAGGCCCCTGTACAAACTGGCTCTATTTTACCTGAGTTGCCCCCCCTCCAGTGTGTACTCCGAAAGAGTGTTTAGTGCAGCCGGGAACCTTGTCAGCGAAAGGCGTAGGAGGTTGCTTCCACAGAATGTGGAGAAGATGATGTTCATCAAAATGAATTATCAGCTCTTCCAGGGAGACCAGCCTCCAGAACGTACAGAGGGACCTGTGGTGGTGGATTCAAGTGGGGACGAGTTAATACTTTGTGAGGATGAGGATGTACACACTGAAGAGGGTGAGGAATCGGTGGATGAGGAGGATGAGGATGACATCTTGCCTCCGTAGAGCCAGTTTGTGCAGGGACACATTAATTGCCAGCTTGTTTTGTGGGGGCCCAAACGAACCAATCATTTCAGCCACAGTTGTGTGGCAGACCCTGGCGCTGAAATGATTGATTTGTTAAAGTGTGCATGTCCTGTTTATACAACATAAGGGTGGGTGGGAGGGCCCAAGGACAATTCCATCTTGCACCTCTTTTTTTCTTTGCATTATGTACAGTTTGGGGCCTAGTTTTTCTAACTGCCATCCTGTCTGCCACTGCAGTGTCACTCCTAGATGGGTCACGTGTTTGTGCCGCCCACTCGTGTCGCTTAGAATAGTCATCCAGCTACCTCGGTGCAACCTTTTGGACATAAAAACACTATTGTGAGGTGTGAGGTGTTCAGAATAGACTGGAAATGAGTGGAAATTAAGGTTATTGAGGTTAATAATAGCATAGGAGCAGAAAAACCTACAAATTCTGTGATTTTAGCTGTTTTTATGCTTTTTTTCAAAAAAATACAGATCCAAAACACAAAACCCAGAACCCAAAACACGGAAGGGTGGTTTTGGCAAAACCAATCCAGATCCAAAACACGAAGAAAGATCCAGATCCAAAACCAAAACACAAAACACGAAAAGTGGCCGGTGCACACCCCTAGTGTGTATATATATGTATATAATATATATAATATTTTTAAAGGCAAGGCAGTCACCAAACATAGCTTCTATCATACTACCAAAAAGGCAGAAGCCAACAACATGGATAAAGGGATTTAACTATTATTATTGTAGAGCAGCAAGAGCATAGGAGGCAAGCCTACTTCCCATACAAGTGAGCATTTTAGATGTCAAGCTGTCTGTTTCCAGAACAAATGATTTAAGAGGAATATACAATGTCTTGTTTGCTCTGATAAATCTTCTTAATTCAAGGTTGAGGTCAGACTGTTAGGGCAGAGTAATATCCAGGGTATTTCTCTTCACAGTGATCATTTATCTTCTTTTTCCTCTCTTGGGTCATTTGCAGTTATAAGTACGTATTTAAATATAATCATCAATACGTGTTCCAAAAATATAAGGTTTCTGACCTTCTATGTCATTAATTCACTGGTATTTTAAAAGTAAGAAAACAACTGGTTGAGCCTGTTCTTTAGTTCTGTGGACATTGTTATTCTATAGTATGTGATTAGATCTGCACATGTATATCACCAAATGTTACCATTCTAGGGGACCTATTTATCAAATAATATTTGTGGCATATCCCCCGAAAAACACTAATTTTTGCAGGTTTTCCCCAAAAATGAAAGATCATTCGTATATATGAAGGAGGGATCGCAGCAGATATCTCTATCTGCCACAGACCCTCCATTTACTGACAGCAGCTGCAAAGCTTTCTGATTTACCATCTACAGTTAACCGCTGTAGACTATGTGCTACATTTCATAAACTTTACAGAAAATGGATCTTCTGGAACCCTCCCCGGCAATGCACACATGCAGGGTCCACAGACTGCACATACGCAGTAATGCAATGGGGGTAATGCGTTCATTTCACTACTTTACTCATTGCCGGTTGGCCATTCGTGGGCCCTGTTCCTGCAGGTGTTTTTTTATTTTTAATACTTTTGAACGGTAAATAATTTCTTATTGCCGTGAATAGCGGCAATAAGAAATCACAATTATCGGTCTTAAACCCGATAATTACTAAATATGCCCCTAGAATTGAATGTATAGCAGACAGCTCCCATTGTTTTATGTATGGTAATCTATCTACACTATTATATAACAATCACTTGGCCATGGGGATAATTTTTTTTTCAGTTTGAAGTGTGTGATTAGCAAATAACTTTGATTCATATATAACAGTGATGTAATTAATTTCCAGAAGTGGTGTAGTAGATTCTTGTTCATTTTTTAGAATGCATTTTCCCTTCTTTCTTTTATTTACATTTACATCCAGGGAAATGGAGAGAACACAGTTTACATAATGCCACACAGCACCCTGTAAACATTATTCCATACAATGCTCCCTGTTCACATTATACCAAATTGTAGTGCCCCAGTTTATATCATGCCACATTGTGGTACCCCATTCACATAATGGGGTATATTATGGCACATTGTTGTGCCCCAGATCATATTATGCCACACAGTGCCTCAAGTTCATATTGTGCCACGTAGCGTTCTCCGTTCATTTTATGCTAAATAATAGGTCTGTCCCGATTCCTACATGCATGCGCAGTGGGAGCAAGGGTGTGCATTTCCCCTGCAATGGCTCCCACTGCTAGGGAGACAGTACAGACCCTAGCCATAGAGGACTTGCTGTGAGCGGGTAAATCTAGCCACTGGGGTAGAGGGAACGGGATGAAGAGGGGGGACAGGAAGGAGTGAAGGGGGGCAAGGTGAGACAGACAAAGGGCCAGACTGTATAGAGTGGGGGCAGGGTGGGACAGAGCAGCAGATAGAAAGGGGATGGGGCATGACAAGGGGGAGGGGCGGTATAGAGCCGGGGGGCGAAAGGGGATGGAGCAGCAGACAGAGAAGGGGGCAGGGCAGAGCAGCGGGCAGATTGTGTATGTATTGGGTTTTACAAACTTTCTCTCACCACTGTGTCTCCCAGGACATACAAAGTGTATTTTGGAGTTTGAGCCAAACTACATAGCATCCTTCCTAACCACTGTTAACTTGATTAAGCGATATGTCAATAAACCTGCGTTAAGTTGCATTAATGTTGATGCACCCAGAACTTAAACATTTTGCAATAGAATTAGTTATCCAGGATGATGGTATTAGAACTTGGCCAAACAGCTGAATTCTTGTATTCTCACAGTAGTAAGGATCTGTATAATTGATGTGGTTGTTATGGTAGACCTCTAATCTAATATATCAATATTTTACCTACAGTAAAGTTATATAAATATCTACTTCCTTAGATGGCTGGCTGCTGTGCTGTAATACAATATGCTGTGTTAACATATACTTCTCTGTGATGTGATAGAGTAATATACGGGAGGCTTATATTGCTGTGGAGATGGAAATGTCTAGTCAATAATTGCATAAATAGCTCATAACATTTTCACTGCATATCTGACCCTAAATAATCATGAAGATGTTTTTGCTTTTGATAAATGAATGTCATTTATATTATATTAGTGCTGTAAAATATACCATTGTTTCCAAATTTGCTTACAGAAGGTGGGAAACCTTTTATGCAGTATGGCTCAATGTTACCTCAAGGATGAGCAATCTGAATGATAAAGTTTTTGCTGGAGATTTACAAAACATTCCAAACAGAACAAGTTGACATGTTGCCCATAGCAATCAATCATTCTAGCTATAATTTATCTAATATATTCTATAAAATGATAGCTAGAATCTGGTTGCTATTATCAACAACTCCACTTAAAATAAATAAATCTCCCCTATAGAATCTTGTGTGTATTCCATCTGCTGATTAAGTGAGCCAAGTAATATTATATATCTCCAGTTGCGCAGTTTAGACTCCTTCAGTGCTAAGGATATGAGGGATTTTTTTCTCAGCATATACATGTAAAATGCTGAGGATAAGCCACACTCGTCCTTAGCACTGCAGTGATCAAATGAGGGATACAACTTAAAGTCCCCCACTGGCAGTACTACTAGCTGTAATGGGCAGATGGAGGAGGAGGAGGAGGGGTTTGATTAAATTATAACGGCAATGCACGATTGCATTATCAAGCTCTGCGTTCTCCCAACAACTTCTGTACACACAGAAATTTCTTAAAAGCAGGGAATGAGGGGATTAAAATCAAACCTGGCACATAGAAACTCAGTGGCACCCTCATTTGAAAGAGAGTTATGCATAAAATAATTAGCTACATTCTTTTTCTCAATACTTTAAAATCCGATATTCAAAATGTCGGTAGTATTTAACATTTTCATACTTTTTCTTTTAAACCAGTGCAGTGGCAGAAGCTGATGGAATCGATGCACTAATCAATCTTATGTCTGATAAGACAGATGCAGTGATTGGTAATGCATGCACGGTGCTTATCAGCATGGCTCCTCAAGAACCTCTCCGGCTCATTATGGTAACTCATGGGGTTATGCATGCTGTCGTAGAACCATTGCAGTCAACCAACAACCTGGTACTCTGCAAAGCTGCACTCACCGTGGCTGCAGTAGCATGTGATGCCGATGCAAGAGCCGAGGTGAGGAGCATTTCTTGTCTATTACCGAGAGCAGAGATGTGGCTTGACAGCTGAGGAACTACAAGTTACTCTATGACCTGCATGCCTCTGTCATTTGTAGCAGACTAACACTGTTAACCCATGTAATGTCTATTATCATGCTGGACCAAATTGTAAATGAGTCCTGTACTCACTGCTTACACCTTGGGAAAGTATCTGCTTGTGTGTAGCCAGAGAATCTTCTCCCATCAGCCACTGCAAACATCTGAACCCCTGAAGATGCCCCTAGCTTTGCTGGCAAACTCTGCGCTTCTCCGTGGATCAGGGTGCAATTACATAAAACATAGCATGGCATGTCACACAATAGTATTTGCTGTTTGTTTTTTGTACTTAATGCCACCAGTTCACATTATGCCACATAGGGCACGATTCTGTTCTACACGATGTGAATAGCGCCGGGAATCAGCTCCCGGAGCTATTCAATACACCGCGCAGCTAACCCCATCTAAGGATTTCTTCTCGCATCCCTCCGGGGATGCGAGCAGAAATCCGACAAAAGTCCCGGCGCGAGGCTGTTTTCTGCCCTTCGTTCCTGGAAAACAGCATCACGCCGGGAAGTTAGGTCGGGGAATGCCCGTTCTCGCGCCTGAAAACCCTGCTTAAGGCGCGAGAACGAGCCTTCCCCGACCTAACATCGCGATGGATTTAATAGCTCCGGGAGCTATCTCCCGACGCTATTTACATCGCGCTCAATTGAATCGAGCCCATAGTGTCCCAGTTCACAATATGCCACACAGTGCCCCCAGTTCATATTATGTCACATAGTTTAGGCAAATTGCCAGTCTTTGCCCATTTGTCTCTTTCCTATAATAGTGCAGTGGCTTGATGCTGTCATTAATATTACCACATTGGTGATTTGTATGGTTTTTAGTGCACTTGACCAGGTTTACTACGATATTGTTGGTGTTTTCATGAAACCAATTTACACTGTATCTAAAGCTACTTTCCATTTTGCATTCGTGCTATGTTTCTGATGAGAGGGTAAATTACCTTTTTAAAATTAGATGATCAAGATGATAAAATGCTTTTTGTTGGAACTTTTTGCACTTTCATCAGGCACATAGATCAATCAAAGCTAATTGTACAGTGCCTTAATGCTGTAAAAGCCTTCAATGATGACCTATGCAGTTTGCTATTAATGTGATGTATTGAGCAGTGTAAAGTGATATATTTGCCTTTGATGTAAACTAACATCTTCTGCTTCTATTTTTAGCAAATATCTGCAAATATCTTCCGCTGCTTTACCCCCTAGAGCCCTAAAAAATGCAGCAATCCTCCATAAACAATATTTGACATAATTTTGATAGCATTTTTGAGTTTAATAAATAAGCCCCTAATGAAGAACGTTCATGCTGTGTATTAATATAGTTGTCATTCTCTTCACTCTCCCTACCCTTTTTGTAAATAGATGTCCATAAATGTAATGTACTGTACATTCAGAATAAAGCGTGACTAAACCTAGTCTCCCTTTTGATACTAATGGCCTTATTTCTCTAATATTACATAGTCAGATGTAATTTGGTATTAGCTGAGTTCTTTGAGTGTAAGGCATTTGGTCCAGGTGCTTTGGATGCTTTTTATTTGGACCATCTGGAGGTCACTTGATGCACAGTGTAAACTGCCCTGGTGTACCCAGATAGTACGTCAAAGTGCTCTCACCCCAGTGCAACTGGAAAATGCAGAATATGTCCCACTAAAAGTACAGTATATAGACTCAGTCTTGAAACTAACGGCTGGTTTAAATCTAGTTGGCATTCATCGCTGGAATCAGCAAATTTGTGTCTATTACATTTGGGCATCAGTCTCCTTCTCTTATTTAGTTCAGAAATGCAGGTGGACTGGTCCCTCTTGTAAAACTCCTCCACTCCAACCATGACGAAGTGAGAAGAAATGCATGCTGGGCGATCGCTGTATGCGCAAATGATGAATTGTCTGCAGCCGTACTGTATAGATCGGGGTAAGTCAGACAGTCACATGTTATCTGTTTAAAGTGTACCTGTCAGCATACGTTAAGATTAGTAACTTCCTTCATTAGCGAATTACTGTTCTGTAAATTCAAACAGGAAATGAATGTATTAAAGTGATCCTGCACATTACATAAATATATATATATATATATATATATATATATAAACTACCAAGGTGTGCTGTCACTAGACCGGACAGACCACAGCGCGTCACTCCAGGATTGAGATGTAACAAAATTTATTCAACGTTTCAAGGCCTCCTGGCCCCGTCGTCAGGAATACAAACACAAATAAAAACAAGCAAGACACTTACCTAAATACCCCACCCGATCAGAAAGACAGTGGCGTGCTTCTCCACAGTCGCATTCACGTGTCCGGAGGACGCGAGTCGCCTGGTGATGACATCACCCGTCTCACCTCGGGCGGTTGTCTAGGCAACCTAAGACGCTACTGCGGCTGGGCGCTGACATTAATTACGGCAGCACCCAAAACCGCGATCGCATGACCAGAGGGCACGGGTGGTCCAGTAGATGACATATCTCAGCTCACCTCCGGAGGTTGAAGTGCCAACCTAAAACGTTCCTGCGGCTGTGGAGAGTCTATAAAAAAGAAAAAAAGTACACAAAAAGCCCTTGTATGATCACCATAAATACAGTATCCCTCAAATCCTCGGACTAGTACACAAAAGTAAACTAACTAAGAGTGAGAAAATAATAATAAATATAAAGTGAACATGATCAAATAGTAAAAAATAAAAAATAATAAAGATACATTAAACTTACATATAATGCCTAACAATGAAACAAATAAAAAGGAATAACCAAGGTCAAATATTGACACAACAATCACCCTCTACACCAATATTATATAATATCTAGAGTCAAGTATACATAATGGAAAACACACGCGATGAAAGGGCATAAAGATACGACATGGACAAAGTTTGAGACTTAGATGAAAGAGTTCCAAGCAATGCGTTCATTAAGTTGTGTTCATCCGTAGTATCCATCTCGCCTCCAATCTTGTAAGGGCACCAACACGATCACCACCCCTTGATAATTCAGGAACGTGATCGATAATTTTATAACGCAGGGTGGATAATTGGTGGCCCGCAGTTTTAAAATGCTTAGCCACCGGCTGATCCACATCTCTGCCATTTATCGCCAGTCGTATGGCAGATCGATGTAAGGCCATACGCTCTTTAAAAGTTCTAGAGGTCATACCGATGTAGCATAAAGCACAGGGGCAGGTAATTAGATATATTACAAACTTTGAAGTACACGTCAAAACGTGTCTGATTTTAAAAGTTTTGCCCGTATGTGGGTGCTGGAAGGTGTTTCCAATTTGTAAATAACTGCAAGTGACGCAAGATGGACATTTATAACACCCTGGTTTCTTGTATGATTTGTTGTCAATGTCCGAATGGTGCCCTGTGATGTCCTAAACGTCATCTTACAAGGACGAACATCATCATTCCTGGACAAAAGTCCAGGAATGATGATGATCGTCCATGTAAGATGACGTTTAGCCTCTTTCTGAGTTCCGTTTTTTTGGAGGGAAAAATCCGAACTCAACTTGTAAACTCGAACCTATCCGAGCCTGCACATTCCTAATATAAACAAGAATATATACTATAAATAAGCATTTTAGAGACTACATTTAGAGTCAACTATAGTCAACACTGTATTTGCATAACTAAAATGAGATTTGCTCCCTTAATGCTGTCACATTTAATAGGGGTACCAAGTAATTTGACTAGACAGGCATAACTATAGCGATAGCAGGCCTTGTGACTCCTATAGGGCCCACAGGGGGCATGTGGGCCATTCCTCAGAGGAAAAAGAAGTTCAAACTGATTATGATTTCAGAACTAATATATCCAGCCAGTTATATGATTTAGGGGTAGATGAACTAAGCCAAGGAGAGTCTTCAAAGCATGCACCAAGCAAGGGGAGGGGGCTCACTGACATCTGCCCATGAGCCCCCTCCCCCCTGTCATGAAATGCCCCTGATTCAGGCTAATGTAGTTTGTGTTTTGCCTTAATGCATATTGACTAGGGATGGGACAGACATCATGGTGGATGACAGTGTAAGGGACTCCCATCACAATTTTGCTATGGGCCCAGGTATTTTTATGTATGACCCAGCTTGAATACCCCTCAACTCAAGTGGTGAAGTGTTTTTTTTTGGGGGGGGGGGGGTTTATGTTAAATTTGTATATAGAAAACAGTCATTAAGAAATTGATGCAGAGTGCCTCAGATGTTCCCCAGGCTACCGCATTGCTTTCCCTGACCGCTGCTTTCTTCCACAGCCATTGCTCTCATATGCTGAATGTAGATGGTAGTGCATGGTGTTTGGTCCATGTGGGGCTCATTCAGAGTTGGCAGCAAAGCAAAATAAAGGAGCCAATTTGCATCTTGGGAAAACTGTTAATCTGCAAATGGCAACAACAAGGAATTGAATCCACACTAGAAAAAATATATTCAAGTAAAATCTTGGTCTATACAGATGAGCCTATAATTGGCACATAAATACTCGTTACACAAAAACCAACTCAAAGTATTCCGTATAAAGAAAACCTGTATTAAATCACAAATGTTGGTGGTGCTTCCCCTGAGTCAGAATACAGAAGATTCGTACAAGAAAGGAGAGAAAGTAGACTTTTTTTTTTTTTTTTTTGGGGGGCACTCTTATTGATTTGTATGTATGATTCAGCTAAAATAGAACCTTTATTAATGTATTAGTTAAAAGGAATGAGTCCAAAAATGATGTAGACAAACTAAGTTAATAATTATGCTCGGGGTATACACAGCAAAACATTTTTGTTGAAAAAGCTTCAGTTCCGCAAATAGCACTTGACGTGAGTTTAGTTTCTCTCAGAAATAATGTGGCTGCCCAATTCTTCCACTCCTACTAGTCCTCAAGTATATAGGTAGGGCATGCAAATGGGCCGGTTTTGAAATGTGCAGAGAGATTTAGAGTTGTGAAGGGGTGTGTCCTAGCTAAACTAAATTGCAGTGTAAAAGTAAAGCTGTCTAGCATTTGTAGGCTACATGCAAAAACAGACAGTACTTAATTAAATGTATTTGCACTCCTTGCATTGCAATTTGCTCCTTTTTTTTTTTTGTATTGCTCCCAGTTCTAAATCAGCCTCAGTGCGTCTTCTGTAGGCAGCCTATGCACTCACTTTGGTAGAAAGCAGGGATTATGAGTGGAGGGGGGTACAAATTACTGGAACCATAACAATGAACACCAGGGCCGGAAATAGCTTAACTCCCTCTAGTATAGAGTCATTTTTGTAGTATCCTTGGGCACCTAGACACTACTTAAGCACCAAATAAGCAATCAAAAAAATAGAACTTGAAAACGTATATAATTATAACAGATCTTGAAAGCTCTAATGCGCTAGTGTTTTAAAATACTACAGATACTTCCCTTAAGAAAGTAGACTGTTCCGTAAATGGTAATCATCCAGTATATTATAAAACAAAAATGTTTATACCACGACCATAGTGTAGTATAATTTTAAAAGAAAAATTTATGTTCCCAAGTTATGTTTTGATGTCAATAAATGTATCTTTTAAAATAATACTACACTATGGTCGTGGTATAAACATTTTTCTTTTTCATATACTGGATGACTACCATTTACGGAAGGAATATCTACTCACAAGAATAACCATCTACTTTCGTAAGGGATTTATCTGTAGTATTTTAAGCTAGCGCATTAGCTTTCAATATCTGTTATAACTCCCTCTAGTGGCCACGTCTCCACAGTACCTGCACCCAAACAAAGTCTCATTGGCCCTGGTCGAAGGTGACAGAGGGGGAATGGTGAAATACTGGGGTCATGTTATTGCTTATTTAATTGTTCTTTTTTAAAATAAATGCATTAAAAACAGTATGTAAGGTAAATGTTGCCCCTGATTGTAGCAAAACATCACTTTACTACATTATAAACCATGTCCATGTCCTGCTATGTTCTGTACTGTAAGTAATTTTTTTGCTTGTGGTGTTTATCCAGTTTATGTACAGTACTCTGTAAGGCTCCGCGGACCCCTTGTGGCACCATATAAATAAAGGATAATAATAATTGGGGACACTGGGCCTGATTCAGCAAGAAACGCAGTTGCTTATACGCACGCAATCTGCCGATTGTTGTGTTCTGCATATGCATTACAGTGCATGTGTGCGAACTAGCTACTGCGATCGCAGAGGATACGCAGACCCATGACCGAGTGATTGACAGGAAGTGCCATTAGTGGGTGGTGGCGTGGGTGGGTGGTCGGGCGAACGCAGGCGTGCCAGTACGTTTCAACGGTGTTGCAGGGGTGTGCATAAATTATCCACTGCAATACCATATGCAGCCTGAGGCCTCATAGCGTGCAATGAAGTAAGCAATTCCTGAGTGAGGTCTGACCTGCCTTAACTGTGCATATGGGTCCGATTGTTACTCTGTTACTGACTGTTTCGCTATGTTGCCAAAGTATACGGATGTGAGTAAGGGGAAGTGGGCGTCCTAATGTTAGGCTGCGATCGCAATGTGAATGCACACATTTACATATCACCGCTGATATTAGCAACTGCGTTGCGTGTGTATAAGCAGAATAGGGATCCGTAGTGAACCAGGCCCACTGCCTCCTAAGGGTTGTACTTAACACCCCATCAGTTAGTGTTTGTCTTCCTTTGGCCACAGGAAAAAGGGACTTGCCAGTGCAAATTCTGTTTTTGCAGTGAGAAAATGCCTGGTGATGTGTTGATCATGTTAATGGGTTAGTCATTTCTAAAGACCAATAGTACATTTACATGAATAACAACAGCTTTTCATTGTATTTCATGCCAAAAAGTTATCCAAGCTGAAATTGTTGTATTTTTCTGTCTATACATTTAGGGCATTTGACATTCTCCAGGAGATAAATCTTTCAACGAGGCGCCAAAATACTTTTAGTAAATTGGCTCAAAACAAGATGCTGGATAACAACCTCTCTCTAAAATACAATCAGAAAGGATATTTATCCTACAGCAACCTCATAAATGATGACTTTTATGACCATGGTCAGGTAAGTGAGAAACCAGCTTCATGTGCTGGGGAGTTAATGGTCAGAGGCAGGACTGGCAACCGAAATCATGGGGACCCGGTACACCCATTGTTTTGGAGCTCCCCTTCTTCAGGTCCCTGGCAGATAAAAGCCAGTCACTTGAGAATCTGTCTTACTTATATGTAGTTTCTCTGCAATGGGAAGAAATTGTTCTTCCCTGGGCAGATAGTGTCTTCAGTCAGTATTCACTATTCATGTAGGAGATCACATGGTCTGGAAGACACCTGTTTGCATAGGAATATAACCAATGTCATCGTCGTATAGCAGAGGTTCATCCAGAGACTACATAGTAACAAAGTTTTGGTGCAGGGCAAAATGTGATCTTCCCTGCTCTTATAATTTTCTGTTATTAAACTTTTTTGCTAATTTGGTACCATTTGTGTCAGTAATGTTTCTTTAGAATGAACATTACTGTCCCTGAGCCTTTTCCTCTCATCCTGCCAGTTGTGGATAATCTCCAGTCCCCCGTCCCCCCCATTCTCTTCAGTCTCATCCCCCTTGTGTCTCTCCAGCCCTCTGTCTCTCCAGCTTCATTCCCTGGGGTAAATGAAGGGGTAGATTCTAGCTATTATGTTCTAGAAGGTGCTAGTTAAATGTTAAGTAGAATCTGATTGGTTGCTATTGGCAGTATCTCCACTTCTAAAAACTCTCACTTTCATAAATTTACCCCCCAGTGTCTCTCTAGCTCATTTCTGTCTCCCGAGCCCTAGCCCTCTTCCGCCTCTCCATCCCCAAACTCCTTTCTGTACCTTCAGCCCCCACAGTGTCTTTCAAACCCCCACAGATTTATTATCTTCTGGCTGCCCACTGCAGCTCCTCTGCTCTGTCTTTCAGTAGTGCGGCGCTGCGTAATGTCATGACATCAATATACAAAAATACACTTTTATTGCACTGGCCACTGCTGGTGTAATAAAGCTACAGCGGCTCCCCGGACGGATCCTGTACATGCCTGCACCCTGCTAATCACTGCAGCAGCGCAGCCAGTGGTTACAGCTAGATTTATCTGTGGTCTCCTCTGGGCCTCTTAGAACCTTGGGGCCCATATAGCTGTGCCCCTAGTCCTCCCCTGTTGCCGGGCCTGGTCAGAGGGCTCAAGGCGATATTAAACCAGAAACATGGTGAAAGGAGAAGCTGTGTGTGCAAGAATGTCTATACTGGAACAATACACAGTACTTTGTCTTTCTTGAACCTTACTAATTAATGCGCTGATGTACGGTTGGGTGTAAGTGCAATTTGCACCCTTTTCTGTGTGTTTTTATTGTGCATGTGCTTAGAGAGGCTGAATGAAGGATGGAGGGGGCGTGCTAACACGGCTAAGTACTGTAAAGCCATGTGCCTGTCGGGTGGCGTTTTCTCTGCTTGTTCTCAACCCTGTCTGGTGCAAAATACATGATGCTGATGATGATGATGATGATGATGATGATCAGCTGCTTCTTATTGGCTGACCTTGATCCTTCCCACTGATACTATTATTTGTGTGGCTGCTGCAGTTTATTCTCAACTAGCTGGAGTACCCGGGGTTGTCCGGGATTTTTAAGAATGTTTGTTTACACATCATCCTCCAACCAACCTCTCCTTAGGCAGGCCTCAAGAAAAGTGTGACAAACTTCCCCATCAACAGTCTTAAGGTCTTCGAAGGAAGTAGGACCCGTAATGGTGTAAAGCAAACTTCGGAGATAGAAGCATTCAAAATTTGTAGGATGTACAGTGTAAACACGGCCAAGAGCTTCTGTTGCTCTTCTACCAGGATGACCATCTACAGCGACTCCCTGTTTTCTGCGCAGAAAAACTTTGGGAGAAGCATTCCATGTGTAATATTTTGGCAGCTCAAAGTACAGCAGGGTCCTTGCAAAGTGATAATTTTGACACAGTTGGAAGAAAGAAGTAAATTTTGTTGCATAATTTGGTGTAGTCAGAGCTGAGAATGCTGGAAAACATTAAGATCATGACAAAACATGACAACACTAAACTTTTGCTCCGGGGCCCTACCCATATGCCGTGAGGCCCCACAACGAGCGTCTAGCAAAAATTGTGGTTTTAAATTAATTAAAAATTAACAGTGATTCATTTTGATTAAAAAAAAATTTTAGTTGCCTCCGCCGTGTTTTAATACACTGGTATGTAAAATGTCATGATCTTCGCTTGTAAACTGGATTTGTATAGAAGGACAGAAGGACAAATTTTCGCTTTGATATAGTAGAGAAGATAGAAAAGAAAAAATAGTAGATAAGCTAAATCCTTTTGTAATTCCGTACCTGACCTTTAGAGGGCGAATGCTATGCAAAAATTGTGATTTTTCATTAATTAAAAATTAACAGTAATTAATTTTGATTTCAATATTTTTTTAGTTGCCTCCGCCTTGTTTTAATACGCTCATATGTAAAATTTCACGATCGTGGCTTGTAAACTGTGGATTTGTATAGAAAGACAGAAGGACAAATTTTTGCTTTTATATAGTAGATTTTTAAATGATATTTGCAATCAATCCACAGTAGGAAAGCAAATTCATATAGCTCTATTGTCCTGTTATCTCTGGCGGATTCATAGCAATCTCCAGTTCTCTCCTGGTGTAAACCAGGTGTATTTTCTACTGTGTAAACCAGGTGTATATTCTACTGTTCTTTCCTGGTGTAAACCAGGTGCATAGACAGCTGCTCTCTCCTAGTGTAAATACTACCGTTCTAATAATATATATAATCTCTCTGTTTTTTTATATATATATATATATATATATATATATGTGTGTGTGTATAATAATTTTTTTATTTTTTTTTGCAAAATGAGTGTCGCTCATCATGACGCTTCCCCATGTTACAGTATATGATATGCTCCCTAAGTGGCTGGTGTCCATTTCATAATGGAGCACTCCCAAAATCATTGGTGCAAAGTGATTGTACATTCCTGAAATCAAATGAACTCTTTAAGTGATTTTCCTAATGGTTTTGAAAATTATATAATTTCCTACAATATTTATAAATTTAATTTTTTTTAGATAAATTTTGTAACTGCAACAAATGCACCTTTTTTACAGATAAAAGCAGAAGCGAAGTTGCCATCTCTGGAAGAGCTCAGCAAACAGGAGCTGAACCAGAACCGAGCAGTTATTTTAGTAAATACGAGACTTCCAGAGCCGTAAGTGGCTGCTATTTTTTGTTCTTTTTATATGAAAATCATAAATAGGAGGCTCCTATAAAATAGCTTTGCCTCCAACCAAACCTGAGGGATTTAATTATCATATGTGGAACTATAGAACTTTTAATAGTGGAGACCATTGCTGTTTATAAGGCTTTTACTGCATGTTATTTATTGAATCTTTTAGCCCACCTCATTTCAACACTAGTGGCTGCTCTGCAAGGTATAAAGATTATCACAAATAAATAATTTCTCTTGATTTCACTTATTTTGTGTTTTATTTTATTTTATGTTTTATAAGACTAGATTCTGACTTAACTTTCAGGCCTAATGCAGATGTGTCCTTATACACCTAGCGTCTATACACCATATGGCGCGAGACTCCCGGCACAACGGAGACAATGCAAGAGGTGTTGCGTACCGTAGTTTTCTTTACATTTTGCGTCTTATTCGCTTTGCAGGCAACGCAAAAAGCCACTAAGTGTACTAGAGATATTGGGCAGCAACTATAACCGCACAGGAATTAGTTTGAAATACGTACAAAGTCGCAGATGAAGCACAACTGAGCTTTGTGTAAGCTAAAGCCCCAGCTGCTGCATCGTCCCACTGCGTATACAGATTCGCACATAGAACCATACTTGCCGACAATCAGTTCCCTCCTTCCGGGAGGGAGCTGATTGTCGGCTAACAGCGGGGGGCGTGCCCAGCCATGACATCAGATTTGGGGGCGGAGCTGAATGATCGCATCATCGTGGCCCCGCCCCCTCTTCACAATGCCGTTATTTTCGGCATTGTGAAGCAGGGGGCGGGGCCACGATGACGCAATTCAGCGCGAATCGCGTCACCGGGCCCCCCTGCTGTGGAGGGTTTGATATTAACTCTGTGGGGGGTATGGAGGGATGCCGGCTTCCGGGAGGCTTGCCTGCCTTTCCGGGGGGCCGGGAGCAGCACCCGAAAATCGGGAGGCTCCCGGCCAAATTGGGAGGGTAGACAAGCCTGTGTAGAACTGCTCTGCCAAGCGACCACACTAATCAGTTTGGTCGCTTGCAGTTGTATTGTTTGTGCAAATACAGTAAGACGCACATTTGGAGCGAGACCCTCTACGCAGGCGAGTCGCCTGGGAACTGGAGCACCCAGAGGGGCTATTTGCCACGACTTGTATATAATGCAATTGAATTGTGTGGACAGCACTCCAAACCAATTAAATGGACATAACCCTGTGTCCTCCATGCATCAATAACCACAGAATTGAGATATGCAAATGAGTATATGGTGGCGGCTGTCCTGGAACAATGAACACACTGACAACAATCAGTTGATCTGACTTTTCAGAACTTTTAAGCTGGGCACACATTAGATCGACAGGTATACACACTTACGCATTTAAACTTGCCCACCCAGTTGAGTTGTCAATCACCGCCGGAGCCCTGCAGCATGTGTACGGGCGATCGGCAGGTCGCCCCTACACATGAGCTGGTGACCGACATATCTTTAAGATATATCTGCCATCTGCTGTGCTGCAGGGCCGATCCGATATGGCTGTGAACGACTTTGTTCACAGACATATCCGCTATACACACCCAATTATGCTCTATAAATATATCGCCCGCTAAATGGAACGGGCGATATATCTATCAGTGAGTACCCAACATATGCCCGTATTCAATTAGTTTCGCACCCGTGATGTTTTTCGCCTTCCGTACTTTTCACCTACATCGCGTATTTTAGCCGTGGAATGTTATCGCGGGTGTACCCGCGATTCGCCCTATTCAATTCCAAAACATGCGAAAACGCAACCTGGCGTATGCAAACCAGGCGAAAAGTGCTGACAAAATTGGGGAAATCAGCCTGGCACCCCCTAAAATATGCACTAACATTGGGGATCAATGTACATGCCCCCGAATAGCCCTAATAAAGTTATTTGGGGTACTTTAAGGTGTGTCAATGTCTTCTAATTAGCGACTTTGCACAAGTGACGAAGAATAGTATTAAGCAGTATTGAAAATGAAAATGGGTGTAAGCATGGTTTAAAGTTGCTAAAGTAAAGTTGTAAAAATTGTGAAAAACTCACCTGAAGAAAGCACCTGCAATCAAAAAAGACACCTCACCCATACTTGCAGACCCCCCAAAAGTATATTTCGCTAGTTGTAAAGTTTGTACACTTCTTCGTCACCTTTTTCAAAGTGCTTTTTTGGGGTGTTCCCCTTTTTTTTTTTTTTTCTTTTTTTTTGTTTGCAGGTTTTTTTTTATGTAGTTATCCTTTTGGGGGCTGTTCCAAGGGTGTAGAGTGGTTTCCCCACCTTTGCACCCCAAAATAGTGATTTTGCACTTTTTTTTTCTCCCCCTATTCATAGGCGAATATTTTTCGCCTATTGGATTGTTTTCGCGTACCCAAAAAGTGTTTGCAATTGAATACGGAGATAAGTTTCCGCCTGGCAAAAAGTCGCAATCGGCGATACTTTTTTGCGGATTCCGACTTTTCGCGGCTAATTGAATACAGCCATTAATGTAAGTGTCCCTGAGGAAAGAACCTGTGATTATTGTCCCAGGAATGCTGCCGCCATACCCTTGTCTGTTTTGCTTTGATAATTCAACAACTTGAAATTTGCAAAATAATCATAGAATCTGACCAAACGGCAGCTTGATAAACTCCTCCAATAAACCCCTTGCCACATTATAATATGTTTTGCAGTTGAACAGGGTAAAACAGCAGTGTGGTCCCCCCACGGTAGGATTTATATATGCCAATTACAATACACTCACATCCAAGCGCTGGGTGCCGCTCTATGCCAGGCATACCCCACTGCTGACTAGTTCCCCAGCCAAATATTTCAGCGCAGCTCTGGGTTTTCCTCCATTTAATCTCTGGGTTATTCCGTCTCTCCAGCCCGCTACAGATGGTAACAATATATCACAATCATCAGACTACATATTGCTATAGAACTAGGGGCCTGATTCAGACCCGGATGCTATTTGCGGCCGCTCGCTGGCTAAAAGGGGCCGGCTATTTAAATCATGTGCTCGCACTGCGTCGCGTAAAGCCGCCCACTAAAAGCGAGCAGCCGCACTATGCGGTCGCACCTGTATAAAGACGCCCCTTTGCCACTCGCAACACACGTAATCTCCGGCAGTTGTAGGATTAATTGGGAACATGGCGAGCCATCGGAGCTGCTCGCAGCGCTAGTGGTAGCCTTTTCCCACCACAACATTGCGAGCAGTTCAGGCTAAAATACAACCCAGTCACGTGTGTAATGACGCTACTTTGCTAATTATGCACACCCATTAAACGCCGTTCTGACTGTCGGGCGCTCCTGCGTTCGCACATCCACACCCCCCTTTACAAGCACCTTCCCCTGTCACCACCCACAAACTGCAATATCTGTCACTCAAAATAGCAGCCCGACTGCGGGCTACGGGCGAGCACTTTCCCATCGCACTGGCTGGTTCGCGCAAGCGTATTGCTAATCATACGCATACGCAAATTGCGAAAAATCGCTCAATGTGAGCGCAGCATATCGTCCGGGTCTGAATCAGGCCCTAGGTGCTGATGCAGAGTTATGGTGCATACACACGGTCAGATATGTCAGATGAACGATTGAATGATTTTTGCCTGTATTAAAATGAATAAAATCTGACAAATCTGACTGCAAACACATCAGATGTCAGATATCGTTATCTGAAAAATGGGAACGCGCATCGTTCATCGTTGCAGGCTCACATGTCAGATTTTCTTTCAGATATGAACGATTTTTAAAATCGTTATCGTTCAGATCTGACAGACAATCTGACCGTGTGTATGCACCATAACAGCCAAGTCTGTTCAGTAGACGGATCTTGTGTTTTGTTAGTACTGAGCATGAACGGTGGCTGAGTGTACCTTAGGCATCTATGGGCAATTCAGAGTCACACGCAGTCACATTTACACTTGCGGCTGAATGCTCTTAACTTGGTGGCGACAGGGCATCCGCACATGAGCTAAGATTAGTGAGGATGTGCTTTCAAACTGCAGGCTCTGATTTAAGATGGATTTCTTGCACCAGATTTTGGGCTGGTACACGTATGCGCTGATAGTGCTGACTTTGAACATGCGTATAGATAGGAGAAGTACAGTCACATGGGTGCGTACAACTCTGCATGCGGCAGAACATCCGCATAAAGGAGCTGATTCAGACCTGCTCGCTAGGAAGCGATCGCTCGTAACTGGTTTGATATTTGCAATCTGCGGATGTTTATGTATCGCAATGTGCGTGTGCGAACCACTGCGAAAGATTGGGATGCACTCGCTTGCCCAGCATAGACAGCCCAGTGTAATGAGTGACAGGAGAGGTCGTTTGTGGGTGGTGACAGGGGTAGGCCCCTAGAAATGGGGGAGTGGAGGTACGAACGCAGGCGTGCCTGAGTGTTTCAACACCGTTTCAGAGACGTGCATAATTAACTGGCAGCGTCATAGTACACGTCACCTGGTTGTATTTCACACTGAAGTGATCGCACTGCTTGCAGCAAGGTATAGTCAACCTCAAGCGCTGCGAGCACATCTGATGGTGCTCGATGTACCAGTGTTTTCATGCACTTCCAGGAGATGACGTGCGCAAGTGGGCGTCTTATGAATGGCTGGTGGGCATCTGCATATACTAAGTGATCGCACGCCAAGACATATGGGCGTGTTAATGCCTTGCTGCGCGATCGCCTGCCTTGCTGGTCGTGCGTTAGACTTGCATACGCTGGGAGCGAGCGAACGCATCTAGCGAGCGGGTCTGACTGAGCTCCAAGTTCCATGCACACAGAGCGAGTGTAATTGCTGCCATCTGAATGGGCCCCTTAATGAGTTCCAGTGTTATCATAAAGTTAGATCGATAAAGCAAAAAATCATTTGTACTGATCTGAATTTTATTTTCACAACTTGTTGTGCTGCTTGTTGTGTTGTTACAGCTTTGTGCTGTAGGGAGTACTTATTATTGTATTTATTACAGGGATGTACCTTCACCTCCTCCATTAGAGGATAAGCCAGAGCCAAATCCTGGCAGGTCTCTATCTTCGCAGAGCAGAAGTGCTTCTAGAGAAAAAGGAAGGTATGCTGTGTTCATTCCTTCCCTGCACATTAACAGGGGCACACAGATAATGGTCTGTCTAAGCTGTGTGATCTAGAACTGAACATTGTTTAATAGAATTCCACCTGAAAGAGCTTAATTGAGAATCTGCTGTTCAGTGTAACTGTATGAAACAAACGTTTGCTAACAAGTTTAACTTCAAATTTGCATATCGTTTTTCTTAAAAGAAACTGGGCTTACATTTTAATCATAATATAAATAAGTGGTGCCCCCACTGCAGATTTATTTTACTGATCCGTGTATGTCGTGGCTATTTTGAAAAACCACCTGCACTTTGCTTATCCTTTCCTGCACCCTGCAGCATGCTGCTCCTCTTTGCTGCAATGAGCATTTAAAACGCCGTGGCTATTATTCAGGGGCGCCTGTATAGCAGCCAACAGATCTCGAATACCCCTTTCACACACAGAGCAAAAGCTAAGGTTTTTGCATGTGAACACACATTGCCCTGTTTTTTGCTACAGATGTAACCAGCCTCATCGTTGCCGCGATGAGCCCGCTTGTGTGTACGCACGCGAACGCCATAGCCGCGGGCACGCTAGTCACGCCATCCATGCCACATTGCACTTGCATCGTAGCATAGATGAGCGTGGCTACATCTGTATGTGTGATTTCAAACAACCCTCAACGACCCTGCAATTTACCAGGGTCAGGCTGAGACCTGGGGAAATTTGTTGGGTTGATAGAGACAGAAATTTCTCAAAGCTTAGTCTGAAAAGGGTATCACTCACCCGCCACGTGTCTCCGCATTCTTTCCTCAGAGTGCTGTAGCCACCACAAATAGAATGTTGAGTTATGAAGAACATAAAATTGAAATGTAAACAGAATGAGTATACATAATCACAGAAACATAAACTGCTCCGCTACTCAGGTTTTCACTGTTCAGGAAACATTATTCAGATTGATCTAATTTAAAGTCTATAACAGATTTTTTTTTCCCTAAGGTTACAGTTTAATCCTGGGTAAATTGTATATGTTTCGGCTATCTGAATCAAAAATTATTTTAACTGACTAAAATACTTTGTAACACATTGTCTTGGTTATACAGTGTGTTTCACAAAGTTAAAACTTACGTTTTATTAAACACAATTTAGAAGATTCTCACCTGAAATATTTCAAAACAAAACTTTAATTGGACCTTGAGAACCTTTTTTGTTGTAAATGTTAAAATTGAGGTATACAGATTGCTGACAGATGCTTCATGTAAATCTGAAACCTGTTTTGGGGTGTTTTATGCTGATCTATGTAGTACTATAATGTATAGTCTGCAAAATTACATAACAAATGTGACAGTAACAGCGACAGACACCACCAACTAAAAGTCAGTATTTCTTGTTTTTAGTGTCCATGCTCAATCTCCAGTAGACGACAAGCAAGACACTCAGCCAGGTCGGTCTCCTTCTCTAAGCAGAAGTGGTTTAAAGGACAGAACTTTAAGGTATTTTCATATAAACCCTATAGCCATACAATAATATATTTCACTTATTCGAATAAAGCAGTATTATTTTCCCTATCTGCATATTAGTCATGTTATGTTTTTAAAACACTCTGGGCCCGAACAGCCCCTGAAATCGCCTCTGTGTGTCCAAATTTGTTTTGCTGCTCCCCGCAGTAACCATCGGGAATTAGTGCTCAGTGCGGCTCGGACACATGCGCAGACTGAAAAGTTAAAAACAGCTGCCACTTGCTTGCGCCATTGACACTGCGTCCAAATCTGAATTAGGCCCTCTGTGGGAGGGGAGGGTCCGCCAAATGCTTCCTTTAATTTCTCCATAAGTATCACCACAACCTCTGGAATGCCCTCCAAAAATCATTCAAACTTTCATCTAGCCTCCCAGCCTTTATGCAGTCAGGTCCATAAATATTGGGACATTGACAGAATTTTCATATTTTGGCCTCTATTCACCACCACAATGGCTTTGAAATGAAACAAACAAGATGTGATTTAACTGCAGACTTTCAGATTTAATTTGAGGGTAATTACATCCAAATCAGGTGAACGGTGTAGAAATTACAACGGTTTCTATATGTGCCTCCCACTTTTTAAGGGGCCAAAAGTAATGGGACAAACTAAACAATCCTAAATCTAACTTTCACTTTTTAATACTTTGTTGCAAATCCTTTGCAGGCAATTACAGCCTGAAGTCTGGAACGCATAGACATCACCAGACGCTGGGTTTCATACCTGGTGATGCTCTGCCAGGCCTCTACTGCAAATGTCTTCAGTTCCTGCTTGTTCTTGGGGCATTTTCCCTTCAGTTTTGTCTTCATCAAGTGAAATGCATGCTCAATCGGATTCAGGTCAGGGGATTGACTTGGCCATTGCATAACATTCCACTTTTTAGCCTTAAAAAAACTCCTTGGTTGCTTATGCAGTATGCTTCGGGTCATTGTCCATCTGCACTGTGAAGCGCCGTCCAATGAGTTCTGAAGTATTTGACTGAACATGAGCATATAATATTGCCCGAAACACTTCAGAATTCATTCTGCTGCTTTTGTCAGCAGTCACATCATCAATAAATACAAGGGAACCAGTTCCATTGGCAGCCATACATGCCCACGCCATGACACTACCACCACCATGCTTCACTGATGAGGATCATGAGCAGTTCCTTTCCTTCTCTTCTCTTCCCATCACTCTGGTACAAGTTGATCTTTGTCTCATCTGTCCATAGGATGTTGTTCCAGAACTGTAATGGCTTTTTTACATGTTGTTTGGCAAACTCTAATCTGGTCTTCCTGTTTTTGTGGCTCACCAATGGTTTGCATCTTGTGGTGAACCCTCTATATTCACTCTTGTGAAGTCTTCTCTTGATTGTTGACTTTGACACATATGGAGATTGTTCTTGATTTGGCCAACTGTTGTGAAGGGGTTTTTCTTCACTAGCTAAATAATTCTTTTGTCATCCACCACAGTTGTTTTCCGTGGTCTTCCGGGTCTTTTTGTGTTGCTGAGCTCTCCGGTGCGTTCTTTCTTTTTAAGAATGTTCCAAACAGTTGATTTGGCCACACATAATGTTTTTGCTATCTCTCTGATGGCTTTGTTTTGATTTTTCAGCCTAATGATGGCTTGCTTCACTGATAGTGACAGCTCTTTGGATCTCATATTGAGAGTTGACAGCAACTGATTCCAAATGCAAATGTCACACCTAGAATCAACTCCAGACCTTTTACCTGCTTAATTGATAATGAAATAACGAGGGAATAGCTCACACCTGTCCATGAAATAGCTTTTGAGTTGATAGTCCCATTACTTTTGGTCCCTTAAAAAGTGGGAGGCACATATTGAAACTGTTGTAATTCCTACACCGTTCACCCGATTTGGATGTAATTACCCTCAAATTAAATCTGAAAGTCTGCAGTTAAAGCACATCTTGTTTGTTTCATTTCAAAACCATTGTGGTGGTGAATAGAGGCCAAAATCTGAAAATTCTGTCAATGTCCCAATATTTATGGACCTGACTGTATATGCCCTAAAACTCAACTTTTCCCTGAATCCTACCACCCCGCCTCCTAACTCTCCAAATGTTCTGCTCTTCTTCCCATGCCCTCTCCATGTCCCCCATTTCCTTTTAGAATGTAAGCTCCGGGAGTAGGGCCCACTCTTTTCATGTCTTGTTACATAATTATAAATTTTGTGGGTTGTAATTATTTATGTATCTTTGTCAATTAGTTTGTCTGTATCTCTCTATACTATTCATTGCATACCCATGTAATTCTTTATTTGCCTATTTACAGCACTACAGAGTTTTTGAAATAAAGATGATAAAATGTAGACTACTTTAAACTTTCAGTAGTATAGGGTGTTATTGTCTGGAGATCAGTATTTTTGAGGCATGCGCTAAGGACGAGTCCCTCTCATCCTTATCACTCTATTTTCTAAAAATACCATCTCTCAAATCAAAATCTCTATAACTTGTGCCAACCTTAATCATGATGAAAGAATTTTTTTTTCTGTAATATTGTTATGATGAAATAATCATTGTGATGCCCTGTTCAGACCATGTACAGCCATGGCCAAAAGTTTTGAGAATGACACAAGTATTGGTTTTCACAAAGTTTGCTGCTTCAGTGGTTTTAGAGCTTTTTGTCAGATGTTACTATGGTATACTGTAGCCTGGCATGACACAGGACAAGTGTTTTTCCAGATGCCCCAAACCATCTGAAAGGGGATTCATCAGAGAAAATAACTTTACCCCAGTCCTCAGCAGTCCAATCCCTGTACCTTTTGAAGATTATCAGTCTGTCCCTGATGTTTTTCATGGAGACGTGGCTTCTTTGCTGCCCTTCTTTACACCAGGCCATCCTCCAAAAGTCTTCGTTCTGTGTCATGCCAACAGTAAAGCATCCAGAGACCATTCATGTGTGGGGTTGCTTCTTAGCCAAGGGAGTGGGATCACTCACAATTTTGCCTAAGAACACAGCCATGAATAAAGAATGGTACAAAAACATCCTCCAAGAGCAACTGCTGGCAACCATCCAAGAACAGTTTGGTGACGAACAATGTCTTTTCCAGCATGATGGAGCACCTTGCCATACAGCAAAAGTGATAACTAAGTGGCTCGGGGAACAAAACATTGACATTTTGGGTCCATGGCCAGGAAACTCCCCAGACCTTAATCCCATTGAGAACTTGAGGTCAATCCTCAAGAGGCGGGTGGACAAACAAAACCCCACAAATTCTGACAAACTCTAAGCATTGATTAGGCAAGAATGGGCGTCCATCAGTCAGTATGTGGCCCAGAATTTGAATGACAGCATGTCCGGGCGAAATTGCAGAGGTCTTGAAAAAGAAGGGTCAACACTGCAAATATTGACTCTTTGCATCAATTTTATGTAATTGTCAATAAAAGCCTTTGACACTCATGAAATGCTTGTAATTCTACTTCAGTATAACATAGTAACATCTGACAAAAAGGTCTAAAAACACTAAAGCAACAAACTTTTTGAAAACCAATACTTGTCTTTCTCAAAACTTTTGGTCATGGCTGTGATAGCGCGATGTGTTTTGGATAGTATTTATAAACCTTACTTATTATAATAAGAAATGAAATAATTCACACCAATACCAACTCTAAAATAAATGACAATGTTTTACTTAAAAGCAAATGAATTATACATGTATTATTGACAAAGCAGACTTATAACATAAAAAAACATTAGTTCAGCAGCAGTGACAAAATGATTATGTGCAATGCCTAGCCTAGACTCACAAGGTGACAATCAGCCCTGTTTACAGCCCAGCGCCCCACGACACTCTCGACCTACGATCTCTCCTGCTCAACCCGACTGACCGACCACTCACCTATTTGATCAATCTTTTATACTTTTTCCCTCTCTGCTACTGACATATTCTAAAATGACTAAAAATTTACTAATTAATTCAATATTCATGCGCACTAAACATTTCACTGATAATGTTTTAATCATAACAAAACCTATAATCTCCTTACTATGTTCTCAAAATACTGGTGACCGCTTTTAGGCCAAGGCTATCCCGATTAGCTCCCTTCTTGCTTAGACAGATCTGAGACATGCTGTCTCCTAGTCTTAGTATTAAACTAACCCATTATTCTGTCTTGCTAGAGAAGAAATGGTTTCATCAATTCGAATTTATACCTATTCCTGTAATAACACCTATACAATAATAACTGTTGCTTCAGACACACACGTTCCTACTTTAGAGAGAGGGTAGACCTCATCTCTAAGCCTGAGGCCATTCGACACATGTGACGGTCCTCTGCAACTTACAACTAATATATATTCTGAATCATTTCTATATACTCTTAATTGCAATGAAAATAATAATGAAAGACATAAGCATGCATATATTCGTGTATTGCTGAAGGAATATGTACGGCCACATATTCCAGCGTTATCAGTCCATCCTCTGAACACAACTCAGAAGAAAGTGCATATCTCTCATAAATTGCATCGTCTGGTTTCTTCTTAATCCATTGGAAAATCTTCTTGAAGCATTTCACTAATATATAGAAAATCAACAACATTATCATGACAAAAAATACGAATCTTCCCATTGCGTGCATAATGCCGCCAAACCAATTTTCCAACCCATGCGAACTAGGTACTGGGGTTCGACCAGGTGAACCAGCTGTCGGGAATCACACCCTCATGTTTATTTATTCAGCAAATTCATTTTATTTCTTCATAAGAATTTGTGAAGTACGTACAACACTTTAAGTCATATACTGTTTGTAATGTGACACAATATCCAAAGTTGCAGCTGTAAGGTAGTGTGTGCTGCATGTTAATTCAGTGTTTTATTGCTTGAAACTCTCTTACTACAATGTCTGCGATATTGTTTATTAATTCCCTATGTACCAAATGTTATTATGTTACCAAATCCCAAACCAACCTTATAACTTTGGGACAGTGTAAAGAGGTGCTTGTACTTTTCCATATACCATTTGTATTTCTATTTACCGTTCTTACATAGTAATTATTTCATATGTTTCTTTTAGATTTTTCTGTTGTATTACCTTTGCATCAAGTAGCAATGTTCTTATAATACCCTTTTCAAAAGAATTCACCGTTAACCATCTATAAGCCTTATGCCCACACATATAATATAACCCCTGTGGTAGTGTCATGGTTTATTAGACAATGTGTTAGAAAAAGCATTATAAGGAACATTACAACGGGCACCCTTTTCATCCACGCTTTCTTCTTGCTTGTTCCATTCTGCGATATGATGACTGTATGTTTTATTGTACCCCAACATTCCTTCTATTATTACACAGTTTATTAATGCACTCACATATAATTTTTTTTATTAGGTTTTGTGTATTTAATCATTTCTAAAAGATCCCCAAACAAGTTTAATTTAGTAAGATCCTCCTTGTAAGATTGTTTTACAAACACTGGTTCCCAAATAAATACCTTCAGCTCCTGTACCATTTTGTTAATACATATAAAGTTGTCCTGATCATACCTTGGATACCTTGTTAATTTTAAACGTAGGGAACCTGTGACATTATAAGGTTCAAGTGTGTGATTTCCACATAGTGAGTGAAGTGTTGTTTGATTTGAGTGCAATGAAATAGACATTAGCACAACATTCCCTGAATGACACGGTGACTACATACCCAACAATCAACTTTATTGTTCTTTCTATAAGCTCATGATAAGTGTCCAGGGAAGAAGTGTCAGTTTGTATAGAGATTCTGTCTTTGCACCATTGTATACCCCTTTTCTGAATTTAAACCACAGTATTTACATACTGTATACCTTGGAATTGTGAGACAACCCTTCACACCTTTTGCCTTACAGTAATGGCTCTTTTTTCCCGATACTTCATCAGATGTATCTTGCACCTAGTACCAGTATGAGACCTTATTTACCTGTAATGTATTTCTTTTTCAAACATTTTAATTATCTTTTATATATGAGTTATTAAGAATTTTCCACCTTGGCCTTTTGACCATCCTCTGATGCTTACCTATACCTGGGAGTATCAGTAGTAAAATGAGTGTGTGCGTCTTTTATGACGGCAACCTTCTTGCAGTGAGATTTCGTGAATCCATTTGTCCTTTTCAGCCACATCGAGGTTAACAGAACCTGGAACGGGCCTTGCCATTTATCTATGAGACAACCAGAACATAAGAAATTTCTCACCATTACATAGTCTCCAGACTGGACTCCATGTCAAGGTTCTTCTGGGAGTCTCTTCATAAGCTTTCCTTACTTTTCTTCAGATGCTGTGAGAATTGTATAACATAGTCCATAGTTAAATCATATAACAGTGACAAGTCTGTTGCTGGACTTACAATAAGGATGGGCAGTTTTCTAAAAAGTAGCTCATAAGGCACAGGTTAAGTGGCTGCTTTGGAGTGGTGTGGATTCTATACAAAACCAGAGGTAAAAGCCCCCATTCAACTCATGGTAGTCTCCATACCCACCTTATCTAACTTGTACTTAATGTTAGTGTTTACAATTTTGCTTTTTTATAAACCCATATATTGACACATTGCTTGTAATACCTTTAAAATGTGTTCCTCTGTCACCTTCAACAACACATGGGATACTATATTATATCTGGAAACATAAATAACTGCACAATTTCTTTGCTGTGAATGATGCTGCACATGATGACAGATTTCTGTGACAACATCCGGAAACTGAAGTACTCACAAACAATAAATGGTTAGATAAATGCAAGGTATCCAGGACACATTGAACCTGCTATAGTGAGATTAGTTGCAGGAAGGACACGAACATCAGTAATAATCATAAATTGTATCAGCTGAATCAGATCTAACAGTTCACTTCTGGGGAATAGTCATAAACAAATTGTTGATTATAATAACAGGCATAACTATAGCAGTAAGCTTAGACATTTAAGTTGGCTTCAGAGACAATAGTCCGTGAGATACAAATCTTGGTATTATCGATTAAAATAAGCAAGCATAGAGAAAGCAATAAGCTTAAGCGTTACATCAACATTGTCATCACCAGAGACAGCAGCCTCTGGGGTTCAAGTCTTGAAAAAAACAAAAAAAAACAAAAGGGTGGGGTCAGTCGGGCCAGCTGTGAGAGCCAGGGGGGCTGCCGGCTGACTGCCACCTTGTTCCACCTCTTAGCCTCCTGTTGCCATATTGCCAGACATTGCAAATGCTTAACCCTAGTCTTCAACAACTTAGACAAAATAATTGTTGCTTTCAAAGCCTCCAAAACAGATTGGTTAAATGTGCCAGCAATGGGGAAATGACCAGAGGTCCATCCGGTTATCCCATTCCACCCTGCAACAAACCTCACTCTCTCATCTCTGTACTTGTCTTTCATAACTGCATACATACTTGTCATTCCTAATCACATAGATTATTATTCTTAGATCCCGCATTGCGCTACCCCCATTCCTCATCCTCTGTTGCATTTCTTTAAACATATTTTTTTTTAAATAACCACCCTCTTAACTCTTGGCAACTCACTCCATGCCATATTAAAAAAAAATTTTCTTTTTTTTTTTTTTTTCTTTCTCTGCTGCAAAAATAAAACTCCATTTTTTTTTTTTCTCAAATAGCCAATCTCTATGACCTTGAAACGGGAACACTCTTCCAGCTCCTCAAAGAAGTTTTAACACTTGGAATGAGAAACATTAATTCTTTCTTAAGTACAAGTTTTGTTAGTGGGATACCTTTACAATTTCATGGTAAACTACCCTGGTTTCAGATTTCCGTTTCACCAAACCAATTCCTTCTCACCTTCATTCAAACAACCATTACCATCCAGGTGCGTCACGCGCCATTCTCCCCATTCTCTGTAGCTTATCAAGCTACAGTCAACCTCTGTACCCTCAAATCACTTGTGCGTACCCTCTTATCACTTACATTAACCACCTTCAATCCCATACAAGTACCTAGATAATGTTGCCTTTTAAAAATCAAATGAGGTTGACTTTTTCACTTTAAAATTGTGACACGTCTGTCAAAATGAAAACCCAAAAAACTGCCCTAATCATGTTTCCTGTCCTTCGTTATCAGGCCAAAAACATCTCCGGTACGATCTGACCTCGTTAACAGATTCAGTACTTCAATTACCTTGTGCCCCCCTTTAGGTTCAGGACACCTTTTGCATCACTTGTAACTACACAAGTCTACTTATATACCTGCATTTCTTTATTAGGTATCTGTAAATTTATATCTAACCACTAACCACGTGGATTTCTCTCTTTGTTTACAATATTACCCCACAATTTACATAACCAGATTCATGTCTCTCTACTCCACTTCTCATACAAGGCATACTACAGTGGAAAATGGGAAAAGCTAGCTCACCAAATATCTCTCGTCCTAACCCCCCTCTGACATTTAATTGTTATAACCACAAAACCAACCATCAAAAAACCTCAACAATACTACCCCTAATTTCTGGGAAAAATGACTCAAATACAATTTAAAATTTCTGGAAACAAGGGATCAAACAACAATTCTAATAAACTGCTTCCGTCGGAATCCAAGTCCTCAATTTCTAGTAAAACCGAATCAAATGACAAATCGCTCTCTAACAACGCTATTGAATCGAAATCCTCAAACCTCAATTTCCAAGACAAGCAAATCAACATTGTATATATCATAAAATATTAGGAAAAACTCATCTATGGTAATCAAATCCTTTACTAAATGTAACACTGCTACATATGCACAATTTAGACACATCAGGGGTCCCTGTCAGAGGGGCTGTCAATGAAAGAGAAAGACAGAAGAGTGAGGAAAGGTAAAAGACAGTATGCACAACTTTTTTTTTTTTTAAGAAAGAGTTCTAGATTACTCACACAAGTTGCATAGACTGCTGTCTACGTTTTTAATGTGTCATTTTTTGTTTTTTTTTCTTTTGGCATAAGACCCTAATCTAACCCCAGCTCCAAGCGGAAGCCGTAAGCGATACTCGGGTGGGCTTCTTACCAGACCCAACTACCGTGAAGGTCAGTCAATTACCCAAACATACGTCATTCAACCAATCATACGTCACTCTTTCATACAGAGCAGGGAAGGAAGGAAAATGAAGAAGGAAAAAAAACAAAAAAAACTGGTTTGCGCAAAAAAAAAAAAATTCTCAGAGTGAGCAGAAAAAGAAAACAGAAGATATCAATAAAACTTCTTAAAAAAAAAAAATCAATCTAATAATAATTTCAGAAATAGATATATCAACTAACAAAAATTGCCAAGAAAATCACTTAACTTTCAAATTTAAAAATCATCTATATTTTATCCTTTAACATATTTCAGTGCACGGGAAAGGGAAAAAAAACCCTCGGCAAATACCTTTTACTTTCTCTATCTACTCGGCACCCTGCCCAGACAAGAAAAAGAGGGGAGAATCCTCTCCTCCTAACACCATTTCTCCAAAATACTAAACTTTCTTATACAAACTTCACAACTGAGAAAACCCTTATTTTAAGAAACAAATCCTACCAACACAGAACAAATCCAAAACATTCAATACAGCACAATTAACTTAACCACCATATCAAAGATTGAGGGAGAGAGAAAAGCAAAAAAAACTGCACGTTTAAAAATAAAAATGATCTAATAAGCAAAATAACTCACTGCCGTGCACTCTCTCAATCACCGATACGGCGGGCGTCAACAGGTGTATCTCGCTGGGGCCTCCATGATTGATAGCGCGACGTGTTTTGGATAGTATTTATAAACCTTACTTGTTATAAGAAGAAATGAAATAATTCACACCAATATCAACTCTAAAATAAATTAGTGTTTTACTTAAAAGCAAATCAATTATACATGTATTATTGACAAAGCAGACTTATAACCTAAAAAAACATTAGTTCAGCAGCAGTGACAAAATGATTATTTGCAATGCCTAGCCTAGACTCACAAGGTGACAATCTGCCCTGTTTATACTTACAGCCCAGCGCCCCGCGACACTCTCGACCTACGATCTCTCCTGCTCAACCCGACTGACCGACCACTCACCTATTTGATCAATCTTTTATACTTTTTCCCTCTGCTACTGACATATTCTAAAATGACAAATTAATTAATTCAATATTCATGCGCACTAAACATTTCACTGATAATGTTTTAATCATAACAAAACCTATAATCTCCTTTCTATGTTCTCAAAATACCGGTGACCGCTTATAGGCCAAGGCTATCCCGATTAGCTCCCTTCTTGCTTAGACAGATCTGAGACATGCTGTCTCCTAGTCTGTTAGTATTAAACTAACCCATTATTCTGTCTTGCTAGAGAAGAAATGGTTTCATCAATTCTAATTTATACCTAATTCCTGTAATAACACCTATACCTTTTGGATTAAACAATATCAAACAATAATAACTGTTGCTTCAGACACACACCTGTCTTTAGAGAGAGGGTAGACCTCATCTCTAGGCTTGAGGCCATTCGACACATGTGACGGTTCTCAGGAAACTTACAACTAATATATATTCTGAATCATTTCTATATACTCTTAATTGCAATGAAAATAATAATGAAAGACATAAGCATGCATATATTCGTGAATTGCTGAAGGAATATGTACGGCCACATATTCCAGCGTTATCAGCTGTATACTGCTGTACATGTGATTATTTTTTTTCAGTGTAGTGTGTTTGAGGCCCAGCTAGGAAGGGGTTATATAATGGTCTGGACATCAGAACTCATTAACTCCTGGCGAAAATATTTTATAAAGTCCCATAGCCTCTAGTCAGTCCATGGGCTGCTTCTATTGCATTCAAGTGATTATTTGATAAGATGACCAATCGCAAGCCACGGTATCTTATTGATCCTCCCACTCACAGCTACCCTAGGTTTTTGGCCTGTAAGAACAGCCCTCAGAATAGAAGGAAGCATAGTGCATCAGTGCAATAAGCGGCCCCCCAGCTGCTGATGAAATACACATCCCAGCATGCCCTGCAACAGTTATAGCATGGCCAAATAGCGAAACTGTGGCAGGGCATGCTGGGATGTGTAGTTCTACAACAGCTGGAGGGCTGCTTATTGCCCACCCCTGGTTTAAATAGTGGCACCATTAAGAAGCCCATACACCAAGCTATCTGGAACATTAATTTGTTTGCAGGGTTGGCCACTGACTAGTGATAGTTAGCAACCATAGATTGTCAGATGGCAAGTGTTTCCACCGACAATGGTGACTCACAGGTGAACAATGGTGGAAAGCCCCCAATGTTTAGTGCCGACCATGGTTAGTGCTGACTGCAGGTGCCGTCTGCACATGCGCAGACCACCGGCTAGCCCATCGTTGGCAGAGCCATTGATGGTCAGCCCTGTTTGGTTGTTTTAGACCAAAATGTATCTAAACCACTTTGCTCAGAATGATCGATGTTGGTCAAAATCTGATCAGGATTGATCAAAAGCAAATCTAGACTGACCGAAAAGCTGGTCAACTGATGACTGCAATCTTTCAGCATGTTGTCCTCCATATGGTATCTGTCCATGGCACCAGATCCATCCATCCATATGAGCGGTCAAACTTGGCATTGGTGAGTGGTGTGCACTTGTATCCATCCATAAAGGGGCAGCCAGTATAAGGCTGGGCAAGCAACCCTGGCTCAGTATGCTAGTGTTGCTATATAAAATGAGCCAGCGTAAAAAACATATAATTTTCTTTTCCATCCACTACTCCAGACCCCAAAGCATTTGTAACACAGTTCTTCTGCCAGATGTTTCTGCTTTATACTAAGTAATGGAAACCATGTGCAGTTTAAAATCATGTAGAGTTTTCTAGAGCATTAAGAGCATCCTCTGCTGAAAGACACATGTGCCGTGTCAGATGATTCTGCTTCATGAATTAATGAATCACTAAAAAGAAGCACATGTGTTCTGTAACTGTAGGGCTCCATGTCATGGATTTCAGGGCAGCCCATTATCCTTTACAGGGAGCCCTCCTCCACAAACATCCAACGCTTTATTAAATAATAACATTCAAGGGAAATATTAAAATTTTTGCGATACATAATTTTACTTATATGAAAAGTAATTAAAAAACTAAATAAAAATGTTATCACCAAAGTGTAGCCAGAACTTGCAGTATGCCCAGGATTGGCAGCCATTTTGTGCTGTGACCAAAGCTTTATGGGAATGCAGCATATCATAACTTACTAGTGACATCACTAAATGCCTCCTAGCCTGTTGTTTCCATCAGGTCCTAGTGAATGGATAACCTGAATATAGGTTCAGCCCACAAAACGACTGTCATATGGACAGTTTGCGTAACGCTTCAAAATGACATTACATATAACTTTTATGTAAAAAAATAAGTGTGTGTGTATATATATAATCATTACACACACACACACTGTCGAGTCACATTATTATGATGAATGATTGGGGATGGGAAGATCGTCGCACAGGCAAAGAGGTAAAATATAGATAGGTAATGTAAGGAACCACTATTCCCTAACCGTTTCGCTATTGCTAGGCAAATATATGGGTAGCGGTTGAGAATAATTTAGAAGGAGGAAAGAACTTAATGTGAGCAATCTTAATCGAAAAATGGTTAATTTAAAACATAACTTTAAATATACACTGGTTAATATATATATCCTCATGACACTTGGCAAACATTAAAATGTAAATCAAAATGAGTAGCACTCACTATTTCCAATATGTTGGTCCCTTCCGGGATATACACAAATGATAATCAGGAGATATCTATACCTCCAAAATCATGGTCGACAATCAGTGTCGGACTGGGGCATGAAGGGCCCACCAGGGGAATGCAACCACTGAGGCCCACTAAGGGGCACAGCCAGTAGCTGGAAGGCTGTGACCATCCGACCAGCGAGTAGTGGCAAGCCTTTATAGGAGCGCCATAGTAATGTGCTAGTTCATTTTAGGAACTATAGTGGTGCTTCTCCTCTCCCCCATCACCCTGCTACTTCTCTCACACTCCGGCCCCTCCTCTCCCCCATCACTCTGCTCTGTCCCTCACGCCAGTGGCGTAACTACAGCCCCCGCAGACCCTGCGGTGGCTTGGGGGCGCGGAGGCTTGTGGGGCGAGGTGGCCGCAGATTCCATGCAGAAAACGGCCCCCCAAAAATGGCCCTCTAGCATCTGTTAGTCACGCAGGCAGAGCGGTAGTGCGGACCGCACGTAAGTGCCGTCCGCACTACACTAGTATAACAAACACACAGCCGCCGGTGCCTGCAGCTGTGTGTTTGTTTTAGCAGCCGATGAGTCAGACAGACTCATCGGCTGCTTGTCTTGCACCCACTGCTGGAGCCGGGCTCTTCCGGCTCCCGCAGTGGGTGGTGATGGGAGAGATGTCATGACGTCTCTCCCATCATGCAGTGCGGGCCAGCCCGGGAGGACGCCGGACGGAGAAGCCGATGCCGGAGCGTTGATCAAGGTAAGTGGATATTGTGTGTGTCTGTCTGGCGGGGGGGGGGTTGTTTACTACTACTGGGGGCATTGCTGGGGGGGGTTGTTTACTACTACTACTACTACTGGGGGCATTGCTGGGGGGGTTGTTTACTACTACTACTACTGGGGGCATTGCTGGGGGGGTTGTTTACTACTACTACTACTACTGGGGATATTGCTGGGGGAGGACTACTACTACTGGAGGCACTGCTGGGGGGTTAGTATTGGGGTCACTATTTAAGGGGGTCTACTACTGAGGGAATTATATAAGGGGCACTGCATAGGGGGATGACTACCTGGGGCACTGCATAGGGGGACCACTTCTGGGGGCACTGTATAAGGGCACTACTGTATACTGTAAACTGTCTAGGGGGGGTGGGAGCAAATTTTTTACTTTTGCACTGGGGGCCAAATTGCATATAAATGGCCCTGTAATTATTTTAACAAAATGCCGAGGGGGGGGGGGGCGCAACAGAAAAAATATTGGCAGGGGGAGCAAAATTTATAATTACGCCACTGCCTCACACTTCGACCCTTCCTCTCCTCCATCACCCTGCTCCCTGCTCCTTCCCTCACACTCCGGCCTTTCTCTCCTCCATCACCCTGCTCCGTCCCTCACACTCCGGCCCCTCCTCTCCTCCATCACCCTGCTCCTTCCCTCACACTCCGGCCCCTCCTCTCCTCCATCACCCTGCTCCTTCCCTCACACTCCGGCCCCTCCTCTCACCCATCACCCTGCTCCTTCCTTCACACTCCGGCCCCTCCTCTCACCCATCACCCTGCTCCTTCCTTCACACTCCGGCCCCTCCTCTCCCCCATCACTCTCCTCTGTCCCTCACACTCCGGCCCCTCCTCTCCTCCATCACCCTGCTCCGTCCCTCACACTCCGGCCCCTCCTCTCCTCCATCACCCTGCTCCTTCCCTCACACTCCGGCCCCTCCTCTCCCCCATCACCCTGCTCCTTCCCTCACACTCCGGCCCCTCCTCTCCCCCATCACTCTGCTCTGTCCCTCACACTCCGGCTCCTCCTCTCCTCCATTACCCTGCTCCGTCCCGTCCCGTCCCGTACACTCCAGCCTTTTCTTTCATTACCCTGCTCTGTCCCTCACACTCCGGCCTTTCTCTCCTCCATCATCCTGCATCCTTTCTCTCCTCCATCATCCTGCTCCATCCTCTCCCTAAAGGGGGCTAAAATATGCATTAGAAGAAATAAAACAATACTAATATTATTAAATAAGAAAGAATACAAGGATCAGGAGGCACACATGGATAATGGAAGGTACAGCACATATCGTGGACTCAGGGCCTAATTCAGGTCGATGTTGGCCGAGTGCGCATGCGCACGAGGGAGCCGACTCCGTCATGCGCATGTGCGAGACCCGGATAGCGACGGGCAAGCCGTCACTATGGGTCTCGCTACAAAGGGGGCGTGCTGTCGATGGTGAGTGACAGCACGCCCCCTTTTGTGGGCGTGCCGGGGGCGTGGCTGCCCAGACGGAGGTGTTCCCATGGGAACGCCTACCATCTTGGGCCGGCCCCACTGACATCACAACTGATGTCAGTGGGAGTGCTCTCGGCTCTGAGAGCCGAAAGCACTCCAGGGCTTGCGGCAACAAGACCCTACCACAAGGGTCTCCTCGCAAGCCCGATGGTCTTGACCATCGCGACCATCTTTTTGGCCACTTGCTATAGCTGTGGGTGGTCACCCACAGCTATGCGAGCGGCCAGGAGGCCGCTCTAAAATTAGGAAGGACGGCCCTGATTCAGAGCGAGCGCTCTGTCAGAACGGCCGGCTCTGAATCAGGGCCTCAGTCAGCCAGCTTTTACACTGGCATGATACACAGAGCCGTGCATGTGGGTACATGTTATTACTTACATATGTAATATTAAAATAATATAATAAAATACGGAGTGAAATGTCAGTGATTAGTCAGTTCTCAGCGACACTGAGAGAAAAGCAAGTAATACAGCAGTGAAGGGATGCACAGCGGACAGTCACATGGGGTTCAGTCTCCCCAGATGGAATTAAGGACCGCATGTGCTCACAATGCATATAGCTTACGCCTCTATAACATACAGTAGTGACAGTAGGGGGCAGTGACAGCTCATGTCTACACATAGGCTGCCGTGCAATCCAGATACTAGACCCTGCTAACTTGACCATTCTACACAGAACCCTAATAAAATAAAAATAATACAGTGTAGGCAGACACACAGAACTGCTGACTAATATGTCATATGAATGCTGACTTTGGAATTCCGACACTTGTCAGAATCCCGGCGCTGGCATCATGACGCCCGGCAACCCTGAAGGTAAGTAGCAGCGTTAGGCACTAGAGGGGGAGGGTTAGGTTTAGGGTGTGGGAAGGGGGAGGTTAGGTTTAGGCACTAGGGGGGAGGGTTAGACACCGGGTAGGGAGAGGGGGAGGGTTAGGATACCGACCGACATCGGGATTTTGACCTTACCGATCTCTTCTATACTACATATATATGTGCTGATACAGAGAGAGGAAATATACACATACATTACTTTCAGATTTCTAGACCCATATCATGTACATACATTACTGCATACTTGCCTACCCTCCCGATTTGGCTGGGAGCCTCCCTAAAATCTGGTGTCACTCTCGGCCCCCGGAAAGGCAGGCAAGCCTCCCGGTCCCTGGTGACCCGTCGGGCCCCCCCGCGATTACACTATAAACCCCGGCAGTAGGGGGGCCGGTGATGCGATGAATCGCATCATCGAGGCCCCGCCCTCTGCTTCACAATGTCATTAATCTTGGCATTGTGAAGAGGAAACGGGACCACGATCACGCCCATGATCCGCCCCATTGTTGCATCATTTGCTAGGCCATGCCCCCCCAGCTAAGGAAGCCCGACAGCTCCCTCCTAGAAGGAGTATTGGGACACTCTGTACTGTAAGAGGAGGGGGGGCGGAACTGAAGGCAGGAAGGGAAATTTATAGGGGTGCCTGGCTTTGAGAGGGAGGAGTGAGTTGAGTACCCATTAAGTGTATGGGGTGAGGACAAACTGAGGGAGGGGCCCCGTGAGAGGAGGGCAGTGCAACTTTGACCCGGCCCAATGTGAACTGTCTGTCGCATGTTCACCCCCCTCCCTCCCGCTGACAGCGCGTGATGTCACCAGCACCACTGATTCCGGATAATGGATTTAGTGGTGCAGATAGATAAAGCCTGCCACCCACTGCCTGCCGCCCGATGCACGTAGCACCTGCGAGTCAAGCCCGGCAAGCAGCTGCTGCACTGAAAATAGCCGCCGGTAACCTGTGCTAAGGCACGCCCTCCCACGATAAGGGGCGTGGTTATGAACCAGCGGGGCCCACCGGGGATTTCTCCGAATCCCCCGCGGCCCAGTCCGATCCTGCCGACAATTGAGTAGTCCACACAGTATAATACATTATTTACTATAAGATGGTTCCAATAGGGACTCAAAGCAGATACAAATTTTGTTTGTGAGGTAGGAGGTGTTAATGTTTCCTAATCCTACCTCAAATGGCGAAATATTCAAAAACCATCTAAAGCGTATATTTGGCTTCAAATGCACAATTCAAATGCATCAGTTTGCCCTTAATGTGTGATCACCTTTGTAGTGGAAAGTCAGGAAGGTCAGGGAAGAGAAACTGCTGTTCCTAATTCTGCTGCTCCTCTCTTTCCCAATGGCTATCAATGAGTAGTGGGAAATTATTGGAGCACAGGTTGCCCTTAGAAACAACAGTGTAACTAGGATATTTCTCACATTTTAATTTCTGCTGTTGGAGCTCTTACTGGAACCCCAATGAGAGAATTACTCAGTTTGAGATAATCATCAGTTAATAGAGGAATAGAAAGCATACTCTATAACATAAGTTAGAATGTAGACCCTTAATTATTTTATAGACATTACACTTTTTCAAAAGTTGCTCAAACACTGATCACATAGGCTCATAAGTAAACCAGTATCTTGAATACTATAATTCAACTGAGCATCTATACAGTCAGATAAGGACCTAAATTATGCATCTCATTTCTTCCTCAGTCGAGTCACATTATTATAACCACCAGCTAATAGCCAGAATAACCACCGTGTGCAGCACGGACAGCAGCTAGACTGGGTGGGAGTGACTTAATAAGGTGCTGGTAGGTTGGCGCAGGTCTCTGGAACCGTGTTGACTGCAGTGCATCCCACAGCTGCTGGGTGCGTGGTGGAGTATCCATAGAGCGAATACAACGATCGAGGTGGTCCCAGAGATGCTAAATTGGGTTCAAGTCTGGGGAATTAGGGGGCCAGGGAAGTACCCGGAAGTCTTGGTCTTGCTCATCCAACCACTGTCGGACATTTCTAGCCGTGTGACACATTGCATTGTCTTGCTGGAAGATCCCATCCACCTCAGGGAAGACAATCAGCATATATGGGTGTACGTGCTGTGCAGGGATGGATTTATAACCAAATTGATTGAGGGTGCCTTCCACATGGATGAGTGGGCCCAGGGAATGCCATGAAAACATTCCCCAGACCATAATGCTGCCACCACCAGCTTGTGTTCTTCCAGCAATGGTTGCAGGGTGTTTGTTCTCCGATGTTTCTCACCTGACACGCCAACGTATATCCGTTCGATGAAGCAGAAAACGTGACTCATCTGAGAAGGCAACCCTTCGCCAATCAGCGGAGGTCCAATTCCGATACAGGCATGAAAATGTAAGCCTTTTCCGCCGATGCAACTTCGTTAGCATAGGTGCAGTGACCATCAGTTTGCTTCGGAGCCCCATACGCAGCAGGGTTCGCTGAACTGTTTGACACAAGTCTGGCGGCCCCCAGGTCCATTTTAATGGTGAGCTGCTCTACTGTTGCGTGTTGGTCGGCCCTCACGCACCTTCATAGCCGATGTTCACCTTTCACATCAATGGCTCGTGGTACTACGCAGTCATGACTGGACAAATGGTGCCATTTGTCAAGTAGTGATACACCTTCACCACAGCACCACGCGAACAGTTCACAAACTGCGCTGTTTCAGAAACCCTGCCACCCTTGGCCCGAAAGCCAATAATCATCCATTTTTGCAACTCCGATAAATCGCCCCTTTTACCCATGACTGCAACGAGTGATGTGTGCAGATGGCCTATCGCACACCTTATATGCCCACCAAGCCAGCGCACGGTATGTGATGTACTTCATGGGCTACGTGCTGCCAACGTCAAATGTTGGAGGTGTTCATAATAATGTGACTCGACTGTGTATATAGCACCATACCCTTGATCTGTGCCTATAGGCCTACGCAGAGACTGAGTTGATGGTTATGTATGTACAGTAGCTTAGCTGGGCCTGTACCCAGAAGTAAAGTGATTGCTGTTTGTTTACTTCTTTGCCCCCACAGACCACCAAGATGTTGCTTGAAGGAGGAAAGTAGAAAGAAGCATTGTGTATTATGTCTCTGTAAACACTGCTTAATAAACTGCAGTGCATGAGAGACAGGTCCATGTTTATTAGTGTATATAGTGTCAGTGGTCGCAGGGGCCTATATATCAGCTTATTATCCCTGTAAATCATGTGCAAACAGCAGCTTACACATGTTTTACACTACATTAAGAAAAGTGCCTATATGTCACGTGTGTATAATAACAACACATAGCAGCATATCATCATGTATGTGGAGGATGCAGTTTTGCAACTTATCAAGCTTTGAGAACCAAAGGTTTCCATCCCTTGACTCTGATAAGCAACCCCATATTCAGATAGCTATAGTATGCTTTTTTCTATGGAAAGAGCCATCGGAGAGCAAAGATCTCATCAGATTCCTGTACTGTCCGCGGCCCTCACAGTGCATATGTGTCATCTAAGGGTTACAGTAATGCTGCTGAGACAGTACCTGGCTGTATAAACTTTCCCCGCTGCCATCATTGACGATAGTATAGCTTTTAACCTTCACTGGGACAGCCACTTAATGGGGCTACTGTCCCGCCTGTGCCCCTTAATAAATAGTCTTGGAAAAACATTCTATATTGCCCTCAATATGCAGCAGTAAGGAATGCTAATTTTTGGGGCCATATCACTAATATTAATTAATAGACTCCATAATATTTAGCATGAATGAGTGGTTCCTAATCTTCTATTCATGAAGCTCATTAGCTTTAGTAAAAATGAAAGGCACATTCTGATTTTGCTAATTGCTTTTGTAAGTCTGTTTGTACAGTTCAAAAAATGCCCTCTCACTCACTTCAGGCTGTAGAATGTAATATGAACAATACACACCACACCTTGTCACGTTTTTAATTCAAATAAAAAGCCATAAAATCAGTGAAACCAGATTCCCTTTTCCTGACGTGATGTGTATTTCTATGCAGTCTGGGAGAACCCTACATTGTATACACATAAATAAACACTACATGATGCTTTTCACTGCCCAGGTTGGAAGGTACCTTTTCACTTTCAAGGATTCTATTTACTAAGCAGTATTAGGAGACAGCGTGAAAAGTGATAAGGTGCCAGCCAATCAGCTCCCAACTGTCATCTCACAGGCTGTGTTTGAAAAATGACAGTTGGGAGCTGATTGGCTGGCACCTTATCACCTTCTTATCACTTTTCACTCTGTCTCCTAACACTGCTTAGTAAATAGACCCCTCAATTGTTTTAATTTGATGCTGGTTTACATACAGTACTTAACCACACGGCCTTGAGAATTTCATTGCGCAGATAGGCCAATCTCTACCAGGTTATCGTGAAAATAGATTGGTTGGCAGATTCTGCAACTGTTATACTGTATGTATTTAGTTATCAGTTGACTGCAGGAATAGGATTCTATGGGATCCGGACATTATCCTGAATGACACAAGTCTGAATCTGCCCAAATTTGGATCAATAGGATATAAATTGTGCCATTCAGCTATTAATTTGAATGCACGGATCTTAATACCAATGCAACATGTCAAACACATTAAGTAATCACAGGAGTCTCAGCTTTTACCTATCCATATTTTTATAACCATAGTCAGATTGTATGTCTACTTTTATGTACAGTAAGTATGGAAACTTGTAATAAAACTGTGACTAATACAATTCCTTATAGCAAAGGGAAGAATAAGGCAAAGAAGGAGGAAGAAAAGACCAAGGAGGAAGATGAGGTGCCTCAGATTCAGCCAGAGTTTTCTCCTGGCCCGACACAGTGGTTTCCACCATGTGACCAAGAATTAAATGAATATATCTCAGAGGCATCCAAAACGATCCTTCCGCTCCCCCATCTAAAGGAGCAAGTTGTTGCTTTGGCTCAGTAAGTAACCTATAACCTCAGAGATGAGATCAACTAAAGAATAACAAAATATGAACGACTTGTAAGGTTATGGCTCTTTGCTTTAACTTAAGAGTAAATTAACAAAATGCTGACCATACATTGTGCGACAAAAAGACTCTAATACCCCTTTCAGACATACGACCCGGGAAATTTCCTGCTCAGACCCAGGAATTTCTCCTGTGCAAATTCCCGGGTATTTGGTAGAGACCCCCCTTTCACACTACAACGTCTACCCGGGAAATTCCCAGGTGGACCCCTTTCAGACAAGAGCAGGGTTTTTTTAGATTACATGGCAACTGCTGGACACAAAGATGAGGTGGAGCTGATGTGAGTGCCAAGCCCTGATCACACACAACAATGTGCCCCCTGTGACTGGCATGCTGTGTATGTGGGGGTGCACATAATTTGAATCACTGTCCAACATGTCCCCAAACTACCTCCCATGGGTGCCCTGGCAGCTCGACCCCATCCCCAGGCCTCTGGCTGGGCTGCCCCTGGACACAAGTCTCCTTGCCTGGCACTGATCATGGGCACAGAGAAGAGCAGAGCAGCAGTCGAGGTGCCAGGGCCGGACAGGCCGGGGACAGGTGCACAAAGAGCAGTCGCCCACCCATATTTGCGGCAGCAGCAGCGTCCCACCCAGCCCTCCCCGCCTCTCACCTCTACAGTGGCCGGGGCAGGCAGAACCCCCAGCAAGCCAGCATCTCACCCCGTCACCCGATGCTATGCCCGGGAAATAGGGGCAGTAGTGGTGGTCCAGCGGGAGTGTGGACGGGTGGTGAGCAGCAGCGCTGAGCGTCCTATAGGATGCTCTGCACTGTCAGCTCAAAGCAGCAGCGCTGAGGGTCCTATAGGACGCTCTGCGCTGCCAACTCCATGCAAAAGCTGCTTGGTGCTGCCCGGGAGTAGTAAATTCCCAGGTAGCACCATTCAGACAGAGGCAGGGTAATTTCCCGGGGCTTAAGTCCCGGGAAAAACCCTGGTCGATTGCAGGGGCGGTACCTTTCAGACAGACTTGGCTTCCCAGGAATTTGGCTGAGGCAGGCCAAATTCCCGGGAATCTCGAGATGTCTGAAAGGGGTATAAACCTCCCTGTTTATTATCAATTGTCCCCTGGGCAGGAATACCTCCTATATTAACTCTTATCTGAAATAATTTGGGAGCTGCAGCTACATTTTATTATTTTACACTTTTCAGTTTTAGCTGCAGTGATTTAGGAGGAATTGAAAATTGTGATATATCATACCGCTAACACAAAAATGTAAATACTATAAATAAAAGTTTATTGTAGGGGCAATTGTCTGGGGAAATGTCCTTTGCCAAACAGAGTATTACCGGGGTGGAGCTTTATATTCATTTATAATATGTTTGCAGGTATGTATAGTATTTTTATATTCCTGTTAATTAGTGTAAAAGTGGCCTATTATACAAGCTACATTTGGTAAATACCATGGAGGAGCTCCTGGTTCCGTTTTTAAATTTGTGTTCAATCCCTAGAAGTTCAGTTCCTGCTCTAATCCTGTTGGGGGCGCTCTTAGCAACATTCTCACCAATCAGGTTGCTTGTGTTGTGCGTTACATCTGCAGCAACAATAAATGACAGTTAGTATTGGGACTATTGATCTTGAATCTGGTCACTGCACTTGCCCATTCATACCACAGTGCTCATTGAATCACTTCCTGCACATTCTATCACCCTTCTTGGTATATGCAAATAAGAGTGTGTTTATATGTAAATGATAACTATAAAACCTATAAACATTGTTCTTGTGTCCTCCATAATGACTCAGTCACAAGTTTTCAAAATCCTACTGACATACATGCAAATCAATAGAGTCTACAATTTACTGTATCCATGTACAGACATAGGTACGTTATGGAAATCCCTAAGGAAGTGGTTCCAAAACTTTCTTCAATCACTGCGCCCTAGAATATTGGTAGATTTATCACGGCACCCCTAGGCCAAAAGTTTCTTATTGAGAAATGCAATATAAATGATTAAATTAAGTAAACTGTGCTTATAGGTAATCTTTAGGTTTAGTGATGTGGTGGACAGGGCTGTGCTTCTGTTTGTGCGCACAGTTTATGGTTGGCAGCCACCAGCACTGGTTTTGCTTATCACATTGACCATAAGTAATTTAGTTTGATCCTGGATCACCAACACTTAGCACCCCGGGAAGTTTGGAAACCACTGCCCTAAGGAATCCATTAGATTCCAGCTACCATTTGTCTCGTACAGTTTACAAACGAAAGCAAAAGCCAAACTGGCTGCTATCGGTTACATCACCTTTCTCCTGTGCACTATACTGTTCTTGGATATCGGTCTATGGACCTCATTCAGAGCCGGACGCTATTTGCGGTCGTTCAGAAAAAAGGGGTGGCTATTCAAATGAACCGTTCGCTCTTTGCGGTCTGTTCACGCCTCTAGGTCTGAACGCTATTCTTGTGGTTGGTTTTTCCTACCGCAATCTTGCGAGCAGTTCTGACTATAAAATAACCCAGTGACGTGGACAATGACGCTGCTGTATTAATTATGCACACCCATAAAACGCCCGTTTTGACCTTTAAGCACGCCTGCGTTCGGATCTCCACTCCCCGTTTTCAAGCACCTTCCCCTGTTACCACCCACATACGCCTCCTCCTGTCACTCAAAATAGCAGGCATTCGCTATTTAGCGAACAAACGATTTTCGGCCGCACTGACTGGTTCGCACATGCGTATTACGATCCGTACGCATGCACAGTTGGGCAAACATCGCTCGGAATGAACGAGCAGCCGCTTACGAGCGGCTCTGAATCAGGCCCTATGTGTTTAATGTTCTTTTTGTCATTTTATATATTGGAGGTTTATACAGGGTATGTATTAAATACTATAATTTCAGGATTACTTTTATGCTTTTTTAATCATGAAGATGAGCTACAAGGAAGTGGCGTAATATGGAAAACAAGAATTAGTAATGAATAATATGCCACATCATAAAGTATGAGAGGCACAATTGTGACTATCAGAAAAAATAAATATCTTCATTTTGTAGGTTTAAGTATTGATGCACAAAGGATTAACCAACCAGTCAGTCTTTATCCTAACCCCGCACTGATTAACATCCTTTCCCTGCTTAACTACATAATCATTATATTCACTTAATTTGTACAGGCTTCAAAATAAAATTGATTTCATTTTAAGCTTTTATGTCAGCTTTTAGTCTTGCGTAAAATGCAGTTGAACAGATAAGGTTCTTCGATGTCTGCATATATTACCATTTTAATTCATTTAATGATCTGAGCATAATTGCAGCAATCACTCAACGACCGTTTGCAAAAAGCTGCTTTTTGTTTTTTGATGACACTTGAAAAATTTCAATAAAAATCTGCAAAGTGACGGATCTGCTTACATTCCATGAAGGCTCGTTGCAGGGAAGATGGGTGGTCCTATTGACAAAAGCCAACTGCACGAATTCAGCTGGGAGCTCCATGTAAGTGAACTTAAATATGAGCTAAAGTGCAACGTGATTCCCATTGGAAAGATAAAGAAAGGGATATTCTACCATCGAGCACTGCTTTTTAAGGTATGCACATAATGTTTTATCTTATACTTATAAAAGTTAGATATGTTCACTTTTTTTTTTTATCATCAGTTCTTGTGTTTTATCATTTCTCAATTCAAGTGTATTACAATATATATTATTATGGCCGATGAGCTGTGATGTCAAGTTATAATCAGTAAGTCATTTTATATTTCATATATTATAATAATGCCATACCACCTACTGTAAATCCTAAGCACAGGTATGAGCTCTATTATTCAGAAAGTTGTGAAAACCGTAAAGAGGATAAATTAAATAATTGCAAAGTTATACGCAAAGACACGTTCACCTTACTTTTCTCCCAAGTATAGTATGATATATTGGCATTCATTATAAAAAAAATAGTCAACATGTTCTAAATGCTGACATTTAGGATGTTAACTTGTTCAGAATGTTGACAGGTTACATGCCGACACTGAGATAATGTTGACATTGCTATTTTAGCCTAAAGGTAACCCCAACCTTATTTGCACTCTAGTCCTAAAGGCTCATACACACTAGATGATGTGCTGTATGAAATATATTGGTGAAAGATATTGGGTGTACACACTGAACGATATCGTTCTGTGATGTCCTCCTACCACAGGCACTTTCTGACGATATAGTCAGATTGGCCTGCATGTTTGCACGACAGCAAACATAGTTAACGACTCGTGAAAGCGCGTATCGTTGGTCGTTTGGTGCATACACACTGGACTATATCGTTGAATGATATAGTTCATATTGGTCACTTTTATCGTGTGTATTCCCCATTACTGTTGCCTAACCTTAATTGTAGTCTAAAGGCTCATACACACTAGACGATGTGCTGAGCGATATTGGGTGTACATACTGAATTATATCGTTGAATGATATAGTTCATATCGGTCACTTTTATCGTCTAGTGTGTATTCCCCATTACTGCTGCCTAACCTTAATTGTAGTCTAAAGGCTCATACACACTAGACGATGTGCTGAGCGGTATTGGGTGTACATACTGAATTATATCGTTAATAATATCATTCAGTGACGTCATCCTGCCACATCCCTGAACAGGTACTTTCTGAAGATATCGTCTGATTGCCCAGCATGTTTGCACGACAGCAAACATCATTATCGACCCACGGGAGCGTGCATCGTTGGTCGTTTGGTGCATACACACTGGACAAGATGAACGGTATATCGTTGAACGATATCATATTGTTCACTTTTATCGTATAGTGTGCATGCCCCATTACACGAACCCTAACTGCATGTGTCAACATTGTGACTGTCGACATTTTTAAAATTAATTATGTTGATGTCAGCATGTTATGTCAACATTCTAAACATCCTGACTGAAAGCCATTTCTTCCTACAGACTTGTGAGGAGCGCTGAAAATGTAATGAGGAGGGGGTCAGGGGCAATGATGGGAAATACAGGGATACTTATTAATTGTAGTTAAGTGTGTTAAATGCATATTTTTCCAGAAAAAAAGCCTTATCCAGAAGATCTCAAAAAAGTAATTCCGTGTAACCGATCTACCCATATATTGAGAATCAACCCAGCATTCTGTGACTATGGGGCCTATGTATTCATGGCTGCAATTTTGCACCATTAATTAACATCTGTTATCACTACTATTTTTAAGGATAACAGATGAAATTAGCGGGGCAATTTACCATTGAAGTCAGGCCTGAATGATGCATCCGATGCATTCCAGCTATAACTTTAACCCATTAACAACTCCTTCCCCTTTTTGCTGATCGCAGCACAAAGGAGTCTAGGCTGCCTGGGAGGAATTACGAGATCCCGCCCCCATACACTACAGCGGATAGCACCATCTAAAGATACTTTATAAATTGGCCCAGACAGCAGTGCCCATGGAGAATTTTGGGTACTGCAGTCTTTACAATTAGATTCAGAGTTTATATAGTGGTATAAACGGTCCAGGGGTGGGACTTATTTTGCCACGATTTTGCCTTTTATAATGTTGGGAGGTATACTGTAGCCCATGTGAAAAGTGAGTGGTGTAATTAAGTGAGTGGTGTAATACGCAGTTACGCATATCTGCTGAGCGCGTAGATGGAATGTCATATGATTCTTCTGTATCTAGGCTATTGCGGACAGACTTGGCATTGGATGTTGTCTTATACGTGCTGACTATGGTCGAGCCTGGAATGAAGTCAAGTTGATGGATGTCTCACCCCAAACAGGAACAAGAGGTCAGCCAGAGACTTTCATTGTGGACCTGATGCATGAACCGGGTCACCTGATGAAACACGGCAGTGTGGAGGCGGATAACTATCAACATATCTGATACAAGATGTTTCATCTGTCAAATATTCAATAATTTATATATCACATTGGCTTACAATGTTCTCTATATAATAAACTATCCAGATATTTAAGGAATATGGTTGTACAGTATGTTTCTGTATTAGAATATTTTGGATTTTTATTATCTAGCTTAGAAACTCTGAGGTGAAACATTTCTTTGCTTAACTGTGTATAGTACTGGAGGGTACATCAACCAGACATTGGTGTTATATATAGGGGTGCTGTGAGGAGATGGGTGGGAACATAGTACATGAGTGGCTGCTGCTGGACTGTCCTATTGGCTGACATGAAAGAAGCAGTCATGTGGGACTAGGCGGCTCTCCTGTACAGAGCCAGTGACAGCACAACTCTGTGGTCATGAATCTCGCAGTAATAGGTAAGTAATGTTGGTACCTGATGATGCGGGAAGGAGAAGAGAGGGATATAGTTAATATCCCGGCTCTCGGGATGCCGGCGCTCAGAATGCTGGCATCGGAATGCCCACACCAGACAGAATCCTGGCGCAAGCATCCCAACCACCGGCATCCCGACGGTAAGTGTTGGGGGGCGGGGCTGTAAGGGGTAGGCACTAGGCGGAGGGTTAGGTTTAGGCTGCGGGGGGAGGAGGTTTAGGCTGCGGGGGGGAGGTTAGGTTTAGGCTGCGGTGAGGGAGGGTTAGGTGTAGGGGTAAGGTCAGGATACTTACCTGCAGGTGTCGGTATCCCAACTCTATCGGTATGCGGGCATCCTGTACCCAACCCAAAGAAGAGAGAAGAGGGGCCCAAGAAGCTGCTGCATCAGTTCCTGAACTCCTTCTCGGAAGCCTTGTTTATACTGTTATTCTATATGAACTAATACTGGCCAAACAGTACACCAGTGGTTTTCCACTCCGGTCCTTCAGAACTACCAGCAGGTCATAGTATGTGGATTACTTTAATCATGCACAGAGGCATTAATCTATGTTGATGTAATGCCACGGGGGTGATTTAGAGGGTAAGTTCGATGACTGCCTTGAGGGTGGGTAATTCTTGACTAGATGCGGCCGTGCTTCAGCTTTGAGAGCTGGGGGTAATCTGGCTGGCTGTTGCCAGTGGGCGTAGATGAGATGCAGCCTTTGGGCTGTGGAAGCAGCCTTGAGGGCTGGTATGCCTTGGCTAGTTGCGGCCTCAGGGCCGAGGATGAGATGCAGCCTTTGGGCTGTGGAAGCAGCCTTGAGAGCTGGTCGGCCTTGGCTAGTTGCGGCCTTAGTGCCAGAGGTGAGGTGCAGCCTTTTTGCTGTGGAAGCAGCCTTGAGGGCTGGTCGGCCTTGGCGAGTTGCGACCTGAGGGCCAAAGCTGAGGTGCAACCTTTGGGCTGATGAGTCTGACAGGATGTGCACAAAGATGTGGAGGTGTGACCAGTATCGTCGGGTTGACACTGGCGGAGGTATGCTGGGTTGCGCACGTAAGACGCTGGATTGTGGCCAATGTCGCCGGGTTGACACTGGCATTGGTATGCTGAGTAGCACACTAGAGGATGCTAAAGTGCGGCTAATGTTGCCAGGTTGACAAGCTGCTAGCATGCGCCCAGGAGTGCACTCTGAACTGCTGAGATGATACACGCGGCTGAGAGCAGAGGTGCACGCCATGCTGCCTGGATGACTCGAGCAGCACACAGCAGGTGGAATGCGGATTGTGCCGCCTGGATGGCACAGGTAATGTATCACTACTGGAACAATAGGAGAGGCAGGAACACTGGAGCTCAACTGACGGACAGGAGACACAGCCAAAACCGGAAACACAAAACTTCTATCGCCGGCATGGAGTGCAGGGCTGGCCGGAAATTAACAGAGACAGAGCCCAATCGGAGCAAGTCTCCCTTGATGACAGACTACTGTTCACCTGGGCTTTGCACAGACAGGAGAATCAATGTGTGCACCTGATACTGCACACAGCAGGTAGTAATTAGTACAGAGCCTCAGCTGCAATCAAGACTGGAACTGCAAACAATATGCTACTACCACAGATCCTAACAGGAGGAAGGAGGAGACTTCAGCGAATGCTTGTTCGGCATTCATCCCGCACAGCATTGGCAGCATGGTAGCTTGTGACAGTACCCCCTCTCCTTGACAAAGGGTTAAGGAACCCCTAGAGCCTGGTTTGTTTGGAAAGTTCTCAAAGAATCTTCTCTGCAAGGTGGGAGCATACAGAGATCTTTCTGGAACCCAAGAACGCTCCTCTGGTCCATACCCTTTCCAGTGTACCTGGAGCTGAAGATGTCCACGAGAAAATCTAGAGTCCAGAATCTTCTCCACCACAAACTCTTGGCGCCCCTGGACGAGAACTGGTGGAGGTCTGACTGGACGTCTAGAAATGAACCTGGAGGAAAAGAACACTGGTTTGAGGAGAGAACAGTGAAATGTGCTGTTGATTCTATGGGTCTTCGGTAACTTCAGCCTGAAGGCTACGGGATTGATCTGGGCAATGATGCGAAATGGCCCGATGAACTTTGGCCCCAATTTCTGCGACCTCTGATGCAGATTGATGTTCCTGGAAGATAGCCACACCAGATCACCGACTCTGAAATTACACGGTATCCGATGCTTGTCCGCCCGCACCTTGGACTGACTGTATGCTAGCAGAAGGGCATGATGTACTTTCTTCAATACTAACCATAGTCTTGAAACAGAAGAATGAGTTCCCGTTGTTGACAGCTCAAGTGAATTACTCCTTGGATGACTCCCGTAGATACAATAAAAAGGAGAGACAGTGGAGGCAGAATGGCAGGAGTTGTTATATGCGAATTCCGCAAAAGACAGCAGTGGAACCCAATCATTCTGGCACTTGGAAATTAAAAGTGAATTCTAGAAGCCGGAACGATGCTCTCTTCAGAGACCCTCTGGGAGATGACTGATGCAAAAGCTTCGAGTCAGGGCATCCGCTTTTATATTCTTAGACCCTGGCCTGAAGGATATCACATAATTAAAGCGGGTAAAGAACAAGGCCCAGCGGGCCTGTCTCGCATTCAATCTTTTAGCCGTCTCAATATAGGCCAGATTTTTGTGATCCGTGAGAACGGTCACCTCATGATTAGCCCCTTCTAGCCAGTGTCTCCAGTCTTCAAAGGCCCACTTGATGGCCAAAAGCTCCCGGTTGCCGACATCATAGTTTCTCTCCGTGGAATCAAATTTCCGGGAAAAGAAGGCGCATGGATGAAGTTTGCCATCTTTTATATCCTTTTGTGAAAGGATAGCTCCCACTCCAATTTCAGATGCATCAACCTCAACAATAAACGGAGATTCTGGATTGGGGTGTCGGAGGACAGGAGCAGACACAAAAGCCTCTTTCAGGTTATAAAAGGCCTGTACAGCCTTAGATGACCATTTTGCATCCTCAGCTCCTTTTTTCGTTAACTCCATGATGGGCGCCACAATCGAGGAGAAAGACTTAATGAACCTATGATAATAATTGGATAAGAATAGGTAGTATTAACAATTGCGCAATAAACCAGTGATCTGCAGCAATTAGAACCGTACTGGAGTAAACATCGATACTCCTAAAGTCATGGAATAAAATGAAATAGATACAATTGTGCTGATAACTGGAAAGATGTAGACCATTTTATTATGTTAAAATCCACAAATAGACATAAAATAAAGTGTCACAGTGCATCACTTCATATAGATACATGTAAATGTCTTTTCAATCTCTTCTTTACAGACTGTCTCTTCTGTGCAATTCCTTTTAATTCTTTTATATTGTCCTAATGGAATACCTTCCAACCATTTATAATGATGTCCACTTTCCATATCTATATATGAATTGGAATCAGTTTCTTTCCTAAAAATCTTGGTGTATATTAAATTGTTTTTAATATAAATGGTTAGATCCAAAAACGATAATTCAATTGAACTAGTCTGGAAAGTGAGTTGAATATTAAATTGGTTTTGATTTAGAGTATGGCAGAAATTATTTAAATCTTCTTGTTTACCCCTCCATCTAAAAAAGACATCATCTATAAAACGGTACCAGCATACCAGGTTTGCCCCCTTATTTAAAATGGGATCTATATGTAAATGTTCCCAGTATGCCATGTACAAATTGGCATAACTGGGGGCAAACCTGGTGCCCATAGCTGTACCCTGTATTTTCAGATAAAAGGAGTCCTTAAAATAGAAATAATTATTATGAAGAATAAAAGCAATGGATTCAATGATAAAATCTTTTAGAGTGCTAGAATATTCACTTTGACTGGATGCCTTGGATACACACTTTCTCACACACCACCATTCCCATATGGTATGTCTTCTTCATCCTGTATTACATTACATATGTCACAATTGGATGGCTTTCATCATCTCCATATGATATGATACAAGGATTATCGGATCAATTCTCTTTGATTGCACGTTGTCACTTTCTTATTTATATGAAGAGATGCACTGTGACACTTTATTTTATGTCTATTTGTGGATTTTAACATAATAAAATTGTCTACATCTTTCCAGTTATCAGCGCAATTGTATCTATTTCATTTTATTCTATGATAATAATTGGCAAACCCAAGGAATCGCTGGATGGCATTCAGTGTCGTGGGTTGTTCGCAATCCAGGATGGCTTTCACCTTGCCAGGGTCCATAGAGAAGCCTTGTGGAGAGATAATATAACCCAGAAATGACACCTCTTTCACATCAAATTCGCACTTCTCTAATTTGGCATAAAGGTTGTTAGCCAATAGTCTTTGCAAGATTTGCCACACATGCCCACGATGTTCCCCTACCAACTTGAAGTAGATGAGGATGTCTTCTAAATAAACCACTGCACAGACTCACAAGAAATCCCTTAACACCTCATTGATGAAATCTTAAAAAACGGCTGGGGCGTTGGAAAGGCCGAACGGCATGACAACATATTCAAGATGTCTTGAATGAGTGTTGAATGCTGTCTTCCACTCATCTCCTTCCCCGATGCGAATGAGGTTGTATGCGCCTCTAAGATCGATCTTAGAAAAAATAGAAGCCTCTCGCAGCTGATCAAAGAACAGATGAGTGGTAAGGGATACGCATTTTTGACTGACCTTATTCAGTCCTCGGAAGTCTATGCAGGGTCTAAGGGATCCATCTTTCTTCTCGACAAAGAAAAACCCCACTCCCGCCGGGGACTTAGAAGGGCGAATGAATCCCTTATCCAGGGCCTCCTGAATGTATTCCCGCATGGCCTTATCCTCCGGAATGGGTTAGGCATACAATCTGCCCTTAGGAAGGCTAGCACCAGGTAGAAGATCAAAGGCACAATCAAAAGACCGATGTGGTGGCAAGACGTCAGCCTTTTCTTGGAAAAAACCTCGGCAAGGTCACTGTGTGGAACAGGCAATGGTTTGGCTGACACAGTAGCAGCTAATCGAACAGGACAGGACAAGCATTGAGAGAAGCACGTCGATCCACACTCAAGACTCTCTCACCGGTTTGCCACCGGATGACTGGATTATGATGTCTAAACCATGGTAATACTAACACAACTGGAGCCAGTGGACACTGCAGGAGCAGGAATGACAATTCCTCCCGATGGAGAACTCCAATGGACAAGTGCAAGGGTGGTGTATGGCAGTCTACGATCGACATGGATGGCCAAGTTCATGAGCTCGTAAAGAGAATTCGGAGAAGGATACTGGATCAAAACATCCTTGATATTATCCGCCAATCCCCAACGATACTAACTTTGCAAGCCTGGGTCATTCCAGCCTGCGTCGACCGCCCATCTACGGAAGTCTGAACTGTAGTCCTCAGCTGCCCTATTCTCCTGTTTTAAAGACCTTAGATTTGCCTCTGCCATAGCCGCTTTATCCGGGTCGTCATAAAGCAAACCCAATGCAGCAAAAAAGGAGTCTAAGGTCTGAAGTGCCGGACTAGTGGAAGGAAGACTGAAGGCCCATGTCTGTGGGTCCCCCTGTAACAAGGATATGACAATCCCAACCTGTTGAACCTGAGGATCTAGGACTGAGCTTAAAATAGAGTCTACAGCTCTCTCTGAAATTCAGGAATTCCCTGCGGTTCCAGGAAAACCGGTCAGGCAAGTTCAGTTTCGGTTCAGTCATAGCAAGAACAGTTGTACCCTGGGTCTCTTCTACCCAGAGAGAGAGTTCCTGAACCTGCTGCGTGAGCAGCTGAACCTGTGTGGTCAACCTGGGCAAGGCTCTGAGTCTGCTCCATGACAAGAGGTCAGAGGAAAATACCCTCAGTGATTGTGTGTGGCCGGTGATAATGTTATGCCACAGAGGTGATTTAGAGGGTAAGTTTGATGACCGCCTTGAGGGCGGGTAATTCTTGGCTAGATGCGACCATGCTTCAGCTTTGAGAGCTGGGGGTAATCTGGCTGGCTGTTGCCATTGGGCGTAGATGAGATGCAGCCTTTGGGCTGTGTAAGCAGCCTTGAGGGCTGGTCGGCCTTGGTGAGTTGCGGCTTGAGGGCCGAAGCTGAGGTGCAGCCTTTGGGCTGATGAGTCTCTGACAGGATGTGCACAAAGATGTGGAGGTGTGACCAGTGTCGCTGAGTTGACACTGGCAGAGGTATGCTGGGTTGCACACTTAAGATGCTGGATTGCGGCCAATGTCGCCAGGTTCACACTGGTGCGGATATACTGGATTGGCGCCCTTTGGATGATAAAGTGCGGCCAATGTCGCTGGGTTGACACTGGCGTTGGTATGCTGAGTAGCGCACTTGAAGATGCTAAAGTGCGGCTAATGTCACCAGGTTGACACAAGCCGCCGGATGTTAGCATGTGCCTGGGAGTGCACTCTGAACCGCTGGGGTGATCTACACGGCTGAGGGCAGAGGTGCACACCGTGAAGCCTGGAGGATGACTCGAGCAGCACATGGCAGGTGGAATGCGGATCGTGCCGCCTGGATGGAACAAAACGGCATAGGTAATAGAGGCAGGAACACTGGAGCTCAACTGACGGACAGGAAACACACAGCCAAAACCGGAAACACGAAACTTCTATCACCGGCATGGAGTGCAGGGCTGGCCGGAATTTAACAGACAGAGCCCAATCAAAGCAAGTCTCTCTTGATGACAGACTACTGTGCACCTGGGCTTTGTACAGACAGGAGAATCAATGTGTGCACCTGATATTGCACACGGCAGGTAGTAATTAGTGCAGAGCCTCAGCAGCAATCATGACTGGGACTGCAAACAATATGCTGCTACCACAGATCCTAACAGGAGGAAGGAGTAGACTTCAGCGAATGCTTGTCCGGCATTCACCCTGCACAGCATTGGCAGCGCGGCGGCTTGTGACAGTTGCTGGGTCAGTAATTATCCCACCTGCTTCCACAGACAGAAATTCTCAGAACATGAACAGTTGAGAAAACTTGAACGTTGAGGTTGGGAACTACTGTAAACAATAATTACTGCGCATCGTGATGTAAAATTTGTATTCCATCCAAATCTAAATAGATATATCAGGGTTTGTTTTCTATTCAGATACAGGAGGCTTGTTATATGTACACCAAATAGGTTTAATAAGCATATACTGTATAAATATTATAAATTAAATCACAAAATTAATACAGCAGCATAATTCCCAGAAAACAATGTTATCCCTAGTAGAACAAAATCTCCACATATAAAAGTAGAATTAAATATAGAACACTAAACAGAGCTTTTGAACCTCCTATTACTATGTATAAACAGTCACAAGTCCAAATCTCATTAAATGCTGGATTGCTACAAGTGGATCCATAATGTAGCTGTTAAGCGTCTAGTTAGGAACAAGTAACTGATTTGTTGCAATTCCAGTGTATTCGTGTGGCCACGCCAGAGAGGTTCATAGACCGGATACTTTCCTCCGTGTAGAAACTGGTGACTGATAGTGGAGAGGGGAAACGCTGTGTGCGGTAATAAGCGGCTGCTGCTGTTATTGTTCCCGTGGACCGCATGGTAGTGTCCGACTGTCCTTGCAAGAAGCGGTATCTGGCAATAGAGGAGGGAGACAGTGTATGCGGCAATGTGCGACTGCTAGTGCTGTATTTCCCGGCCAGTGATGGTCAAGCTCGTGTGTAGACACCTGCAACTACAGCTTATCTGGAGCAAGAAGTGACCGGAGGGTGATTGGTCAAAAGGTTTCGTCCCATGGAATGTTGGGCCTTTTTTAAAAACTACTGTACTACACGACAAAGCACAAGGTCCCACCCCTAGGGGCTGAGCGATGGTCCATTAATAGCCGTGTCTTCACACAATGAACAATGTATGGGCACGATGCACAGTTCACTGCATGAAATCATGGTCTGAAGACAGAACATATTTGATAATCAAATAAAATTATCCTGACCTTTTTTTCTGCTGTTATCAGCATTGAGCGATTACCGTTCATGGACATACACTGATAACCATAGTTGCCAAGTCTGCTTATAACAAGCGGAATTGGGCTTGATTTTTTTCAGAGTTGCTTGTTTTTTTCCTGAGTTGCGTGTTGCTTGTCTTTGGGCATGTTTTTATCAAGGTTGCTTGTTTTTGGGCTTGCAATTGTTTATAAGGTTTTTTTTTTTTTTTTTTAAAAGGTTGCTTGTCTGTGTGCCTGACCAGCAGTTAATTAGTATTCATCCGGCCAGTACTAGAGACAATGATTTAATAATTGTTATCTTCTGCTGCTGCTGCTGGGGGTGTGAACAATAGAGCAGACGACACCCTGCAGTGAAGTGTCAGGTCGGAGTTGTGACTTGTGATTGATTCACAAGGTCACAGAAGTGTGCATAGTGTCTACAGCAGGACAGCAGCACCTGAGATTACACTGAGTAGTCAGATACCACTAAGGTAATTACATGTTACATGTATGTGTCACTCCCCCCCTCCGATTTATTATCTATCTCTCTGCATTATCTGTCTCTATGTATATCTCTGTACTATCTATTTCTATACAACTACCTATATAGAGTTTTTAACGATCATAGGGCGGGATGTACTAAATTGAAAAATGCTGTAAAACCCCTGAATATGCAGTTTTTGGTGGTTTTACCGCATTTCCCATATGTACGAAGGACCAGCGTAACCCAATAGAAGCCTATATACTTCTTATCGGGACGCCCTCTGAGAGGGATCCAATCTGATCCCTCCCATCTCCCCCCACTGACCGTGCGTCCTTTTACGCATGCGCAAAGGGACGCCAGAGAGACTTCTGGGTGTTAAACACAGAAGTCCCTCTAGGCGAGGTGCAAAGGACAGCTCTTATCGGGAGAGCTGTCCTTTGTGATTTAAATCCCATTTCTAAGTACTTAGAGAATTAACCCTGGTATGTACCCAATAAGAGGCGGGATGTACTGCATCGCGGATGCGAAGCATAGTACATCCCACCCACAGAAATGGCAAATATCATACTGACATTTTGATTTGAGGTGTTTGTTTAAATAACCCTTTTGTCTCCTGCACTCTAAAGATATTGATATTTTTGTTACATTGATTTGGCCTCTTTATTTAATAGATTTTGTGCTGATAAATTTCAATTGAAAGAAATTAAAGGCAGATTGTATAAATCTTTATACTTATTTTAATAAAATAAACAAAAAAAAGTTTGGTTTTCATTAAGTTGAGCTTTTTGTGGGCTTTTCTGGATTGGTTTGGGCTTGTTTTTCACTCATCAGTTGCTTGCTTTCCATTTCAGAGTTGTCAACACTGCTGATAATCATTCAAAAATGTTGTGCCTCAGCTGGATCTGAATTATTATTATTACCAGTTATTTATATAGCGCACACATATTCCGCAGCGCTTTACAGAGAATATTTGGCCATTCACATCGTGTGATAATGCTTTAGAGCAAGTTTAACAGATTGTGCCTCTGCCTGGTTACCGTGATTTATTTATTTTATTTTTTTTAGACCCCCCACCCTGACCTTGCCCCAGAAACACCATACCACACTACAATAATGTTATACTCAGGCCATGCCTCTAGGCCGTTCTGTCAAGCTGGTGCATGTGAGAAGATTATTACACTTCTTAAAGACAGGAAAGCTCTAGGAGGAGATAATAAACAATGGATGTTTGTACTGGGGTTAGTTTGGCAAGAAGTGTTATTAGTATTACCTTTTTTATAGAAGTGATGCAATACAAAAATATACATTTGTATTAGATGGTACAAAGGTAAAATAGAAAGAAGGCTTTAGTGTGTATTAAAAGTGAAATGTAAAGTAACCTTTGGCAAGCAGTCATATATTAGCTGTGATCAGTCTAGTGCAAAGGTTTCCATAGTCCTCCATTACAGTCCATGTTTTAAGGATTATCCATGCGTGAGCACAAATTACTTAAGTAGTACCTCAGTCAATTTGATTTAACCATCTGGACTCCAGCATGGATATCCTTAAGACCTGGACTGTAATGGCAGAGTTTGGGAACTTCTGGTCTAGTGCAAGTTGAACAAATGGGTGACGTCAGTTGTACATGATTGGCAGGAGAGAGTGAGTGTACCTGGGGGACTTATGATGCGTTATAGAGGTTGATCTATCTAATCTTATATGGAAGTGCTGTACAAGATCCTCAGTAGACAATTTGGGAGTCAGTAGTATGGAGAGGTGTCTGCTCTTAAATTTAGGCATTCTTTGTGTAATAATAAACTGGTAATTGGAGTATACATGTATAATGCATAAGCAGGCACATTGCCATAATGGCTGCAACTGGCGTTTCAAAAAAGTAATATTACTTTTACTAATAACAGTAATAATAATTAATCATTGTTGTTACAATATTAGCATAACACAAACTTGCCTACTCGTAACAGAATGGGGCAGATTCAATTCAGAGCACTGTTGATAGCTCCGGGAGGGAGTTCCTGGAGCTATTCAATCCAGCGCACTGTAAGGGCGACTAAACAATTTCTTCTCACTGAGGGTGTGAGGAGAAATCCGACTATAATGCCGACCGCGAGGCAGTTTTTACGACTTAGCGCGGCGCTAACAGCCTGGCGGCTGGCACTTTAGTCGGAGAATGCCGGTTCTCACGACTAAATACCAAGGTTAAGTCGCAAGAATGGACATTCTACGATTTTAACTTCTAACTGTCGTACTAAACAGCGCACTGAATTGAATAGCTCCTGGAGCTCCCACCTGGCACTATCAACAGCGCACTGAATTGAATTTCCCCAATGTGTTGGGCTCTTTTAAAATAAACGAAAACTAGCCTCCAGTAAATACAAGTTAGTTTATATGGAAGAGCTACAAGTAACATGAGTGCTACACAGCATTATGAGGAGAGCATGGTAAGTAACACATAGCTTTTAGCGCAAAGTGCTACTTACCTGTTACACGGCAGGTGCTTCATAACACTTCAGCTTCTAAAACCATTCCGAATCCGTTCAGCTCCTAAAATCATTCAGCACTCGGAATTGTGCTAGGACTGAGGGCCTGGAATGAAAGTCAGCAGCTTCTAGCAAGTGATTGATTCAATAAAGACACAAAGTGTTAGAGTGCCACCTAGAGGACATGACAGAACCATGGAGACAATGCTTTCCATGTGAAGTTCTTAAAGTGTTTATGTTCCACTGCTTTAAAATGAATTGCACTTAATTGAAGTATTTTATGGGCTATATAAGCAAACACAAATACAATAGTAGTTGTAAGTACAATTTTAAGTATTTTCTATATACACTCTCTTTTTGAGCGAGTATATCTCTTACCTGTACTGACTCTACTGCCCTCTGTGGTGTTATTTTAGGGCTTTGGCAATGGATGTTTCTCACCCTTTTGTACAAGGGCATAACTACAGTAGGTGCAGGGAGTGCCACTGCTACTGGGCTCAGGCCACTTCTGCCATCTCCTGAGCCCCAGCTTTTTTATTCTCACTAGAGTGCTGCTGCAGGGCATCTGCTGTCACTGGCCCGGCCACCTCCGTCTCTCATCCCTGACTGATTTATTAGTGAACCATAACCTTCTTATATACCACATTATATCATAAACAATTGTAGAGAGACTAATTTTTACAAAATATATATATTTTCGTTCATAAAACTTACTATATGCTAATCGCCATTCAGTGCAAATATTAGATCATTTACAATCAAAATGGATAAACTGCAAAATTATTTGCACATGGAGGGCTGTGGAAATGTTGCTTTGGGACCCCCAAAGGACTTGCTGCCTTTGTAGGGTTGCTGATACTGTATCGTCAGATACGAACATAGTGACACAATTTATGCTGCTCAATTAAAACATGATGACGTTGTGTTTGTGTCATGGTGGAGGGAGCTGGCTGTAGACGAGAGCCTATTACAGCCGCTTATCCCTAACTTTATCAGGGATCGGTATGAATGACCGCTGGACGAGAGGCCGGCGGTCGAAATCCCGACGCCGGCAGCCCGAACAGCAGAAATCCTGATGGAGGTGAGTAAACTACCTAACCCCCCCAACCCTAACCCTCCTTTAGGGGTGCCTAACCCTAACCTCCCCCTTGGGGTGCCTAAACCTAATTCCCCCTCCCTGCACCCTAAACCTAACCCTCCCGGGGGGGTGCCTAATCTTCCCTCGGGGGTGCCTAACCATAACCCCCCCTTCCCCAAGCGTAAAACTAATCCACCCGGGGGGGTGCCTAACCCTAAATCCCCCCAGGGTGCCCTAAACTTAATGCGTTGAAATCGGGCAAATCGTGCAAAATATCGTCTAGTGTGCATGCACCTTAAGAGGGAAGCCGACTAACTAAATCCCGACTGTCTAATTGCAGCAAAGGGTTAAATGTCAGGCGTCAAAATCCAGACGCCTGTCATTTTACCTATGCCGGGAGCCCGAAACACGGCTTACCCTTCGAAGGTAAACCGGGCACGGGGGGGGGGGGGGGGACAAGTAGGGTTAGGCACCCCCGGGGGGGGTTAGGGTTAGGCACCCCCCCGGAGGACTCAGGTTTAGGTGGCGGCAGGGAAGAGGGGGGTTAGGTTTAGGCACTGGGGGGGGAGGTTAGGGTTAGGCACCCCTAAGGGAGGGTTAGAGGGGTAGAATAGGGTAGGAAATACTTACCTTGGGATGATCTGGATTTTCACTGCTGCCTGGATGCCGCTGTCGGTATTTGAACCAAATCATACTGAATCCCCTTAAGATGTGATCACAAATATCTATATGTAGCTCTGCCATCCACTTTCTGCATGAGGTTCTACAGGTTAAACAATAATATGGCTTATGTCATTATATGCAGTTATGAAATAGTATAAATTGGTGTTCTGTCATTGATCACATTACAGACTGAACCTGTTGCAAACATCCGTTGTACAGGGTTGCCATGAGCGCAGATCCTCTAATAGGGTGCAAGTTTTATTGGCCTTTAACTCTATCAGTCCCAGATCTCATAGCCTAAAGGGAACGCTGGTTCAAATAGATTATAACAAATCTTCTCAGTATATATTAGGAATGCTTTAGTATTTTATGGAATGACTATTATTACATTAGATGTGAGATGCTTTCAATGGACGTCTCTAAGCAATGGACGGCGAGTGAGTCATTAACATATTATTGCGATCAGTGAGAGATTGCAGCTGCGATGGCGTTTGCGTCCATCTCTGAATCGGGCCCATATCATGTGGAACATTTGTAGGGCTGAAAAACATGTTCTGCTTCTATTCAAAATGTACATCCAAAAGGTGAGAATTCAGCAGACTGTATCCACAGAAATGGATCAATTGCAAATGACTATATAATATACATTATACCGTTCCATGATGTTTTTTATTTTATTTTCATGTATTTCATTTGCATCATAAATGTGTGGGGGCACCGCATTCCCCTTGGTGGAATGAACCCTTATATTTATATGTTCTTATCACGTTTGATTTAAATTTGGGCCTGGACCTGAACTCTTGGCATGCTTAATCAATATAAATAGCTGTAGTTGTGTAGTTTGTAATAGTCTATTTCTAGGTGGAAAATATAAATTTGGGTTCCCTTTTCAAAAGAGTTCCAATATGCATCAGACTATACCGAATCCTTAGTAATGAAACACAATAGCCACAGATAGGGGGAGAAAAAAAACACAAGCCCCCTACAGGAAGATAATAAAAAACACATTGGCCCTGATTCAGAGGCGCTCGCTATTTGCAAATCCGGGCGGGGCTTTTTTTTTTTTTGACCAGCCTCCAGGCTGCTCGCACAGCGTGTGTGGGCGGCCTGGCGATGGTCGCGATTATCGCGACCCTCGGGCTTGTGACGAGACCCTTGTGGTAGGGTCTCGTCCACCACAAGCCCCAGTGAACTTCTTGCTCTAATAGAGCAGGAAGTTCACTACCGACATCACTGGTGATGTCAGTAGGGCTGCCCACAAACAGCAGGCATTCCTTCAGGACCGCCACCGTTTGTCCAGCCACCCCCCCCTGCACGCCTACAAAATGGGGCGAGCTGTCAATCACAATCGACAGCCGCCCCGTCTTGTAGTGAGTCCTGCAGTGAGTGACAATTCACTCGCTACCGGGCTCGCACGTGCGTACTGCCCGGCCACCCACCCGCTTGCGAGCGGGCCTGATTCAGGCCCATAGGCTTCACAAAAAAAATGCACACACACACATAGGCCCTATACAAATAACAAACAAATTGACCCAAAAAGAAAGACATGCGCCCACTGAAAAACCAACCAAACAAATACATTGGCACTGATTAGGAAAAAAAATAAACACATTTGTCCCCCACAGGACTTAAAAAATAAAACTGGCTTCACATGAAGAAAAAACAAACATACATACATACATACATACATACAGACAGGGTAACATATAGAGACACACATAAGGGTTACATATAGACACATACACATACATACATACATACATACATACATACATACATACATACAGAAAGGGTTACATATAAAGACAAAGTGGAGTCTTGGTCAGTAAACTGTGGTAGTATACATGGTGGGTAGAATAATTGGTAGAGCACCAATGTGAGACAGTGGATGATGAGTAGAGGTGGCATGTAAGAAGCTTTTTGGAGACATAGCATTGTCTAGACCATCAATTACATCAAGCTGAGCACCTTCTCTCACATGCCGACCCTTCAATTGTAATTGCCCACCTGCCCACCAGATTTTCCCTCAAAATGCTATCTGACCCACATGACCCCAGGTTCCCCCTGACATGCCCCCTCCACAGCTGGTTATTTCCCGCCTGTGTGCCCTAAATGCCTCCAGCATCTGCCACCCTTCAGCAGCGTGTTCGCAACATGCACCAAAGTGCCAAAAATGCTCCCAAAAACATGTTAACTACATGACCCCTTGTGCTCCTAATGTTTGTAACATGCCCCACTTTGTGCTGCAAATAACCCCAGTGTTTTCTCCCCAGCAGCATCTTCCCCACATGCCCATCTGTGCCACAAATGCGCCCAGCGTCTGTGACATGTTCACCCCACAGCAGATTGTTCCCCAAACGCCTTGTGCTCCAAAATCCCCCAGCAGCATTTTCCCTACATGCCAGACTATGCCCCAAATGTCTGTGACATTCCCCTTCCACATCAGTGTGTTCCCCTCATGCCCACTTTGTGCTCCAAATGCTCTCATCTGCCATCCCCCAACAGCATACTCCCCAAATGCCCCATGCCACAAATGCCTCCAGCATCTGTGGCAAGCCCACCACAGCAGCATGTTCCCCAAGTACCCCCAGAGTCTCCTTGACATGCCCCATCTGCATTTTCCCAACATTTCCTCCTGTGCCATGCCCCCTTCACAGCAGTGGGCTCTCGACATGTCCCGCACAACTCCCTCACATGCCCCGTCCATATTAGGTTCTTCTCTGCATGCCTCTGAGGGCCATCATGCCGCCAGCTATGGCCTCCCAGCAGCCTGCTTCCTAACATGTTCCTCTGTGTGCCCCTAGCATCTTCCTGACATGTCCAATCAGCAGCAGCTTTCTTCCTCACATGCCCCCTGTGTGCCCCAGCGTCTCCCTGACCTGTCCCATCACCAGCAGCCTGTTTCCCCACATGCCCCCTGTGTGCCCCCAGTGTCTCCCTGACATGTCCCACATCAGCTTCTTACCTTACTCTTCTCCATTGTGATGAACTTGCAAGCAGCCTGCAATAGGGATAGCCATCAACCATTGATGAATCAAAATCGGTGGTTTATGGCCGATGTCTAATGTTTTTACCATTGATGACAAAGAGCCAATGGTTCGTAGCCATCGATGGATGGTTTAGAGCCGATGATTTATTATTATTATTTATTTATTTTTTGGACGGATGGAGCTTAGCCCTGCTCCCAGCCCCTGTTTTTGATTGGCCTGCGGCTCACTGTTCCCTCAGCAGCGGTGGCCATCAAGGGGTGCATCGATGATTCACCATAGATGGTTTTTTGTACCATCGATAGTAATCACCGATAGACCCATCAATGGACACTCCACCAATTGCCATCCCTAGCCTGCAAAACCTATGCTGCTGCAGCTGCAGGACCCTGGGACATTTTATGTAATATGATATCAGTCACATGGTCTGATCACATCATCAGATAACTCATAACAACGTCAGGGGGTATATTTGTTGAAGGGGATATATCTGCTATTGGCCCCTCAGACTCGGCACCGGTCTGTCACCCCATCGCATCCCTCACTGTCACTGTCGGGCTGTGGCACGGCGGCCTCTTCCTCACTGTGGTGCTCTACGTAGCTGCATACCTGGCGTAATGGTCGGGCGGGCCCTGTCCCTGTGGGTTTCTCAGTTCTATATAAATTATTATATCTCAATATTGTGTAACGGAAAATAATTATTGCCTGTTAAATTTGCCATATACAATCGTTTTTTTATATTTAGATTGCAAACTATCCCTGAAGGTGGAAATTATTATTATTATTATTATTATTATTGTTACTACTAGTTATTTATATAGCGCACACATATTCCGCAGCGCTTTTGTAGTACTTCATTGGTTAATTTTTTGAAGTAAGATATTATTGGATTATTTTACTTTCTTGCCATATTTTTGTTTTAAGTATGTTTTGTTGTGAAATTCCAAAATTGATTGTCAACTGTATGATGGTGGTTTATGGACCTAGATTATGCCTGATGAGAGAGCTGAACATGTAAAAAGCATTGTATTATCCTTTTATTATTGACCGTGGTGGTGGTGTGTTGTAATTTCCTGCAACCTACAACCTGTCAGCGCGGCGAGACCTGGAGCCAAATGCTTGTAGCAATAAGGGGTGTAAATTTGTGGCCAGCAAAATCGGCATCCCTTTTAAACATTAATAAGGATAACAAAGATGTATACATTTTAAACAATAGTTTTTACTGGAAGATACAAAATAGCATGTCCACCATGTACATAGAGAAATTAGGGAAGAGGCCTAAATCTGCTTCCCTGTGTATTTCATGCTTCATTAATTGATCTGCCCTTTGTTATTGGGGCATAATAACACATTGCTTCCAAAATAGATAGAGGTTTAAACATCAGGCCCCACGGAATGGATTGGAGGAATTTGGAAATAAAGCACTTACTTGTATTCAAATAGTTTGGAATAATGTAATTCTCAGACAAACACTGTAATGTGCCCACTCTGAGCCAGCTACAGAATTTTGAGACAGCCCGGAATTCATTACAGGATTCTCTGAGTGGGATTGACTTCTGAAAAGCCTGGAGGAATACTGGGATTGTCCCATAGGAGATGGATTATTATTATCATTTATTTATATGGCGCCACAAGTGTTCTGCAGCACCTTACAAGGTACATAACCAAAAAAGTGACTTACAATAACATACAATACAATGAAGGACAAGGACATGGATAATATACATTGATACATTGGTGGCCATAACACCCAATTAAGCAACAAATCACCAAGTGTTAGGTGTCCTAGTGGTGAGTAAGAAGTAGATGAAAATAAAGTAAGGAGAAGCACAATAGGGTAGAGGGCCCTGCTCGCAAAGATGGACGGTATTGCACAGTCGCAAGGAAGTAACTGTGCAATATCGTCCAACGCAAATGCCGCAACAGGTGTTTGTGTGACATAGACACCTCCTTGCTTCATCTGCGTTCCCAGTGCAGCGCCCATAGACGCAGCTGCGGATCACCATTGCAACCATCACAATATTTGGTCCTTTGTCCAGGCTGTGTAAATTGAGACTTACTCAGACTGGTCTCACAAGCTGCACTCACTGATGCAGACCCTGACCCTCCTGGAAAATGGCATTGTGCATCCATTTCTGGGAACGCTGGCCAGGAATACCCCTGCTCTGCCCCCCAAAATACCGCAGCCTGTCAATCAGACTGGGGCATGGAGACACTGTGAGGGAACTAACCATTGGGTTAGCGTACATCTCTGAATCAGACCCATAAACAGAGCACACCAAAAAAATATGTTGTGGCGCTTAGAACATTGAATGCACAATACACAATTCTGAAATTAAAATAATGATTTATTTACTCACAATAATATTCACTCCCGAGAGTATACATAAGACTCTATATCAATCTAATATACTTATTCTTCTCACAAGAGAGTAATAGCAGTTGGTTCATTAAAAAATCTTTTGCTGCAATGTAACAGTGTAAACTTGAAACATTTGTAAGTAACACTTGCCAGAATTATACACTGTAAAAAATTAAATAGTCCTAAAAAACACTAATTGCATTAGAGGGAAAACTGCATGGAGTATGATGTTTCAACTTCTATACAATAGTCCTGCAATCCAAACATTAGTGTCTTGTTTATAATCTGATGGTTAAGAATAAGCAATCACGGTGAACAGCAATAGTTGGAGATGCTGATTATATTAACCCACCATGTTTGAATATATGTGCTCCATATTGGGTACTGTAAATCCTCCTTATATGTATTACTCACTACTAGGCAGTTCCAGACCTCAGCCATATCCAGCATGTGCAAAAGCTCTGATGGTAATATTGGCTATGAAGGAGCGAATACCACAACTACCTGGGAAAGTGTGTTAATGCCTGGAAGGTGAAACTGCTTCCATGGTCCGGCAGCCAGCCGATGCAATCACACTGAGTGCAGGTGGTCAGTATGTACAAGAGGAGAGTTGTGCATGCTCCTGGCAGAGGTACGTGATTCCAGCTGAAAGCACTCGTACCTTCAATGCGTTTTGCCGCACCTGTGGTAGTTTACTCAAGAAGTGGATGTGTCCTTATACAGAGTGCTCACAATGAGCAGGATAAATTTGTATCTGTTATATTAAAATAGTTTTTGTCTTCCTGAAGTTAATGGGACGAAGATGGTCAGCCCAGGGCTGGAAATTCTCGGAAAGTGGCCCCCTCCCAAAGAAAAATGGGGTACCTATCCCAAGGATCAACCAGCCTCTTTATTGCATGCCTGGTGGCGGTGGGTGCAGGAGTAATGGGTTAATGATAGTACTATTGTTCTTCACAGTGAAACTACAGGCTCTGCTAAGCAGGGGGCGGGGATGATTCGGATTTTGGGGTCACCCCCTTGGAGGGCGACACCCGGTGTGGCCCACACCTGCTGCACCCCCCTTGTGACGCCACTGGCTGTGACTTTGCTTGCAGGGGATTTGCAATATATGCCAATGTCTCAGCCACCGTAAAGATGGCCACTGCCGGTGACTAACATCCGCCTCTCACGTACATAAGCAGAAACATCGGTCGCACATCGGACCTCTGAACAATCTTATGCTGTCTCAGACTGGGCGGCTTTCCTAAGATGCTGGGGCCTCTCCAGCTGCGAACAAATATGCAGTGGCTGACTAGGGAACACCCAGAAAATGGTCTGGACACTCCTGCATTTTTCTTACCCATACTTACCCACTTTCTTTTAATCCTCCCAGGGAGAAGCCCGGATGAGGTGAAGCAATTGGGCGGTGATGGGGGCAGGGGCCAGTTGGTTTGCAACATTAAGCCTTGCCTACTTTTACGAAGAATTGCCTAGTGAAGATAGGGCCTATCTTCACTATGAAGTGGGCAGGATGCGGGAGAAGTGCTTACTTTTAAGGGGGGTTACCTGAAAAATCTTGAGCTTCGCGCAGATCTCGGGAGAGTGGACAAGTATGTTCTTACCACTTCCCATTACCTCCCGAAAATGCTGTCTACCTGTGCGGAAAATAATTCTCTGTGCGTCTGGAATTGCTAATCAATCACTGCGCGTGCACATGCTTTTCCATGCACTCTGCTAGCCAGATGCAAGAGCCATGGGTGAGCAGCTGTGCTGCGCAGCACTAGTTACGACCCTGATTATAACCAACTAACGTAAATGATCCATCACGGATCAGTGCTGGCCCTGACATTGATTGCTTCACCATGACTGGCTCTTCCCCAGGGACCATCCACACTACCAAATGGCTACATGTAACACATTAACCCACCCCTTCCTGCTCCTCATTTGAGCCTCCCCCCAATCTAGTTAGTTTTGGAGATTAGTTCACTATGATCTAGCTCACTCAAAAGATTAGTTCACGATATCACTGGCTTTAGCCCTGTTTAAATGATCAGATATGTTGCTTAATATATCTTAATTTTTTTATATTTTAAAAGAGCAATCACTTACGCAATAAACTAGTGTCACGTTGGGCTCTGCAAAATAAAAATTTGTTACTTCCATAATATGCAAATGAGATTATATATATATATATATATATATGATCTATATTTTAAATATAGTTATACAAATAGATTGCCAATGAAAAATATTTAAACCAGATAATGCACAAGAGATCTTGTGGAATAAACAGTGTAGTATAGAGTATAGCATGCAGTACTCGGCACTGTGGGCCTGATTCAGATATGAACGCAATGCAAATGTTTACGCAGTTGAACGATTATCGGTAATCTGCGCATGTGTCTGAGTCATACCGCGCATGGGTCCAGTTCTGTCTACCATTGTCGCTCGCAGTGAGGTTTTATTCTAAAAGTGATTGACAGACGGGGACCTATTAATGGTAACAGGGGATGGCGACTCAAACATAGATGTGTTGCGATCATTTTCGGGGTGTGTCTCAGACTACGATCCCGCATGCAGTAAAAATGGCTCAGGTGTCTGTTTCATTGGCCATTCTGCGTGACCATAGGATTACTCAGAACTCCGATAATCGACTGATCTGCGGATGATGAGTCTTTACTTATAAAGAACAGAAATTAAAGAAGTAAATAAATAAATAAAATTCCCAAAGGGATACCGCTGATTCCTTCTCCTCTCACAAAGGGATCGCCTGCAGGGAAATTAAGTCCCAACTATGGTAAATAGAGATTATGTACTGGAGACAATAATTTTAAATACAAACAAAAAAACCTGATCACATCGAAGTGAAAGGAATTTACAATACAACTGCTTAAATTGTGGTAGTACCTTTTTTATAGTCCGATTTTTGGGTTCCACAACGCAGGACCATCCAGGATTAGTCCTTTACGAGTGCACTCGTGGCCGCGATTGTGTCTGTTGAGGCTCCTTTGTTTTGTCACATGGAAATCCCTGCAGCGTTGTCCGGTAACAAACAATGTTAGGCGGTGTAACCCTCAGAGGGTTACACCGTGGCATGTGGCAGATGGGGCAGGCTTGACGCGTTTCTCTGCTCTTGCCATTTCTTCAAAAAGCAGTCTCAAGAGTCAACCAATAGGGTATACTGTATTTACTAAAGTGCGGGTTTATAGAGGTGGATATGTTGCCCATAGCACCCAATCAGATTTTAACTGGTGTCACCTTGAAAAAGACAGATGTGTTGAAACGCATTGGTGGTTGAGAAGGGCTGCACTCACTGTTAGGAACTGTGGAAAGGAGCAGGTACGACGAATCGGAAGGTGAAATCTACCCGGATTTTATTTTACCCCCTCATGCTTGAACATGTACCTTACTAAAAAGGCTTCTACCTGTGTAGTTTTTTTATATTATGTGAATAAATTGTCAAAAATGCTTTTACACTAAAGATATGCTTCTCTTATAATTGCATATGAATGTCATGACTGACTGGATATGAAACTTCTGGGAAGTTGAGCAATTGGAGGTTGATTCTGCACCATTGGAATAATACCTATATTTGCTGCATTGGAACACTAATGACTACATTTTGAACTGTGCATATCAATCACATATGAGAACTTTAAGTATTTATTTCAAATTGTTGTCCCTGGTGGAGGAGCGCTGTATTACTTTTATTTTCAAAATGATGAATAGAATCTGATTGCTATGGATAGTAACTCCGCTGTTTAGTAAATACTAATATTTTTAAAACCTATAAAATGGGGCATTTGAATCAAAAAGGTTATACATTTTTTTTTTATATAATATACCCTAGAATTCCATACATCTATTTTTTTGCCAAAACTGCGCAAAGACTCAAAAAATCTCCCAGGAAAACCCATAATCTCTGGGATTTACTCTAAATTTGGAGTTGCTATAGAATTTTTCCTATAAAAACTGGTGAGAAAATCATCTTCATCATTTTAAAGAGTTTTTTTGGAAGAGTATTTCATAAATACAGTTGGTGCCTCCTCCTTTCATAACCAAGTACCCTGTGAGTGAGTGATTGGTGTAACTAAACACTTTTTATAAAAAAACAATCATTTGAGCTAACCACAAATTAATTTATCATAGAAAATATACATTTTAATTTTAACCAAATAATTTTTTACTTTTTGATATATTCATATATTTTATTTCAGTACCAAGGGACACAGTTATGCAAATATTTTTATAGGGTGGTTGGAAAATAGATACACTTGGAACAACAACCACTTTGGTGCACCAAATAAAACAAATACAATTAGCCCCAACAGTTCCAAATATAATTATTCAAAGTTCCTAACTGGAGGAGAATACTTAAGCTGCATACACGCACAACGATTTTTTTAATGAACGATTTGAGTAAACGATTTTTTCCCTTGAAAAAATTTACTAAAATCGTTTACTAAAGTTGTTCATTTACTAAATGTCATGAACGATTTTTATGAACTACAAACGATTTTTGCATATTCCCTTAATGAAAATCGTTGAGTTGACAAGTCTGCCTGAACGACAAACTACAAACGACAAACTACAAACGTGAACGCGCATGAACAATAATCGTTCATCGTTTGACTCAGAAAGTGAACGATTTTTGCCATCAATTATCGTTAAACGATAACGTTTAACGATAATCATTAAAAAAATCGTGTGTGTATGCAGCTTTAGTATTAGTGAGTGTGGAAAAGTTCATAGAAGGAACTAGGAAACATACTATTTGGTTCCTGGTAACCAATCTTAGTACAGTATTCAAATTGAATTCTAAGTGCTGCTTTCAGGTTTGAAGAGGAAATCATGCAACAAGGCCACTGCACAGAAATCCCAAAGCAATGCAGGAGAGATTTGTAGTCGACTAGCAGGCAGGAGAGATCTGTAGCAGACTAGAAGACAGGAGAGACCTGTAGCAGACTAGAAGACAGGAGAGATCTGTAGCAGACTAGAAGGCAGGAGAGACCTGTAGCAGACTAGCAGGCAGGAGAGATCTGTAGCAGACTAGCAGGCAGGAGAGACCTGTAGCAGACTAGAAGACAGGAGAGACCTGTAGCAGACTAGAAGACAGGAGAGACCTGTACCAGACTAGAAGGCAGGAGAAACCTGTAGCAGACTAGAAGGCAGGAGAAACCTGTAGCAGACTAGAAGACAGGAGAGACCTGTAGCAGACTAGCAGGCAGGAGAGACCTGTAGCAGACTAGCAGGCAGGAGAGACCTGTAGCAGACTAGAAGACAGGAGAGACCTGTAGCAGACTAGAAGGCAGGAGAAACCTGTAGCAGACTAGCAGGCAGGAGAGACCTGTAGCAGACTAGAAGACAGGAGAGACCTGTAGCAGACTAGAAGACAGGAGAGACCTGTAGCAGACTAGAAGACATGAGAGATCTGTAGCAGACTAGAAGACAGGAGAGACCTGTAGCAGACTAGAAGACAGGAGAGATCCGCAGACTAGAAGACAGGAGAGATCCGCAGACTAGAAGACAGGAGAGATCTGTAGCAGACTAGAAGACAGGAGAGACATGTAGCAGACTAGAAGACAGGAGAGACCTGTAGCAGACTAGAAGACAGGAGAATTATGTAGCAGACTAGAAGACATGAGAATTACGTAGCAGACCAGCAGACAGGAGAGACCTTAGGTCACACTAGCAGACAGGACAGACCTGTGCCAGGCTACTAAGCAGTAGAAGAAAGGGAAGGTGGTTCTGCGCTGGATCATATATGAGCTAGTAATTAATAAAGTGCACCTGCAGCATGCGAAGAATAAGGAATTTGCCCCCCCACAAAAGCGAATCTAAACTGTCAAAAAGTGTATCCAATTACATGAAAACACTAGTAGCATATTGCCGCGCTGGTTGCACAAAATGTATGTACCATTTAATAAATTATGCATATATAATATATCATAAAAACAGAGCACAAATAGTCATGTATACCTAAAATCAATCAAAGATATATATCTCTCTGCCTAAAAGAATAAGTTAATCACAACGTGGTTTCTAATAGTGGACAATCCTACACATTTTTACTAATATGACGGTATACTATGGATTATTATGTACCATTACCTCTATTTAATTTGTAGCATGATCATAAAGTCCCCGATAATGTCCAGATGCTATAGCACCTATACTATAGAGTATTTGCCACAAAGGGAATACTCATTTCTGTAGAAGTAAACTTGCTGAATACACTCTAATGGCACATTGTTTCCATCCCTGGCTATAAGCCATTCCTGGTACTGGACTGCATGCAATACATCCAAGCTGCTTTTTAATCGTGAAGATCCGGGGCGTCCCCTGGTAGTTCTACGGAGTGAACTCCTGTCACTCAATTGGCCGGATTTAAATATATAGACCAGTATCAGGGAGATATTTTGAAAGGGTAGGTGCCATCTCCAACGTGGCAATGTCTCAACCCGCACTATGATAATATCGGAGTGCAGCGTATATAAAACTCCCCGAGCAGGTTAGGTGTATGCTGTAGTGTCTGTCAAGCACCACTTTGCAACATAACATGACAGAGTGTACCACTAATTAGCAGGTATACACCACCGGCAGGAGACTGTATTGCCTTGCTCAGCACAGCAAAACTCCAGTATTGACAATCAAGACATCTGTATGGGACAATGGCTGTTTCCCATAAATGTGCAGATAAAAAGTTAGTAATCTGGTAAATCCAATAGGTCCACGGTGATCATAGAAAGGGGCAGCGACTACACTGTAGACCCAGTGGTGTCAAACTCGGGCCTTTCAGTTGCAGTGGAACTACACATCCCAGCATGCACTGCCAGAGTTTTGCTATTAGGGCATGCTAAAACTGTGGCAGGGCATGCTGGGATATGTAGTCCCACAGCAACTGTAGGGCCAGAGTTTGACACCAGTGCTGTAGACTTTTTCAAGCTCTATGTCCCTATGTTTCCCATAGCTTCCTTAAATGGCATGAGAGGCTCCTTCATTGGATAACCCTCAGGTGGCTGATAATTATTCAGTTAGTCCCTATAACAAATGATTAGAGCTTGGAAAACACCCTATAAACATACAAATTTTAGACATAAAATAAAACAATGTTCTTACAATATTTACAATGATCAGCATATTATAGAAACAAGTAAAAATATATACGTAAATATTTAATGAATATAATAAATAATGATTTAATATCTGTAATCAAGTGTGACATGCGCATGTATGGGCGCATATAGTGTTATACTAATCTACATAATCTTTCATGGCGGAGTTTATTAGAAATTAAAAAAAAAAAATAAAAAAATTCATAGACTGCATGTGTGTTTTCCAATGAACACACAATTCTGTGAATTAGCCACTCCACCATTTTGTGAGTGACAGCAATCTCACTCGGTGAGAGTGCTGAATCTGCAGTTAACCACAGGGTGTGATGGCATACCATATCTGTATTGCACAAGGAACATGTCCATTAAGGCGTAAGCCTTAATGATTGGAATTTAATTGCTTTTTTTAGTTTGAGTAGCAGAAATTCGGTACGTTTTGTGAAATTTCAGATCATGTCTAAGAAGCCTTAATGGGACATGTGAAGCCGTAAGGTTTTTTGCCTATGGAATTGCTTTTTTACAATTTATTAACCATCAGGGTTTGGAGGAGCAAACCGGGCCACCTGCAGGGGAGATGGGCAACAAAATAGTACACTGGCACGGGTGGAGGAGGGGATAGCACACAGGAGGAGTTGTAGGGGTGCCAAAGGAGATATGGCTGCGGCGGCAGGCTGCAGGCTTGCGGGCAGTGGCAGCAGCTGGTGACAGAGGGGCTCACTGAAATGCATCTGAGAAAATAAAATCAATAAGACACAAATGCATGGACGCATCAGTGAGATCCATCCATGTATCGGTGTTAAAAATTGAATGTGTGTAAAATAAAAAAAAATGAAAAAATTACAATCCCACCCCCCAAAGCACGGCTTTTCACTGCCGGTCCTGGTTGTGAAAATACAGGGTACAAAAGCATAGGGGTCCCCTATATTTAGCACAACCAGCACTGGGCTTTTCAATGTCAGTCCTAGTTGCCAAAATACAGGGGACAAAATACAGAAGGGTCCCCTGTATTTAGCATAACCAGCACTGAGCTCAGCCAAGCTGGTCCTGGTTTTGGAAATACTGGGGACAAAAAGAGTAGGGGTCCCTTGTATTATCCATAAACAGTACTGAGCAGGGGGAGTAATGCCACAGCATTTCACAGTGTCCCCCGGCCAAAGCACTACCCCTGACCACTAGTCAGCCCAGGCTGGGGATCTCTTGGGAGCTGGGGACCCCCCCTCAATAAAAAGGTCCCCCTCTCGAGGGCACCCCAGGCCTGGGCTGATAGCCCGGCACCATCCCCAGGATCCCTGGGCAGTGGGTGCCGGGTTAATTGTGTAGTGTAAATAAAAAGTTTAAATATTGTCTTTTGCAGGTTAACTACAGGTCCGAGCAAGCATCCCCTGCATGCTGGTACTTGGGAGAACCAGGAGTCCCAGCAAGCAGGGCATTAAGGGCCCGCTGGTACCTATAGAACACATGTAAAAGAAATATTAAAATAAAAACATTACACTAAATTCTTTAATAATTTATTTTGCTGCACCTTCACCTGGAGGGCGGAGGCCTTTAACCTCTTTTACATGGCCGCCACTCATCCAGGACTTCCCCGGCATCTTCTATCTACAAGAACTCTTCATTGTTCCTCCTTCGCCATCATAATGACACTCGCAGCCTCGCGCTGGCTTATATAAGCCAGCATAAATGGGCGGGGTGATGACACGGCGAGCCGTGTTTGGCTCGCCGTGGCCATCATGAATTTCAAAAATGGCACCGCAATGCCATTTTTTAAATGGGAAGCCAGCCGCACTGCTGTCTGCTGCTAAACTCTGCAAGGTAATAGCCACGTTCTGCCGCTGCTTCCCGTGCCATGCCCGCTGTGTCCCATCTCAATGCCCACCGTATCCCGCCGCCGCCATTCCCCGCAGCAGTGGTGGACATGCGGGATCCCACCGCCGCTAAAGTCTGCAAAGGACAGCCATCTTAGTGCACCCAAGTGAAGCCACTGTACACCCCCTGCAGGAGGCCACCTACTGAGCATGCATAGCAAGTTGTGGCTCCCTATCTTTATAATGGGGCATTTGTGGGCTAATAGTTAAAAAACTGTAACTTTCTCAATTACCTAAACCCCAAAAGCACCTAGACTGGAACAAGAACTACCTAATAAAACAAACCCCAAGTTCTAATTTGTCCTCTGCCCTGAGTTATGCCTTCCCAAAAATCTCCCATAGACCAAAGAAAAGTGTTTCTAACTGAAAGTGGCAGAAAAAAATGACAGTTTAAACTTTAGATTGTTCCCAAATACTCTCTTTTTTTTTTTTTTACGTTTTGTGCCCTGAAATTTGGCATGCAGCACCGAGCAACAGTTCTACCCGTCCATGTCAAATTTCAGCTCAATACGTTTAATAGTCTTTAAGGTGTAGCACCTTCAACACCATGACCCCTCTCAGGAATTCTCTATGGGAAAATTCTGTTTATTCGACTCAGCCTTAATATATACACAATATATTACACAACCCTATATGCAATGTCAAAACCGGATAATTGGCGAAGACAGAATCTGTTTGCAATTGGAATCTGCGCAATGCTGTCTTGTAAAGGGCCAAGACTCCATCTTAGAAATAAAATCTCACAGCACTATTTTGTAAACAAAAGGTACATAGTCAGCCTTCCTCAAACACAGGCAGACTAGACAGGGAGGCTCCGACAGCACAGCTGGAAGCCTCCTTCCTGTATGAGAATTAAATTCACTGTATAAACACATTTTGCAATTTGCAGTTTAAGAACATCAGAAAAATACATGTGTGCTTGTGTGTTTGTATATGTATGTATATATATATATCCCTGCAACTCATACACACAATGTTAAACAGAATACAGTAGTGATCTTTCCCAAAATCATACTGGCATGGCCACACACACACATAGATGCCCTTCCAGCTTAGTGCTGCTCGCTGAGTGCCCCACCGACCCTCAGACGCACAACGCAATTCAGTGGTGTTTTCCCCGCATACATACATTTAAAAGCAATGGTCCCGTAACGCAAAAAGGATAATTAAGAAATGAATGTTTTCTGTAACTATGACTTAGTAAATGACAATTAAACTGTGTGTGGAACCGTACTGACCTACTCTGTTTCCGCAGCATTCCGGTGACATCAATATGAAGATCAGAACATGCGGCTATGAAATATGAATGTTAGAGAGAATATCTATTTGAAATGTTGTTTTCCATAGCAGCTTAGATTTGCATGTTGGGGGATACAAAAGGAGGTTGGAGACCTTTTGTATCCATTTGGAATTGTCCAATAAATGCCCTGTAACAGATTTCTCCAAAGGACTGGTTATTCCAGTCTAATCAATAGAGCTAGCTAGCTGAGAGTAGAAACAGTAGTCTCAGGTAACCAAAAAGGATACTCCCTTTCTGATGACCTCACAGGTAAAAGGGGGCGGGAACATAGTATGCACATCCTGAGAAAACACAGTTTAGCAGACACACTTGCAGATTTTAGAAGGAAGAGAGAGGTACACTCCCGGACCAGACAACGGAAGAATGGGTCTCAGTTCTCTGGGTTGTTATAGCTGAGTATAAAATGTGCAATATTTAGCCTATTTGGGTGTCTGTAGCTATGTGGTGTTAATCTGTTATTAGCTTAGCATGGTGTGTGGTTTGTAGTTTTCTAAGGATATTCATGGGTCTGTGTTGGCATGCAGTGGATGATGTGTTGTCTGGTCTGTGCTTTTCATCTGCACTGTAGGGTACAGTGGTCTGTTGTCAGCATGCAGGAAAGGGATTGATTGTGGAGTTGTCGTGATATTTGTGGATGATTGATGCTGGTTGATTGAGATCCTCTGATGTGTTCTGTGTTGGGGCCTGCCATGTGTTCTGTGTTGGGGCCTGCCATGTGTTCTGTGTTGGGCCCTGCCATGTGTTCTGTGTTGGGGCCCTGCCATGTGTTCTGTGTTGGGGCCCTGCCATGTGTTCTGTGTTTGGGCCCTGCCATGTGTTCTGTGTTTGCCTTCCCATTTGTGAATGATTGATGCTGGTTGGAGAGATGAGCTTTGTGTGTGCTGTATACTCATGAATGTGATCATAGGGTGGTGTCAGTGTTGTATCGTGGAGGTTGAATTGATGGCAGCTTTGAATGGTCGTGGGTGGTTGCCGTGTGGTGTGCGGTTTGTTGGAGATGGCTTGCCTCCATGTGGGGTGAACAAGGGAAATGGTGATTCTGCCCAGTTGTGGTGTTGTGTGGGTCAGATATGTATATTGTCTTTGTTGTGGTTGTGGTCATTGATGGATGATTTGCGGAGTTGCAGCTTGGTGCAGGATGGAGTTTGCCTAGGGATCATGAGGCTTGCAAACAAAGGAAAAACATGTGCTTCGGCCCAACCCCCCCCTCACACACACTCCATCACCAGCCATCTTGAACATGTGCTCTCAGCAGACATTGATATATCTCTCATTGTATTTTAATATGTCTCTTTCTCTTTCTCATATTGCTCATTGTATTTTGATCTTTAATAACCGTTTCATGTATTTTAACTGTACCTTATGACCTAATGTTTGTACAATTTATTTGCGCTCATTATTAGATCATAGCGTTGTAACATCTGTACTTTTACCTGAATAATAATCTTTAGCGCTTCGGACCGCTATTCAACTGTCTCGGTATTTCATTAATGGTATAATCAAAATAGCGACATCTTGTGGTTTTAGAAGGTATAGGCTGGATTTTGTCTTAGAGGTTCTAGGCAGGTGAATCTTAGAGGTTTATAGGAAGGAATATATTAACAGGTTTATTTACGAATTTAACAGCAAACATACATACATATATTTCTCTGTACATTACTATAATATATATATTATAAGGGCACAGTCGTGTCCTTATATTAAGGCTGCATCTAAAAAAATGGATTTCTCCATAGAGAATTCCGGAGGGGGGGGGCAGGGTGTTCAAGGGGCTACGCCTACAAAGCTATTAGAGGTACAAACCTGAAATTTGGCAGGGGCGGGTAGAACTGTCACTGTGTGCTGCATGCCAAATTTCAGGGCATAAACATAAAAAAATAAGATTTGGGAGTAATCTAAAGCTCCAACTGTCTCTTTTTTCTTACATTCTCAATTAGGAACCCTTTTCTGCTATAGTCTATGGGGGATTTTTGAGAAGGCATAACTCAGGGTAGGGGTGAAATTTAGACTTGGGGCTTGTTTTATTAGGTAGCTATTGTGCCAGGGTACGTGGGGTTCAGGTAAATTAGAAAGTTACAGTTTTTAAACTATTACCTCAAGAAAGTGCCATTGTAGAGATAGGACTGCGGGTGGTGGTGGTGCAGGCGTTAGGACCTGGGGGAGGTAGTAGCACACAGATGCAGGCTTGTATCTGAAAATTCTGTGATACCTGCATCTGTGTTTAAAAAAAACAAACACAGAAGCACTGTTGGGTCAGTGAGACCTGTCTGTGCTTCTGTGTTTAAAAATAAAAACAGTGTAAAAAAAAATAATAAAATGGCGTGACCCCCTCCCCAAAAACCAACCAACCCCGGGCTATGGAGCCCCAGTACTGGTTGTGCTAAATACAAGTACAAAAGACATAGGGGTCCCCCGTATGAAGCACAACCAGCACCAGGTTTTTCAGAACCAGTCCTGGTTGCCAAAATACGGGGGACAAATGATGTAGGGGTCCCCCATATTTAGGACAACTAGCACTGGGCTCTGAGCCTGTCCTGGTTCTGGAAATACAGGGGCAAAAAAATGTAATTCCCAGAACCAGCGCCAGACTCTTTCTAGCGGGGGGTGATGCCATAGCCAGGGGAGCCCTTTAACCAGGCCCGTAAGCCGCACCATCACCCCTGACCACTAGTCAGCCCAGCCGGGGATCCCTTGGGAGTTGGGGACCCCCCCAATAAAGGGGTCCCCCTCTCCAGGGCACCCCAAGCCCAGGCTGATAGCCCGGGGCTATCCCCGACACCCCTGGGTGGTGGGTGCCAGGTTGCTTATGTAAAGTGTGGTGCAATTGAATTTAAAATATTGTCTTTTGCTGTGGAACTACAGTTCCCAGCAAGCCGCCCCCGCATGCTGGTACTTGGAGAACCACAAGTATCAGCATGCGGGGCATTATGGGCGTGCTGGTAGCTGTAGTTCCACTACAAAAGCAATATTAAAAAAACACAATGCACACACCGTAGAAAAGTATAATTTTATTAAAACATACATGCACACACAAATGTACTCACACATGCATACACACTATATCACATACTCACCTATGTATCCCTGAAGCCAATCTGTCCTCTTCTCCAGTAGGTAATCCAATGGTGTACCTGTAATAAAAAACTTCATACTCACCTCCTCCTGTGCGTGGATCTGTCTTCTTCGTTCCAAAGTAGGCAAATCCTGGGTCTTGGCAAAAAAAAACAAAAACACAAATTACCCGAGCCCACGGACATTAGTAGTGTCCTCTAAGGACACTACTACCCGAATGACAGCTCCGCTGATGGATTTCAGTCCAGAAATCCCGGTGCGGATCGGTCATTGGCTGAGAGAGGCGAGCCTTCCACCTCTCAGTCAATGAGCGGTTCTCACCATTGAATTCAATGGTGAGAACCGAGCGTGACCTTTTCAAAAATGGCTGCCGCGAGCCAATCACGGCTCATAACATCTTCGCCCCGCCCCCTCGGCTGGCTTAAATACTGCCAGCGTGAGTTGCCTTGCACTCAGTCGGTGGCGGGGAGGCAGCAGAGAAGAGCTGCCGAAGACAGAAGACGCCGCAGAAGCCCTGGATGGGCAATGGCCAGGAAAAAGAGCTTAAAGGCAGTTGCCCTCCAGGTGAAGACGCCGTAGAAGTCTTGGTGGAGCAGCAGCCATGTAAAAGAGCTTAAGGCTGCCACCCCCCAGGTGAAGGTCCCGCTAAATAAAATATTTAAAAAAAACCTGTGTCTGTCTGTTTTATTTTAATATTTCTTTTGCAGGGGTACTATAGGTACCCTTAGTGCCCCGCCTACTGGTACTTGTGGTTCTCCAAGTGCCAGTATGCGGGGGATGCCTGCTGGGACCTGTAGTACTACTACAAAAGGCAATATTTATATATTCATATGCACCACACAACACAAATCAACTCAGCACCCACCACCCAGGGGTGCTGGGTATAGCCCCGGGCTATCAACCTGGGGTGCCCTGGAGAGGTTTTGTGAATTTTCAGATCATATCTAAGCAGCCTCAATGGGACATGTGAAACCGTAAGGTTTTTTGTCTATGGAATATATAACAAACACACACACACACATACTGGTTTCCATGTTGGATGGGGACCAACTTTCTGATCATCACCTGTGGGTACCACCCCTTCTAAAGGTTCTAGAGGTATGAAAAAAATCAGGCACTCTAACCATAGCTTTGTTATCTTATACATGACTTCAGTTATCCGACTTGATCAAGTAATGTTCTGACCACGCTAAATGGGGACTTGTGAATACTCAAGTGAACATGGCTGATGGGGACCTCATTTACATTTAATTTCCATAGTTCACACAAATTCCCCTTTGATTAGTGGGGACCTTGCAACAAGTGTATTACTAATGACAAATGACATGCATCCATCAGCGGCTCCTGCCCTCTTACCTGAGAGGGGTGCCGCTGCTGCTTGCCTGGGTCCCAGCGCCTGCTCAATGAATCTGGCAGGCGCCAGGACCAGCGCATACGCATGACCGGCTGTGATGCCATGAATGCACATAATACTAGCTTCTCGGGGCTTCATTGGTTACAGCCCCGAGAAGCCCTATAGGGCGGCCCAAAAGGCAGAGCAGCGGCTTCCACTGAAAGCCACTCTCTGCTGATTGCAGCCCGGACTGGCAGTCCCAGGGGGAGGAGACTTCTTGTGGGGGCCAATTATGTCTACATTTACACACACAATTTGTTCTAAAACACTGACTGAAGGTATTTTGTAGGGACGTTGTGAGAATAGATTGATACGATGTCCCCACAAAACACCTTCGGTCAGTGTTTGAGAACAAATTGTGTGTGAATATGTAGACAAAATGGTCCCCACAAGAAACTTTAAGCACTGTGTGTAAAATGTCCCCACAACAAAGCCTGTTTTATTCAGTGTGTGACAGAGCTTGGCTGGGTAGTAAGAAATATTTTACTATAATATTTGTATTTCTTTTCTCTAAAATTAGTTTTATGTTGGCATGTAGCTCATTTTAGAGATTACAGAAGGTCAGTCTAATTGCATGTTATGCAGTATTTGCATCAAAATGACCATTTATATTTATGTTTTCATATTCTAACCACAGAATGCATTTATGTTTCATATACACCTTATACACTACTTCATCAAGGCCTTCCAGCTCTCATGCTAACCCACCTCATGCTCTTTCCTCCCTATATCCCCCTTCTGTGTCACGCCTGTCTGTCTGCCTCTCCCATTTAGAATGTAAGCTCTCACGAGCAGGGACCTCTTCCCTCATGTGCTTCTCTTTACATTTTCTTCTACTCTCTACTCCCCATAAAGGCACCTAACACGTGACTGCCAACTCCCGGCTGCTTATTGTGAGTGCTTTAATCACTATTCCAGCAATGTATAAATCTTGTCCTTGTCCTGCACTGTAAGTTACTTGTTTCTTGTTCACCTATTAGTTCTATGTACTATGTAAGGCGCTGCGGAACACTTGTGGCGCCATATAAATAAAGGATAATAATAATAATAAACTGCTTTTAAAATGCGTTTACAGACGACCAGTATCTTAGATTATACCATGGTGGGGGAGGACCCCCATTCTTCACTCCTGTCAAAGACAGGATGGATGATGCTACTGGTCCAAACAACAGTCCTCAACCAGTACATCTATGGTCATCACTTCACAATAATTGTACAGTTTCTCTTAATCATGTTTTTGTATTTTAGGATGTTTTAAAGTAGCTAAAAAGGAGTAAGGGGGCTTATTGTGATGGTAATATAGTATAAATCAGTACACCCAACAGTCTACTGTAATGTATCTAAAAGGTTAGTGGTAGCTGGATATTTAGGGCATATCTTGAGACCTTCAGAGGGATATTTTATCATTCACTCTATTCTGGACAATTAATTGGGAAATGGCACTCCGACATAATATCACATCTAATACAGAGGGCCCAAAGACCTACTTCAATGTTTCAGTGTTGCAGCTTGTTGCCGGGGGGGTGGGGCCTTAGGCAAGCCGTAGTCAGAGCCATTAGTGGTGACTGATGGGCTCCGCAAAGGCTTATGGGAGGAGCTGTTGCAGCTGGGAATGTGCAGCAGCTCCCCCATTGGCCATTTCATGTGTAGTTTATTTCAGAGTATGTATGTATACTATATATACACACACTATACGCCATCATCGTATGCAAATATAAGAGTTATGGTAGACTTACCTTTGTTAACTCTTTTTCTTCAAAGTCCATAGGGGCCACTGGTATACAATGGGGTATAGGTGGTTGTAGTCGACTGTGCACCAAACAAAACAAAGCTTTATCTCCCAGGATGCACTGATCCTCCTCCACATATACCCCGCCTCCAGGCACAGGCACACAGTTTTGTGAACAAGCCCAAGGCAGGAACAGGGAGAGCGGAGAACGACGATGAATACACACCAGAAACACTGTCACAACAGTTGATGGAATCAGTGACCAAGAGGAATATACCCCTTGAAGCCAGGTGCATCAGGGTTGGCGCCCTGTGGACCCTATGGGCTCCGAAGAAAAAGAGTTAACAAAAGATAAGTCTACCATAACTCTTATTTTCTTCTTCAGGGTCCATAGGGATCCACAGGGATACCATGGGGATGTCCTAGAGCAGTTTTCCCTAAGGGTAGAGGATGCTCCTGAGCAGAAAGGAGAATCCAGCGCCCACAGGAAGCATCCTAAGAGGCATAGGTATCAAAGGCATAGATCTGAGGAAGGTGTGGACTGAAGACCACATGGCCGATTTGCATAATTGTTCGGCAAAAGTGCCACTACAAACTGCCCATGAAGGTCCCACACACCGAGTAGATTGTGCTATAACTGTGTTAGGAACAGGAAGATCAGCTTGCTTGTAGGCCTGAGAGATTGTCATGCGGAGCCATCTAGCCAAAGTTTGTTAGCTGGCCAGCCTCGCTTGTGAAAGCCATAAAACACAAAGGGCTCTATTTACTACAATCCGCATTGGTAATGCAGATTATAGTGTGATATTACCAAGTGAATTCGCATTGCGAATTCAGGCAATATCACATGGATTTACTACAAATCCCTTGCAGGGACAGAGCTTGCGATAAAGCTCTGTCCCTGCTAATCCCCTTCGGAGCCTTACCATGGTATTTTCGCAAAAAATACCGTGATTAAGTGCCCGCGCATGCGCCGACCGCTCGCCGCTGCTACCCCCCTCCGGCGCTAAGCCCCACCCCCGTGATTGCGGACCCCCCTCCCCCCCACTCCACCCCCGCGACCCCCCTCTCCCTTACTTACACTTACTTGCATGCTGCAGGCCTCCGGTGATGTTCTCCATTCCTCCGGTCAGGTGATCTCCCATACTGCACTGTGGGAGACCAGCTGACCGGAGGGGAGTCATCACCGGAGGCCCGACCACCGGTCCCTGGAGTCAGGTAAGTAAGTTTTTTTTTTTTACTATTTTTTTTTTCTTTTTTTTTTACAGTAATCAGCTTGCGGTCTGTTTAGACCACACAGCTGATTACAGGGACAGACTCCCGGCTGTACTCTCCCCGTTAGAGCAGGGCAGGAGGCCGGTAACCGGGGGAGACCCTGGATAACGCCACCTCCAGGTGGCGTTATTATCACAGGGCTTCCCCCGATATTTTTTTCACATTTATTTTTAGTAACTATGGTCAGATCACATTTCCCATTACAGTTATGGGAAATGCGATCTGCTTTACTAAAAATAAGTGATACTTAGGGGTTGGAGTAGAATTTTGCGAATTCTACTCCAATTGCCCTGTAATAACTATAGGTGATACTAAAATAATGTGAAAAGGGTGTGAAGTAAAAATAATGTTGATAAATAGAGCCCAAAGACAGAAACCGATTTCCTAATGGATTTGGGCCTGATTCAGACCCACTCGCTAAGCTGCGATCGCATGCAGCCGGGCGATTGTTTCGAACTGTGCATGCGTAAGCGTCACAGTGCACGTGCGTGAACCCGCCACTGCGATGTGGAAACAATCGCTCTCAAGCATACCTCCGAAGTGGTAGTTTGAGTGACAGAATGGGGCGTCAGTGGGTGGTGGCTGGGATAAGTCTGTGTAAACAGGGTGCGCTTGCACTAGCACAGGCATGGCTGGGCGTTTTTACACCAGCTTATGGGCGTACATAATTAAACTGGATCGTCACTGTACACATCACCTGGCTCTTTTTCTCTCTGCAGCACTCACAGTGCTTGGGGTAGCCTACGGTCTACCAAAAGCAATGCGTTTGCAGTCGATGTTTCTCTTCGCTACCGATGGTTGCATACACACATAATAGAGTAGCAGATGCTGCTCATTGCATTGAATGATTGCTGTCTAAATGTGTTATTTTGCCCAATCCAATTATTTTTCAATTTACTCTGATTGTTTATCATTGTGATACGTTTACAGGTACCAAATACATTTTACTGCCCTAAAGGAGCATACACACTAGACGATATGCTCCCTGAGCGATATCGTCTAGTCTGTCCCCGGCAGGGTGTGCTCAATGTCGTTCATGACATTGAGCACACCAGCTGAACCATATAATTAACGATATCGTTAAGTGCCAGGCTCTCTCCCCCATTCCCTGACATGCAGCAACCTGACGATATCGTCAGGTTGGCCTGCATGTTTACTCGATGAACGATAATGCCGAATGACCCGCGGGAATGCGCGTCGTCATTGTTCAACGTTTTGGTGTAAAAAATGGACGATAAAGTGGACGACTGAACGATAACGATATCGTTATCGTTCAGTCGTCCACTTTAATCGCCCAGTGTGTATGCACCTTAACAATTTACAGCATGTTTATTTTTATACAAATACATTCCAAATTGTGTAATTAAAGTATAAAACTCTGTAATAGTTGTCTCTGTTTTTAGTATTGTGCTCCCTTCATGCTGGTGTGGAACTGAACATCCCAGCATGCCATTCCAGAGTAAATACATGCCTTAATAGCAATACTGTGCCAACCCAAGCTAAGATGTGTAGTTCCATAGCAGCTGTAGAGGCCCTCTAATTTATTTATTTTTTTATTTAATTTTCAAATGCATATTAAAAATACAACTCACAGACTTTGTTTGAAATGTTAAATTTTTTTTATTTTTTACAATCAATGTGACGCAAAATTATGGGTTTTAAACAAAAAAATTATCAGAAAAGAATAATACAGAACTCAAAAAGTGAATAGTGTAAAATACAGGATTTTCTGGACAAATTTGGAATGGGTTCACACTTGCAAATGTGGGATGTGACTTTTGTGCCATCACCAAATGTCCCTCCTTCACCTCCTACAAATCATAAATCACCTCCAAATATGTCTGCCACATATAATGGCAAGATACAAGGTCAAAATATTCCTTGTATGGTTTTCAGGGGCACTAACCAGACCTCATCTTTGGTCAAAAAGTTACATAAAGTTTGTGGAAAAATCTGGGTGGAAATATTCCAAGAACATCAATCTCTGCGCTTTCGCTTTGCAGCCGACTCCGGAGATCTCAATTTCCGGATCCAGGTGGACCATTGTGTACCCTGCTTGGAGATCGTTCCAGCCACAGCAGGGCACTGGTCCACCTCACTCACACCTTGTCTTGGGCCAGTAAGTTGGTCTTTCATCTCCTTGACATATTGGCTAATTGTCCTTAGAATGGAGGTTTGCACCACCATGCTGGCCTGGACTGCCTCAATGGCTGCAGCTTGGTATTCCACTGCCACCATAAGGCCATTGATGACTTCACCAAAGGGTGGCAGTGGTGGATGGGGGAGGCAAAGTTGATGGAGGTTGTGCCCTCCCCCCATCCAACTGCAGCCTTTGATCCATGACAGGTCCTTTAAAAATTAACAAGTAAAAATTAGTTTTTGGACTTCACACATAAATAGATAGAGACAGGTGTATGCAAATATTTACCAGACACAGGATGATGGGCATCTTGTCTAGGCACCAGATGAAGTACATTGCCATCGGACAATAAGCTCTATTCTAAGGACCCCAAGATTTGTAGATCTCTTTGGGTCAAAGCCAAGATGTCAGGGAGGGGACTCCCTGGCCCATTTAGGTGTTGGATACGTAAATTGATCTTTTTCCGGAGTCGGCTGCAAAGGTCACTCCATCTAATAAGCTTTTTTTTTATATATATACAGTCAGGTGCATAAATATTGGGACATTGACAGAATTTTCATATTTTGGCCTCTATTCACCACCACAATGGCTTGGAAATGAAACAAACAAGATGAGTTTTAACTGCAGACTTTCAGATTTAATTTGAGGGTAATTACATCCAAATCAGGTGAACGGTGTAGGAATTACAACGGTTTCTATATGTGACTCCCACTTTTTAAGGGGCCAAAAGTAATGGGACAAACTAAACAATCCTAAATCTAACTTTCACTTTTTAATACTTTGTTACAAATCCTTTTCAGGCAATTACAGCCTGAAGTCTGGAACATATAGACATCACCAGACGCTGGGTTTCATCCCTGGTGATGCTCTGCCAGGCCTCTACTGCAAATGTCTTCAGTTCCTGCTTGTTCTTCGGGCATTTTCCCTTCAGTTTTGTCTTCATCAAGTGAAATGCATGCTCAATCAGAGTAAGGTCAGGGGATTGACTTGGCCATTGCATAACATTCCAATATTTAGCCTTAAAAAACTCTTTGGTTGCTTTTGCAGTATGCTTCGGGTCATTGTCCATCTGCACTGTGAAGCGCCGTCCAATGGGTTCTGAAGCATTTGACTGAATATTAGCATATAATATTGCCCAAAACACTTCAGAATTCATTCTGCTGTTTTTGTCAGCAGTCACATCATCAATAAATACAAGTGAACTAGTTCCATTGGCAGCCATACATGCCCACGCCATGACACTACCACCACCATGCTTCACTGATGAGGTGGTATTTTTTGGATCATGAGCAGTTCCATTCCATCTCCATACTCTTCTCTTCTCATCACTCTGGTACAAGTTGATCTTTGTCTCATCTGTCCATAGGATGTTGTTCCAGAACTGTAATGGCTTTTTTAGATGTTGTTTGGCAAACTCTGATCTGGTCTTCCTGTTTTTGAGGCTCACCCATGGTTTACATCTTGTGGTGAACCCTCTATATTCACTCTTGTGAAGTCTTCTCTTGATTGTTGACTTTGACACATAAACCCTACCTCCTGGAGAGTGTTCTTGATTTGGCCAACTGTTGTGAAGAGGTTTTTCTTCACCAGGGAAATAATTCTTCTGTCATCCACCACAGTTGTTTTCCGTGGTCTTCCGAGTCTTTTGGTGTTGCTGAGCTCTCCGGTGCGATCTTTCTTTTTAAGAATGTTCCAAACAGTTGATTTGGTCACACCTAATGTTTTTGCTATCTCTCTGATGGGTTTGTTTTGATTTTTCAGCCTAATGATGGCTTGCTTCACTGATAGTGACAGCTCTCTGGATCTCATATTGAGAGTCGACAGCAACTGATTCCAAATGCAAATGTCACACCTAGAATCAACTCCAGACCTTTTACCTGCTTAATTGATAATGAAATAACGAGGGAATAGCCCACACCTGTCCATGAAATAGCTTTTGAGTTGATAGTCCCATTACTTTTGGCCCCTTAAAAAGTGGGAGGCACATATAGAAACCATTGTAATTCCTAAACTGTTCACCTGATTGGATGTAATTACCCTCAAATTAAATCTGAAAGTCTGCAGTTAAAGCACATCTTGTTTGTTTCATTTCAAAGCCATTATGGTGGTGAATAGAGGCCAAAATATGAAAATTCTGTCAATGTCCCAATATTAATGCACCTGACTGTATATAATTTTGTTAAAAAAACAACTTGCTAGGTCACAAATTATATATTGAACATTGGGATTTCAAAATATACTTTGTATTATTTTACATTAAAAACTACCATTTTTCATATACCATTTTAAAATGTAAAGCCAATTTTTTTAAAAAAACATACCTTCTTCTAAGGTAATAAACCTCATATTGAGTGGAGGGAATTGGTATGAAATACCGTCGGCCGCACGGCCGGCGGTTCGATTCCCGTCAGCGGCAGCCCGACAGAAGCAGAGTGCGACGCAGCGGAAGCCCGACAGCCCTAACCCTAAGTCCCCCCCGGGGGTGCCTAACCCTCCCTCCTCCTAGCCTAACCCTAACCCTCCCGGGGGGGTACCTAACCCTAATTCCCCCCCGGGAGCCCTAAACCTAACCCCCCCGCGCGGCTGTTCGCTCGCGGCGCCCGGCATCGCTACGATCGTGTTGCCGGGCGCCGGTCTCCCAGCGTCGGGGAAATGCGGGCGTCTACATCTTGACACCCGGCATTTCACCCTTGCCGGGATAAGACAGTCGGGAAGCCGGCTGCCGGTATTTAGGCAGTCGGCTTCCTGATTGCCTCCCGAGTGGGGAGTGCTTCAGATTGATGGTCTTGGTTATTTCCACCCAGATCTCTCCACGAACTTCGAATGGAATGTCATGCCCAAGATATAATCTGTTTAGTGCCTCTTGGATGAGGGTATCCGTAACCACACAAGAAATAATTTGACCTTGTATCCTGCCATCTGAAGCTGAACAAGCCACATCTTGCCATGGGGCAGACACATTTGGAGGTGATGTGTTTGTAGGAGGTGGAGGAGGAACATCTGGTGTTGGCACAGGCACACTTTCTACACCCACATCTCCAAGTGTGTCCTCATCAAGATTTTCTAATGATGGTCCCATTCCAAATTCATCCAGAAAATTATGTATCTCCTGAAAGCAGTCAGCCATACAGCAGGACTGATCCTCCATGACTGCAAAAATCCAAAAGTCAAGTGTTGCTATTTATAGGCATGTGCATACGCAGGTATAATTATGCGCCATTCATACGCAGTGCACATGCGCCCAACCATCACCAACACACGCCTATAAAACTGCCCTTACAAGTTACAGCCACATTCACAAGGAACTGCAGAGTGTTGGGAATGTACGGAATGCCGCACAGGCATGCGCCAGCTGTGGCACAAGGTAAGACATATGCTGTATGGATGGAGTTATGTTGAAATAGAATACAACAACCACTGTCCTGTGTTCAGCCGCCATTTTTGTGGGGACAGCCAATCAGATCGCACCATAGTTTATATAAAGTATGCACACTGTAATATTTGTCATTGCCATCATGAGAGCCGCAAGCTTCACCCGCAGGGAGCTGCAGATCATAACTAATGTCATGGACCGGCACCTGTAGCCCCATTTGTAACTAATAAAAAAAGCTGCAAGCCTACGCGGAGGTGTGGCGTAGGCTACACCGCATAGGCTGCAGATGCACAATAATACAGTTGGAGAGACGTTGGTCCTACCTCCAGCGTCGGACTCCTGACCTTCTGGGCCGCTTGCGGGCCCCTAATTTGCAAAGTAAATTGATTTGCACTGTGTATGCGTGTGTATGCATTTTTTATTTTTTGTTTTTTCCTGTCATGATATATATGGCTTGGCAGTCATTTTGTTTATTTTCAGGTAGCAGCCATTTTGTTTTTAAAAATAAAAATTAATGTTTGATGGAATTTTATTGGTTAAGAGTGTCTCTTTATATTTCATGTGTATTTTTGTTTACATATACTGTGTGTGTGTTCTTACATTGTTCAAGTGTTTATAAAAAAAAATCATATTTTTTAGATACAATTAAAAAAATGCCAGACTACACATACATCTCTCTCGATTTCTCTCTCTCTCGATCTCTCTCTCTCTCGATGTGTGTGTGTTTCTTCAAGTTAAAAAAAAAAAAAAAGGCAAAGAATTTTCAATAAAACTAATACCTAAAGATCAAAGATGCAATTAAACAACAATGACATACACATAACAAGCTATTAGCAAACGCACATCATAATGTAGCAGATGTCCTGCTTATGGTTTCGATATATGGGAAGAGGAACGATGAGTTGGCTGATTTCTGGAGTGAATGCATCGCAAGTAGAGAGGTGATGTTCGTACGCAGACTATGTTGGGTGCTTTTAACTCTGGCTGGGCGTGTGTGTCTTTGCATTGTGGTGTGCGTGCGATTGTTTGTTTTGCATATATTCGCTCGGTACGGCTGCATGCGATTGCCGCTTAGCGAGTGGGTCTGAATCAGGCCCTTGGTATGATCCATGTACATCCGCAGAGCATGAACTACATCCAGGGAGGCTTCACCTGCAGAAAGGTCCGAGGACTGGAAGGCCGGAACCACAATCTCTTCATTCAAATGGAACCACCTTAGGGAGGTATCCAGCCCGGCTACATAGCACAGCTCTGCCCGGATGAAAGACCAAGAAGCGGGAGCGACAGGAGAGTGCTGCCAAATCAAATACCCTGTGGGCAGAGGAGATAGCGAGAAGAAAGACAGTCTTCACATGCCCACCATCATCTACGGAGTCCAGAGGTTCAAACATAGATTCCTGTAGAGCCTGGAGAACCAAGGACAAATCCCACAGAGCCACCAGAGCCATGTTCTAACATCAGACAGGGGAGCTGGAACCAAACTGACAGTGCAGAAACCGGAGCTCTAAGGAAGGTCAAACAGAGGCAGAGGTCTAACCCAGCCTGCAGAAAGGCAAGCACCCAGAAGACCCTAAAAACTGTACCGTCATAGCCTCTGGGAGAGCACCATTGAAGGTGAGAGTGACAAACTCTGTAATAGATGCGGGCAGAGGAAGGCTTTCATGCCCTAAGCATCATCTGGACTACAGAGTGAGAGATTCTCTTACCTCTTAGGAGGGATGACTCAAGAGCCATGCCGTCAGACAGATGAGGTAGGTCTGGGTGCAGGCAGATGAGGTAGGTCTGGGTGTTAACAGATCCTGTGTTAACAGAACCAATGCTGCCTTGGCCAGGCTGGAGCTATTAGTATCAACGTGCCACGTACTTGCTTGAATTTTCAAAGAACCCTCGGGAGGAGTGAGATTGGAGGAAAGAGGTATGCAAGATTAAAAGTCCAACCATACCGTCAGAGCATTCACAAAGGCGGCTGAAGGGCCCTTGGTCCTGGACCCGTACTTGAGGACTTTGTAATTGTGACATGAGGCCATGAGATCCACGTCTTGTAGGCCCATCACCAGGAGTTGGAAGACCTCCGAATGGAAAGCCCACTCTCCGGTGTGTATGTCCTGAGACCTGTATGTGACTAACCGAGGTTGCCGACGACTTAGAAGCAATGAGTCCAGTATCCAATGCCTCTTCTTCCAAATAAGATGAGACGTAGGTTATTTGTTCCCTGGTTGCATCTGATGGTATGCTGTCCTCTAACGCTTCCGTCCATCCTTTGAAAGCCTTAGCTACCCAGGATGCAGCCATAGCCGGCCAAGTAATGGCGCCAGAAAAGTAAAAAACTGACTTGAATCAAGTTTCTAATTTTCTATCTGTGGCGTCTTTTAAGAAAAGATGTGGATGGTACAGGCAGTAAAGGGCTTCTGACTAAGCGTGCCACCTGTGAATCAACAGTAGGAGCAGTTTTCCACTTTGTACACTCACCAGGTGGGGGAGGATAAAGATATGCTAGTCTTTTTTGGAAACAAACCATTTATCTGGAGTATTCCATTCTCCCTCATGTGCTCAGTGAGCTGGTCTGATTGTGGGAATTCATCCTTAACCACTTCCTTGCATTTAAACACCATGGTTTTCAGCTTAGGGTCCAGTTCCTCATCCTCTTTGTTCAGGATTGACATGACTGCCCTCCCTAGAGAAGAGACATCCACTGTAGAATTATGGTCCTTCTTGTCCGAGAGGAACCCAGAGGGAAAACCACAAGCATCTGCCTCCTCAGATGATGCGTCAGAATATTAAAGCTGGGTTGACTGAGAGGGTGATACAGTCCGCCTATGTGCTTTGGTAGATAATGGTCTGTCCGTCTATAACATCTGTTGAAAGATGGGAGATGTATGAGCCATAATCTGAAGAGTGTGGGTAAAAATATCACTCCAGGAAGGATGCATAGGTAGTACCGACATAGCAGGTTGTAATGGCTGTGGGTACCCCATGGCAGGAGGCAGCTAGCAAGCATTCCACTAGCTGCGACCTAACCTCAGATAAGGAGGACACCCAACGTGGCTCCTGTACAGGGGCTAGTAAGTTGGGCTGTTGTGGAACAAACTTTTTGCACACAGACCATCCTGCACAAAATCCTGAGGGGACAAGCCCGCTGACAGGATTTGCAAAAAACCAGAACGGGGGCCGCAGCTTCCTACCCTTGTCTTCGGAAGACGACATGGTAATAATCAGCAAGCAGTACGAGGTCAGTGTAAGGCTAGCAAATGCAATGTGACACCCTTCACAAAAACAAATAAATGTGAAGTACTATTTTTAACCCCCACACACCTGGTAGTTGAGGGTTAAGCAAAGAGCAGCAGGGATTGCTATAACTGACCATCAGAAAATATGAAGACAGTAAATTATTACATCAGCAGATCTAGCACAAGTCCCATACAATGCATATAAATATACTTGCACTGGGCACTAAATCAACTACTCAAACCTTATAGGCTGGTAGGATTGAGTACTTGTATAATCTGAAGGTTATTAATGTCTGAAAATAATCTAATGAGATTCATTAAGTATGTCCAAGTTATTTACAATGTTACACGTATTGCAGCCATATAACCGGAATACAATTTCCGGCCTCTGGAACGCAAGCTCCTTTGAACCGCACGCATCACTTCCGGGTCCCCATTGGGCGTGGCGGCCTGAATAGTTAGTGATAGAGTCTCGTCCTGTCAATACATTTATGCAAGTGTTCAGGTGTGTGCTTGCTTGGAGTCCAGATGCTGCTCGTTACTGGGGATAGATAGGTGTGTTGAGCTCAGTGTGTTTACTATGCCCCAGGAGGAAGGTGCCGGATGGCACCGAAATAGCTGTCGGGCTATTCACTCTGATGCTGCTGCTTCAGTTCACCTTGCACGGATACTGATGAGTACCATGATATTACTTTACTTTTTTTGCATTTATGAACAGTGGTGGATGTTGCCAAGGGGCTGCAGCCTCCCCCATAAAGTCCTCCACCTCAGTGTAGTCAGTACAGTCCATGACTGCACTGGCTACACTGACTGGCAGTGGCTTCCTCTTGGAAGTGCCACCTGCCAGTCACATAAACGACAGGCAGTCTCAGGGGGAGGTTTCTCCTCCCCCAGGGATTGCCAGTCCAGGCTGCTATTAGCAGAGAGCAGTTTTCAGGAGGAAGCCGCTTCTCTGCCTTTCCACCAGCCCTACCCGGCCCCTAGGGGCTGCAGACAATGCAGCCCTTTGATAGCCAGCACATGCGCCCTACTGCATTTTCGATCCCAGCACTGCGACCAAACTCAGAGGTTGGGATCACCATCAAGACCATCATTGGGTGATGGTCGCAATGGTAAATGGCACCGGGCCGAAGACACAGTCCCTTGCCTTGCCACTCCAGAAGAACAAGGTGGACATGCCACCATTTTTGGGTACGGCAGTGGCCCCCACCCTTGCACCGCCCTTTAAATGCCTTTATATGTAAATCAAGCAGAGGCGTCAGTGGAGCAGAATGGGTCCTGCGCATGTGCAGATTCCAGATAATCGTGAATCTGCATTTAGCATTGCACTTGCGTGCAATGCTGAATCAGCCCCTTAGTTCAGCAGCTGCCAGGCTGGAGTCAGCAGGACTGGCACTTCAGCTCAGTCAGTCTGCCTGGCTCTGGCCACTTTCACAAAGCTTTGAGTGTTGCTGCTTTCCTTAAGGCGGCGCAGTGATGGCAGGGTGGCACTTTTGTGAGGTCACATGTCCAGACAACATATGGCACAGTGGAAGCGCAGCCGCCAGGTCACTGCATGTGTGGTGCAGGATGGCTGATGAAGCCTTCCACTGCACCGCCTGTTTATCCAATTTTATGTCAGCGGCAGAGTTTGATCTGCCCGTGCCGCAGCTGGGAGTGAGGGAGGGAGGTCGTGACTTGTGGCCGGGGCCTTAGACATCCCCTGTTGGTTGTTGCTAGATCCAAGTTGGAGAAAAGACCTCTGATGTCACAACCACTACAGCAGGGTCGGTCAGCTACCAGTGTTACTATCCATGTTGGGACAATCTAAACCTGTGGCAAGCAAAGTGAGCCACCGTGCCCGAAGCATGGTGAGGGGACACTTTTGGTTCCCTGTTCTGAACCTTGCTCCTCCCCCTCTTGCCTGAGTCACATGGTTGTTACATCAGAGGTCCAGTAAACCACTTCACTTTAGACCTAACTGTCCACTGACAGGCTACTGTGGAACAGCAGCAGATACAACACAGCAGCAGTAGATACAACAAAGCAGTTGCTGTGGGCCCATTCTGCTGGGAGGCTTGGAGTTGCAGCTCCATCCACCCCATTGTTAATCCATTGTTTAAACAGTGCAATCTTAATGCTGGGGATACACTAGATAATATGTCATCTGATCCAGTGGATCGGACGACATATCAGGCACATCAGCCAGTGTATACCTGCTATGTCGTTCCAACGCGTCGTCAGCAACATTGCCCATCGGACCTGCATGCAGGTGCAATGGCCAATATTGTCAGAGGGGACTATGCTGTAGATTGCAACATGGCCCCCGTCGTCGCTGCCAGCATCTGCAAGTGTGTATATACGTGTCCTGCTGCTCACGATATAGCACTGGGTACACATTGTTTAGTGTGTACCCAGCTTTAGCCACCACAGATGGTTGAGTGCTGATAAGTAAAGCTGTGTCTGTTTCAAGAAATCCAGAAAACATGACCTGTTGGGGATATTTAATAAAACAAAAAAAAGCAAAAGATTTTGAAATTGTTATTTGGTATCCATTGTACCCTCACGGCCTTGCTTTGCTTGTTATTAGATGTTAACATTGCCCAGCAGCATGATGGGAAAGGTCCTTTCAGCGAAGGGGATCTAAATGCCACTATTATAATTGCCCACCCCTGGTAGAAGGACCCTACATGAAGCCTCAGTAAAATAGGTGACTCCAATATAGGCAGGACCATGGAAAGGATAAGAAATTACTTATCGGCCAGTCTCTGGACTTGCTCCCCGCAAACTAAAAGTTGCCAGCCAGCCCCTGCTGCATGCTGCAATGTGTTTTCAGAATTTTCATGAGCTGTACTTTGCTGGAGGCTTAGAACTTAAAGTTAAAGCTAGCTACATTCATGTTAAAGGCAGGGGCTGGCTGACAACTTGTAGTCTGGGAAGTAAACAAATCAAAGGGCCCCGGCTTTTCTCTAAAATAAAAAACACAACAGAAAACATATACATTTGACATATAATATATTGCCAAAGGGGAAAATCACACACACTTTCAGCAAATATTGGGGTGCTGCAATCACATAATGTAGTAAATATATTCCCACCTTCATCATGATTCCCACCAATGTGGAAAGATGTGCACATCTTCCCCCATTGTGCTCCCAGCCCAAACTGTACATTTCAATCCCCATTCCACACTATGGGGTCTATGTACTAAGGAGTGATAAGTGACAGAGTGAAAAGTGATAAGCCTGTGATAAGTGCCAGCCAATCAGCTCCCAACTGTCATCTCACAGGCTGTGTTTGAAAAATTACAGTTAGGAGCTGATTTGCTGGCACCTTATCACAGACTTATCACTTTTCACTCTGTCACTTATCACTCCTTAGTACACAGACTCCTATGTATTTCACTCCCCCATCCCACACTGCACACCCCATCCACCATCACACACTATGCACCCCATCCCCTTCCTTCCCCATGCTGCACTTACCTATAATGCCAGCCAGAAATGGAAAGGCTCCCAGTGCTGTCTACTGTCACAGACTCAGAGATAGCCCTGCTCACTGACAGCTGGCTTCTCTGAGTCTGACTAAAGTCCGCTGCAGCGCTACTGTCTGTATCATCATTCTGCAGGGACTGTGCTGAGCTTGCTGCCCACCTGTAAATTTGTCATTTAAAGTTTTTATTTAGTTACTGATCGTATTTCACATTTCGAGGGCCGGTACAAGGTTTCTCAGCATGCTAGTCAAAACTTTTTCCTACTGCCCCCCCATCACCATCACCACCATCAAATACTTACTATCCAGCCCCTCAGGTGAAATTGTGTAGATGGCATCATAGAAGTTACAAAAAAATATGTTTAAAAACACTGTATGACATTTGCGGGGACCCTAGGCAGGCTATATATAATATACGGACCTGGGGTTTCTAAGACAGCACTAACCCATGGAGAAAGCAAGTAAGGCGACACGAGGACCAATAGGCAGGTTGTTCATGGTGTTGATCATGACCTGGGCTGGGCACTGCTACAGCTTCTTCCACCTCTGGCTGCCAGCAGCAGGCCCCCGCTCCTGGCACCAAAATGTGCAGGGTAGCAGCACCAGGTGCAGGGGGGAGTAGCCACGCATGCTAGAGGCCTGAAGGGCAGGTAGGGATAGGGTACAGCAGCAAGCAGTGGGCACAGTCCCTCCTGAGGAGGCAGCACAGGCAGCAGCTGTCGATGGAGGTGACCTTCCTATGGGCTCAGTGGCAGCAGCAATCAGCACTAGTGTGCGCTACACTTCTCCCTTGGGGTATACGCATGCATAGGTTGCACCTGATTATCTTTCTCCCTGGTAGAGACAATTTTAGACCCCATAAGGACCCTAAGCAAGACACCAATATGGGGCCATCATTCTCCGGACCAGCCACCACCACTGCATACACCCTTCCCCCGGACTGGCTACCACTAACACCCCCAACTCTACTGCCAACCTGCCAATGCTACCACAAAAGGAGACAGTGGACACTAGACAAAGCGATGCATAACAAGTTATTAACAAATATTAATATAAATGCAGAGCCATAACTAGACTTTTTGGTGCCCTGTGCCAGAAAGAGCATTGGCGCCCCCCTCATTTTTCAAAGGGACATAATGCACCCAAAAAACGGCCATGGCTTCATCGGGAAGGGCCAGGGAAGAGATAGGAGAGGCCAGGAGATGCTGGGGATGAAATAAGAGGAAGCTACAAGCAAAAATGATAAACAAATTTGACAGGCCCAAACAGCGCCCCTTGACCTGTGGTGCCCTGTGCGATGGTACCGGCCACACTACCCTAGCTACGGCCCTGTATAAATGCATAAGTGTGCACTGTAAAATGAAAAATAAAATATCTATGTCCCTTATGTTACCTTCTGATCTGAACAGTATATTCCTCAGAATAAAAGCATGTAATGTATGATAATTCAGGAAATTTATATGTACCTATAATATATTCAGTAGATCAAGGCATATCTTAGGGTACTTTACAAGCTTCAACACAGGATTTTAAACGTCTTTGCCCTCATTCACAATATATTATAGCACTAGTCCATAGGTCAGCGCTAATTTCCAACTGCTAACAGCTTCCCCCACTGGAACTGATGCTGCTAACACTCTCCCCCCAGGACCTACTACCGCTGCAGACACACGCACCCCCCGGAACCTCCCTTAGGACTGGCCGCCGCTGCTGCTAATAGCCCTCCTCCCAGGACCTGCTGCCGCTGTAGACACTCACTCCCCCCACTCCATGAACCGGTAGACCTGCTGCCACCGGAAACTCCCGAACCGCTCATAACCGGCTGCTGCAAATATGCCCGCTCCCCCAGGACATGCCACAGCAGCAAACACCACTACACCTTTCTTACCTTACATTCTTGTATATACTCCTGTGCCCTCTGGAATATCATACTTATTTAAGCTTGTCAGCTCCTCTCCATGTGAAAACAGTGACTGTACACTATGCAAGAGTGAGGCTGCCAGGGAGTCTTTGGCAGCCTCAGCGGGCCACCCCCCCAGGTCCCGGCGCCCCTTTGGCAGTTGGCAAAAACGCAGCCAGTCGATGTTTGTGTTCTGCGCATGTATCACACAGTATGAGTGCATGAACCGCTCACTGCGATCGGGTAAGGAATCGATGTGTACGCAGAAACTTTGGAGATTGATTGACAGGAAATGCCATGTGGGAGTGTGATGGGGAGGTTAGCAAGAAACAGATTTTGCAGTTTTCAACCAATTTTACTCAATGTTACCGATGTTCTTAGCAAAGTGCTTGGTGTGCGAATGCATTAATTAGCATACACTATACAATTATCTGTCAGATATCTGTCCAATGTGGCTGGTTGGAATGAAAATCCGGTAATGCATGGGAGCAAATGACAATCGACCATTTGCTCACAAACACTGGAAAACAGACCAAAAAATGGTTGTTCAGACAAATTGGTTAAACACATGAATTAAACCAATTTGAACAATTGTTTTTTGTAGGGGTGTGCACCGGCCACTTTTCGTGTTTTGTGTTTTGGTTTTGGATCTGGATCTTTCTTCGTGTTTTGGATCTGGATTGGTTTTGCCAAAACCACCCTTCCGTGTTTTGGGTTCTGGGTTTTGTGTTTTGGATCTGTATTTTTTTTAAAAAAAGCATAAAAACAGCTAAAATCACAGAATGTGTTGATTTTTCTGCTCCTATGCTATTATTAACCTCAAAAACCTTAATTTCCACTCATTTCCAGTCTATTCTGAACACCTCACACCTCACAATAGTGTTTTTATGTCCAAAAGGTTGCACCGAGGTAGATGGATGACTATGCTAAGCGACACGAGTGGGCGGCACAAACACGTGGCCCATCTAGGAGTGACACTGCAGTGGCAGACAGGATGGCAGTTTGAAAAACTAGGCCCCAAACAGTACATAATTCAAAGAAAAAAAAGAGGTGCAAGATGGAATTATCCTTGGAACCTCCCACCCACCCTTATGTTGTATAAACAGGACATGCACACTTTAACAAACCAATAATCTCAGCACCAGGGTCTGCCACACGACTGTGGCTGAAATGATTGGTTCGTTTCGGCCCCCACAAAACAAGCTGGCAATTAATCTATCCCTGCACAAACTGTCTCTACGGAGGCAAGATGTCGTCCTCATCCTCATCCACCGATTCCTCACCCTCTTCAGTGTTGTGTACATCCTCATCCTCACAGAGTATTAACTCGTCCCCGCTGGAATCCACCACCACAGGTCCCTCTGTACCTTTCTGGAGGCTGGTCTCCCTGGAAGAGTTGATAATTCATTTTTATGAACATCATCTTCTCCACATTTTGTGGAAGCAACCTCCTACGCCTTTCGCTGACAAGGTTCCCGGCTGCACTAAACACTTTCGGAGTACACACTGGAGGGGGGGCAACTCAGGTAAAATAGAGCCAGTTTGTACAGGGGCCTCCAAATTGCCTCTTTTTCCTGCCAGTACAGGTACGGACTGTCTGACATGCCTACTTGGATGCTGTCACCGATGTAATCCTCCACCATTCTGTCAATGGTGACAGTATCATATGCAGTGACAGTAGACATGTCAGAAATTGTTGCCAGGTCCTTCAGTCCGGACCAGATGTCCAAACTTGGTCCTGCCTGCCCTGCATCACTGCCAGCGGGTTGCTTAGGATACCTAAGTTTTTTCCTGGCAGCCCCAGTTGCGGGAGAAAATGAAGAAGGAGCTGTTGACGTGTCACGTTCCGCTTCAGCTGACAGTGTTTTCACAAGCAGGTCTTTGCACCTCTGCAGGCTTGTGTCGGCCGGAAAGAGAGACACCACATAGGCTTTAAACCTAGGATCGAGCACAGTGGCCAAAATGTAGTGGTCTGATTTCAACAGATTGACCACCCTGGAATCCTGGCAAAGCGAAAGAAGGGCTTCATCCACAAGTCCCACATGCCGAGCGGAATCGCTCTGTCTTAGCTCCTCCTTCACTTTCTCCAGCTGCTTCTGCAAAAGCCTGATGAGGGGAATGACCTGACTCAAGCTGGCAGTGTCTGAACTGACTTCACGTGTGGCAAGTTCGAAGGGCTGGAGAACCTTGCACAATACGGAAATCATTCTCCACTGTGCTTGAGTCAGGTGCATACCCCCTCCTTTGCCTATGTCATAGGTGGATGTATAGGCTTGAATGGCCTTTTGCTGCTCCTCCATCCTCTGAAGCATATAGAGGGTTGAGTTCCACCGCGTCACAACCTCTTGCTTCAGATGATGGCGGGGAAGGTTCAAGAGTGTTTGCTGGCGCTCCAGTCTTCGGCACGCAGTCGCTGAATGGCGAAAGTGGACAGAAATTTTTCGGGCCACCCAAAGCGTCTCCTGCACATCCCTGTCGCTTTTCAGAAAATTCTGCACCACCAAGTTTATTGTGTGAGCAAAACATGGGACGTGCTGGAATTTGCCCAGATGTAATGCCCGCACAATATTTGTGGCGTTGTCAGATATCACAAATCCCCAGGAGAGTCTAAGTGGGGTAAGCCACTGGGCGATGATTTCCCTCAGTTTCTCTAAGAGGTTGTCGGCGGTGTGCCTCTTACTGAAACCGGTGATACACAGCGTAGCCTGCCTTGGAACGAGTTGGCGTTTCTGAGATGCTGCTACTGGTGACGCTGCTGCTGTTGCTGCGTAAGGTGATACATCTACCCAGTGGGCTGTCACAGTCATATAGTCCTTAGTCTGCCCTGTTCCACTTGTCCACATGTCCGTGGTTAAGTGGACATTGGGTACAACGGCATTTTTCAGGACACTGAGGACACTTTTGTTGACGTTTCTGTACAGTTTCGGTATCGCCTGCCTAGTGAAGTGGAATCTAGACGGGATTTGGAACCGGGGACACACTACCTCCATCAATTGTCTAAATCCCACTGCACTAATGGCGGATACTGGACGCACGTCTAACACCAACATAGCAGTCAAGGCCTCAGTTATACGTTTTGCTTCAGGATGACTGCTGTCGTACTTAAAGGACTGTTGGAGGGTCAATTGTTTAGTAAAAGTAGTGGTGTTCCTACTTCCTCTTTGGGATGATGAACGACTCCCAGCAGCAGCAGCAACAGCAGCAGCGGCAGCAGGAGGCGTAGCAATGCAGGATCCTCCGGAGGAATCCCGGATAGGAGAGTCAGTCATGCCAGTGACATGGCCTGCAGGACTACTTCCGATCCTGACTAAGGAGGAAATTGACGAGGAGGGAGTTGACTGTGTGGTTTGCAGGCGCTTGGATACAACAGGACAATGGGATTTAGGTGCCCCTGGACTGCTTACGGTCTTAGCCAAAGTTTCTGAACTTGACAGTAACTTATTATGAACGCGCTGCAGGTGCCGTATAAGGGAGGATGTTCCTAGGTGGTTAACATCCCTACCCCTACTTATTCCACGTTTACATATGGTACATATGGCAAGACAGTTGTTGTCCGGATTTGGATAGAAATATTGCCAGACCAAAGAGGTGGAATGTTTGGTCTTCTGCCCAGGCATGACCGTGATGGGCTTTTTCATCCCACGGACAACAACTGTCTCCCCCGGAGCCTGATTTAAACAAACCACATCACCTTCCTCCTCAGCGCCAACTACACCAGTATCCTCATCCTGTTGTACTTCAACAGTGACATCTTCAATTTGCATATCAGCAAGTGGACTGTGGGTGCTCCTTTCAGCACTTGCAGGGGGCGTGCAAATGGTGGAAAGAGCCACCTCTTCCCGTCCAGTGCTGGGAAGGTCAGGCATCGCAACCACCACCACACTTGGACTCTCCTTGGGGATTTGTGATATCTTCTTAGAACGCACAGTTCTTTGCTGTGCTTTTGCCAGCTTAACTCTTTTGATTTTTTTAGTGGGAGGAGGGCTTCCATCGTCATGTGAAGCTGAACCACTAGTCATGAACATACTAGTCATACTAGTATGACACACACTAGTCATAGGGAAAGACCTTAGCCGTTCCTTGCCACTCCGTGTCATAAATGGCATATTGGCAAGTTTACGTTTCTCTTCAGATGATTTAAATGTTTTTTTTAAGGTCATTTTCCTGAACTTTGTCATTTGGGATTGTATGTGGCTTCTACTATGACATTGGGCATCGGCCTTGGCAGACGACGTTGATGGCATGTTATCGTCTATGTCATGACTAGTGGGAGCAGCTTCAGCACTAGGAGGAAGTGGTTCTTGATCTTTCTCTATTTTATTTTTATCGGAGAAAGTTTGGTCCTCCATTTATGTTATATCGATTTGATATATACGTGCGGCTAAGGCGCACACAAACACAGAAAATATTTTTTTATTTTTGCTGGAGAGTAGTGCACTTTATGGGTTACACCACCCTTTAAGAAATGAGCCAGCTGGCCCTTTACTTATGTGACACAGGCGCACGCTTGGCGCTGCTCCTTTGTTGATACACGTGCGGCTACTGCGCACACAATTCACAAACACAGAAAATATTTTTTTATTTGGTTTGGAGTGTACTTTGGGGGTTACAGCACCCTTTAACGGTCAAGCCAGCCGGCCCTTTACTTATGACACAGGCGCACGCTTGGCACTACTTTGTTTATGCACGTGTGGCTACTGCGCACACAATTCACAAACACAGAAAATATTTTTTTATTTGGTTTGGAGTGTACTTTGGGGGTTACAGCACCCTTTAACGGTCAAGCCAGCCGGCCCTTTACTTATGACACAGGCGCATGCTTGGCACTACTTTGTTGATGCACGTGCGGCTACTGCGCACACAATTCACAAACACAGAAAATATTTTTTTATTTGGTTTGGACTGGAGTGTACTTTGGGGGTTACAGCACCCTTTAACGGTCAAGCCAGCCGGCCCTTTACTTATGACACAGGCGCACGCTTGGCACTACTTTGTTGTTGCACGTGCGGCTACTGCGCACACAATTCACAAACACAGAAAATATTTTTTTATTTGGTTTGGACTGGAGTGTACTTTGGGGGTTACAGCACCCTTTAACGGTCAAGCCAGCCGGCCCTTTACTTATGACACAGGCGCACACAATTCACAAACACAGAAAAAATATAATTTTTTTAGCGCTTGGGGGGAGCACCCCTGATGGACAGAGGACCCCCTGGACAACACTACAGCACCCCTTTAGGACTGGGACACTGCACTTGACTTTGGAGTGGACACAGCCCCTATGGAGAACTGACTGCACAACACAGTCCAGCCAGCCCCTATGGACTTTGAAGTAGTGGACACAGCCCCTATTAACAACAGCAGCACAGCACAACACAGGCAGCCCCTATGGACTTTGAAGTAGTGGACACAGCCCCTATGGACAACAGCAGCACAGTGCAGCACAGCACAGCACAGCACAACACTACTCTGCACTACACTACACTACACAGCCCAGCCAGCCCTAACTCCCACCCTCCCTCTTCACTGTCCACAGCCGAGTGAGAAAATGGCGCCGACGCGGGTACCTTATATAGGATCCAAAACCCGCGAGATCCGGAAGGCGGGATGATGACGTTTTGCTTCGATTTCAGATCCGAGTCAGGCGGGAAAAGTCGAGCCTGATTTCAGAAATCCGAACCCGCTCACCCCTAGTTTTTTGTCCATTTTCCAGTGTTTAAAGACCATATCGACTGTCATTTGCGCCTATACATTACCAGGTTTTCATTCCAACCAGCCAGATTGGACAGATATCTGACAGATAATTGTAAAGCGTATGCCCAGCATTAGTAAAACATTTGAGGCCTACACTTAAGGTGGGTACACACCTGACAGATATATCTGCAGATGGTCGTTCATACTGAACAACCATCATCTGCTTCTGTAGCGGGTCGAGCCGGACTGGGGGCGGGTAGGGGGCGTGGCCTAATCACAGGAGGCATGGCCATGCCCCCTTCAGCCAATGCAATATGTCTGTGAGCGACGTCGTTCACAGACATATCGTCTGTACACACTGGCCGAAGGGGGCATGATATATTGGCCGATCAGTTGATCGGCCAATATATCAGCCAGTGTGTACCCAGCATTACTGTAGCCACTGTATTTAATTACAGCTAGCTAGCTAACCTGTAATACAATTAACATTAATCAACTTAATTTAAGGGTTGAACCCTGGTCATACTGGTTTGTTATACAAGGGATCCGATTGGATCCCTCTCAGAGGGCGTCCCAATAAAAAGCATATAGGCTTCTATTGGGTAACGCTGGTCCTTAGTACATATGGGAAATGCGGCAAAACCACCGAAAACTGCATTTTCGGGGTTTTACTGCATTTTTCAGTTTAATACATCACGCCCTATGATCATTTAAAACTATACAACTACATATATAGAGAAATAGATAGTACAGAGAGATATAAAGAGAGATATACATAGAGACAGATAATACAGAGAGACAGATAACAATAAATCGGAGGGGGGAGTGAAACAGACATGTAACATGTACTTACCTTAGTGGTATCTGACTGCTCAGTGTAATCTCAGGTGCTGCTGTCCTGCTGTAGACACTATGCACACTTCTGTGACCTTGTGAACCAATCACAAGTCACAACTCCGACCTGACACTTCACTGCAGGGTGTCGTCTGCTCTATTGTTCACACCCCCAGCAGCAGCAGCAGAAGATAACAATTATTAAATCATTGTCTCTAGTGCTGGCCGGATGAATACTAATTAACTCTGCTGGTCAAGCACACAGACAAGCAACCTTTTAAAAAAAAAACATACCTTATAAACTAAATCAAGCCCAAAAACAACACGCAAATCAGGAAAATAAACAATAAACTCTGAAAAAAAAACAAGCCCAATTCCGCTTGTTATAAGTGGACTTGGCAACTATGATTAAAATCCTTCCTAATGGGGACCAGAAAGTGGGTGGTACCCTAACATATATGGAATCTATTTGTGTTGGGGAAGTGAGTGCAATACCAGCCAGAAACTATAAGGGGGAGCAGCTGAGCACCACACACACACATTGACCAATAAACATCAGGGCCGTAACTAGGGTAGTGCGACCTGTTACATGGCACAGGGCACTGCAGGGCAGGGGGCACTGTTTGGGCCTGTCAATTTTCTGTTTATTATCATTCTCACTTGTAGCTTCCTCTCTATCTCTTCCCTGGCCCTTCCCCATGAGGCCATGGCCCTTTTTCAGGTCTTATTTCCCTATTTGAAAATAGGGGGGGTGCCAATGCTCTTTCTGGCACAGGGCACCAAAAAGTCTCGTTACGGCTCTGGTAAACATGTATAGTGGGCCAATGATAAAAACCACACCAGCACCTTCAGAATACCTTTTGTATTAATTTGAAAGGGTTTCCAGCTTTTTGGTCCCCACACCACAAGAGGTCCCCAGGACGCAGAGCGGGCCCTAGCCAATTCGGTGCCCTGGGCAACATTTTGACTGGTGTCGTCTTCCGTTACACACACACACATATATATACATACACACACATACATATATATATATATATATATACATAAACACACACACACACACACATATATATATTGTGACACAGTTAGGTTAGGGTGTCCCTCTCCTGGGTAGAGGACTCCTTCCTTTCACACACAGCAGCTGGGAAACAGTACGCCAGACTGGATGCAAGTACAAGCTGGTCGGCGCCAGTCTTTACTGTACAATGTCAGAAACAACATAAAGAAAACATAAACAAAAATCCAAGCCCTGTCGGGGCACTAACTTCACAGGTAGTTCCCTCACTACCAGAACCTGGCAGGGCCTAATGCCCTCACCAGCAACAAGGGCAAAGCACAACACTTACAGTTAGGTTTTCAAGTGTCTCTGAGCAAACTCCCTGTCTGCTCTCCCAGGTGAGACCATCAGCCCTCAACACACTAGGCTTATATTGGCCACTCTCAGGTGGAAACCCTAACAAGCCTGTTACCAGGCTGCGAGAACCAAAACCTGGAGTGGCCGTGGGTGGAGCGCTCCCTCTCCTCTCACCCACAACCCCCAGGTCCCAAACCGGCTTTTCCAAAAAGCAGAGACTCAAGCCTGCTACACTGCAGACTTTCTCCTGGGGGTTTAAAACACATAAGACAGGAATCTGGGACAAATGTACCTGCCACAGACCACTTTACCAATGATCCAATCACATATCCCCCCCCTTTGTTTCGACCTGTGGGGCGGAACAACTGAAGCCCCCAAACAATGAACGCGTGACAACGCGTCAGCATTGGCCAGCTGGCTTCCTGGCCTGTGTTCCACTGAAAATTTTAAAGGTTGTAACGCCAAGAACCATCTCGTAATTCTCGCATTACTGTCCTTATTTTCGGACATCCACTTCAAAGGGGCATGGTCAGTGATCAATTTGAACTTTCTTCCAACCAAGTAGTACCTGAGAGCCTCTAACGCCCATTTTATGGCCAACGCCTCCTTCTCCACTGTGGCATAGTTTCTCTCATGTACATTCAACTTTTTGCTAAGATAGAAAATAGGGTGTTCCTCACCCTCCTTGTTCTGGGACAGGACCGCTCCTATACCTACTTCTGATGCATCGGTTTGTACTATGAATTCCCTTTCAAAATTAGGAGTCATCAGGACTGGTTGGGAACACAACGCTACTTTCAACTCCTGAAAAGCTTTCTCTGCCTCAGGACTCCATTCTACCATGACTTTTTGTTTGCCTTTGGTCAGGTCAGTCAGTGGGACTGCCATGGTGGCAAAGTTGGGTATAAACCTCCTGTAGTACCCTGTAATTCCCAAGAAGGCTCTCACCTGCTTCTTATTCAGAGGCCGTGGCCAGTTTTGTATGGCATCAACTTTATTGAGCTGAGGCTTTATCAGGCCTCTGCCAATGGTGTATCCCAGATATTTTACTTCCTCCATGCCTAGACAACACTTTTTTGGGTTGGCTGTCAAACCTGCCTTATAGATGGAGTCCAACACTGCTTGTACCCTGGGTAAGTGAGACTGCCAATCAGGACTATGAATGACCACGTCATCCAGATAAGCAGCCGCATACCGTCTATGGGGCCTTAGAATCCTGTCCATCATTCCTTGGAAGGTAGCAGGTGCCCCATGTAGCCCGAAGGGCAACATCTTGTACTGAAACAAGCCCTCTGGCGCTGAAAAAGCTGTCTTTTGTTTGGCGCTCTCGGTTAACGGTACTTGCCAATACCCTTTGGTTAGGTCAAGAGTGGTTAAATACCTTGCCATCCCTAGTCTCTCAATCAATTCATCCACTCTTGGCATCGGGTAGGCATCGAATTTTGAAACACTGTTCAACTTTCGGAAGTCATCGCAGAAACGCACACTCCCGTCGGGCTTTGGAATCAACACAATGGGACTTGACCATTCACTATGTGATTCTTCAATAACCCCTAACTCTAGCATATTTTTAATTTCTTTCGACACCAATTCTCTTTGTGCTTCTGGCAACCTATAGGGCTTTAGATAAACTTTAACCACTGGGTAAGTGATGATGTCATGTTTAATGACCGAGGTTTTCCCAGGTACATCAGAGAACAGCACCCTATTTCTGATCAGAAACTCCTTGACCTCTTGTTGTTGAATTGCCGACAGGGTTTTTGCCACTGTCTCTTCGGGAACTAAGGGCCCTGGATTTACTGGAGGGGCTCAGACGGCCGACAGTGCCGTTCTATCTTTCCAGGGCTTTAACAGATTTATATTGTATATCTATTCCGGCTTTCTTTTGCCCGGCTGGTAAACTTTGTAATTGACCTGCCCCACTCTTTCTAAGATTTCAAAGGGCCCTTGCCATTTAACCAAAAGTTTATTTTCCACAGTGGGAACCAATACTAACACTCTGTCCCCAGGAGCAAAGCTGCGTAACTGAGCATTGCGGTTGTATACCCTCTGCTGTGCCTGTTGAGCCTGTTCCAGGTGCTCTCTCACTATCGGCACTACCGCAGCAATTCTCTCCTGCATATGAGAAACATACTCAATCACGGTTTTGTAAGGACTAGACTGCCCTCCCATGTCTCTTTGGCAATGTCTAGTAACCCCCTTGGGTGTCTCCCATACAACAAGTCAAAGGGTGAAAACCCGGTGGAGGACTGGGGAACTTCTCTTATGGCCAACAATAAATACGGCAATAAGTAATCCCAATCCCTACCATCCTTGTCGACCACTTTCCTAAGCATGTGTTTTAACATCTTGTTAAACCTCTCGACCAGCCCATCGGTTTGGGGGTGATAAACCGAAGTTCTTAACTGTTCAATTTTGAACAGGCGACATAACTCTTTCATGACTTTTTACATAAACGGTGTACCCTGGTCAGTTAGTATCTCCTTGGGTATATCCAGCCTGCTAAAGACATGAACTAGCTCTCTGGCAATGGTCTTGGTTGACGTATTGCGCAACGGGATCGCTTCCGGGTACCTGGTAGCGTAATCCATTATGACCAGAATATACTGGTGTCCCCTGGCAGACTTCATTAAGGGTCCAACCAAATCCATCGCTATTCTTTCAAACGGCACCTCTATAATAGGCAATGGAACTAGTGGACCCTTAAAATGTGGCCTGGGAGCATGATACTGACACTCAGGGCAGGATGCGCAAAAGTCAGACACCTCTTTATGAAGCCCGGGCCAGAAAAACCTCTGCATTATTCGCTCAGTGGTTTTCTCTACCCCTAGATGGCCTGCCGTTATATGACCATGGGCCAGATCCAACACTGTTCTTCTGTAGGCTTTGGGAACTATTAGTTGTTCCACAATATCTTCCCCCTTCTTAGTCACCTGATATAACAAATCCTGACACATTGCCATGTGGGGATAGGACAAAGGACTATCAGGGTCTACGGGTTTACCATCAACTACTTTTACATTCTCCCTGGCTTTTACCAAAGTAGGGTCATTCAACTGCTCCATGGCAAAGACCTCTCTTCTGACCTCTAAATCATGCAGACGATCACCTGGCCCAACAACACTTCCCACCTCAATGGGAGGCACATCAGTTGGTGGGCCACCGTCACGTTCCGCATTCTCTAGTTCGCCAACCATAGTAGAAAAAGGGAATAACTCTGACTCAGAAGAAACTCCCTCCTCCACTACATCGACAACCTTCTCAAATGGATCGGGGTTGTTCACCTCTGGAACAAAACAGCTTTCCCACAACTTCCAGAAGTGAGCAAAGTCTCTCCCTAATATTGCATCGTACACCAGACCATGCACCAAACCCACAGAAACTATAGCAGAGCCACATGGTGTCTCGATGTTCACCTCAGCCGTAACATAATATCGAGTATCCCCATGTATGTATAACAGTTTTCCCTGTATGCCTCAAGGGGTTCACCAGCTCAGCTTTTATAAGTGTCACCAAGCTACCAGAGTCTAACAGTGCCTCTACTCGGTTGCCATCTACAGTGAGTACACACATGTGCTTATCAGTCTCAACCTGCCGGTCAGCCGTACAGGCTGTCTGTGCAAAGAAAGACCCCCTGCGGTAGACATGAGCAGTATCACATTGCATAGGTTCAGTTGTAAGTGAACAATAGGCGGCAATATGGCCGAAGCCACCACATCGGAAACACTGAGTCATATTAATGTCTAGTCGTTTACGGGGCAAGAACCTTCCTGGCCTGGCAGGCCTGTCTCCAGGTTCTACACCCTCAGTCTTAGGTACATTCCACCACCCAGCACCCTTCTCCCCTGGAACAGTCTTACCAGTGTCTGTGGGAGTTCGCCGGTGCGCCATCGGGGCTTGGTGGGGCATACTCATCAGCTCCTCAGCCGCCACGTACCTCTCCACCAGCTCGACCAACTGGTCTGCGGACTTAGGGTCTGCATGGCTCACCCACTTGCGCAGAGTCGCAGGTAACGATCGCAGGTACCGGTCCATCACGACCCTTTCCACGATCTGTGGTCCCGTCAGCGTCTCGGGCTGTAGCCATTTTGAGGACAGATGGACGAGGTCATGCATCTGCGAACGTGGAGGCTTGTCCATATGGAACTCCCAGCGGTGGACCCGTTGGGCACGAACAAAGGTGGTGACTCCCAAGCGAGTTAGGATCTCCTGTTTTAGTTTTTTATAGTCCTTGGCATCAGCCAGGCATAAGTCGAAATAGGCCTTTTGTGGCTCCCCAGACAAAAAAGGGGCCACCAGACTTGCCCACTGCTCCTTGGGCCAACTCTCCCTTTCGGCCGTTCTTTCAAATGCGGCGAGATAGGCCTCTACATCATCGCCCGAAGTCATCTTTTGGAGGAAGTGACTGGCTCGTACGGAGTGAGTGGTGGTGGGAGGACCAGTAGCAACATCTCTGGGCCGGGTGACCAGGTGCTGTACCACCTCTTTTATGGCCTGGCTGTTTTCCGCTAAGGCCTGGCGGGTTTCCTTGATGGTGACCTGTTGTTGCCTCTGGGCTGTCTCCAAGGCCAACAGTTGCACCCTGGTGGATTCCTGCTGAGCCCAGGTAGATTCCTGCTGAAGTTTGTTCGTCTCCTGCTGAAGTTTGTTTGTCTCCTGCTGAGCTGCTGTAGCTTGGAGCAAGGCCTTAATAATGTCCTCCATTTTGTCCTGGGGTGTAGGTTGGAAGCTGAACCTTGCCTCTCTGAGCATTGGCTGACGCCTCCTCTATGGGACTCCAAGGACACAGTGTTATTTCCACACTCACAAATTGGGTGTCTGTCCCTTTAATTTTTAAACGGAAAGTTTTCCTCTTGCTGCAACTTCAGTGTGTGTGGTTGGCAGCATTCTCCACCATATTGTGACACAGTTAGGTTAGGGGGTCCCTCTCCTGGGTAGAGGACTCCTTCCTTTCACACACAGCAGCTGGGAAACAGTACGCCAGACTGGATGCAAGTACAAGTTGGTCGGCACCAGTCTTTATTGTACAATGTCAGAAACAAAATAAAGAAAACATAAACAAAAATCCTAGCCCTGTCGGGGCACTAACTTCACAGGTAGTTCCCTCACTACCAGAACCTGGCAGGGCCTAATGCCCTCACCAGCAACAAGGGCACAGCACAACACTTACAGTTAGGTTTTCAAGTGTCTCTGAGCAAACTCCCTGTCTGCTCTCCCAGGTGAGACCATCAGCCCTCAACACACTAGGCTTATATTGGCCACTCTCAGGTGGAAACCCTAACAAGCCTGTTACCAGGCTGCCAGAACCAAAACCTGGAGTGGCCGTGGGTGGAGCCCTCCCTCTCCTCTCACCCACAACCCCCAGGTCCCAAACCGGCTTTTCCAAAAAAACTTTGGCTCTCTGCTAGGCATCTGTCTCATCACACAAATCCTAACCGGCCTACTACTCGCCATACACTACACAGCAGACACCTCCATACCCTTCTCCTCCCTGGCCCATATTTGCCATGATGTAAACAACGGTTGACTCCTTCGCAACCTACATGCAAACAGAGCTTCTATCTTCTTTATCTGCATCTACCTTCACATCGGGCGAGGAATATACTATGGGTCATTTCTCTTCAAAGAAACCTGAAACATCGGAGTTATTCTTCTCTTCTTGACCATAGCTACAGCTTTCGTTGGGTACGTCCTCCCATGAGGCCAAATATCCTTCTGAGGCGCAACAGTCATTACTAACCTCCTCTCTGCTGCCCCCTACATTGGTACCGAACTAGTCCAATGAATCTGGGGCGGGTTTTCAGTAGACAACGCCACTCTAACACGATTCTTTACCTTCCACTTTATCCTCCCATTCGCCATTGCCGGAGTTAGCATTATTCATCTCCTTTTTCTTCACCAAACCGGCTCCTCAAACCCAACAGGCCTAAGCTCTGACCCTGACAAAATCCCCTTCCACGTATACTACACCTTTAAAGACCTTCTAGGGTTTATTATTCTACTATCGGCCCTAGCCTTCATCTCAACATTTGCCCCCAACTTCCTTGGAGACCCAGACAATTTCACCCCAGCCAACCCCCTTGTTACACCTCCACATATTAAGCCAGAGTGATACTTTCTCTTTGCCTACGCCATCCTACGCTCTATCCCGAACAAACTCGGGGGAGTCTTAGCCCTAGCCTTCTCCATTATCATCCTAATTATTCTCCCCATAATCCACTCCTCCAACAAACTAAGCTTAATCTTTCGACCTTTCACAAAAATTCTGTTCTGGGCCTTTGTAGCAAACACCGCTATCCTCACCTGAATCGGCGGCCAACCAGTAGAAGATCCCTTTATTATAATTGGTCAATTATCCTCCACACTCTACTTTTTTATCTTTGTCCTTATGCTTCCAACTACCGGATTACTCGAAAATAAACTCTTAGGTCGTAATTAAAGGCAGTTGTTGTACCCCATGCATATCTTCTCCTCATATCATGTACTTATGTTTTTCCCCATACTATGTATAATAGAGCATTCATCTATTTAGCGCATGCATATCTTCTCCTCATATCATGTACTTATGTTTTTCCCCATACTATGTATAATAGAGCATTCATCTATTTAGCGCATGCATATCTTCTCCTCATATCATGTACTTATGTTTTTCCCCATACTATGTATAATAGAGCATTCATCTATTTAGCGCATGCATATCTTTTCCTCATTTAATGAATAAGTGTAGTTCCAAATAAATTGTATGCTTGTTTTACCCCATCAAAAAAAAAAACGAACATGTCATTACTTACAACTTTCATATCTTTTTCATTGTTTATGTCATGAATAATCACATATAAAGGAAAATCAAGCATAATTTGATTTATCATTTTCGTATCTTTACCATTAAAATCTCTGTAATAACCTTGATGAAGACACATCATTTAAAATAATTAACTAATCTTATGCATCGTGTCAGGACACTATTGAGATATAACCCAGCTTGCTCAAGACACAGAATGCCAGGTAGGGGGGGAGGGGGGAGAAAATCAGCAAATGTTTGTTGCCCATTCAAAGTTTATCCACACCTTTGCTTGGTAACTAACACATACATTATATATGCGCCTGTTATCGTCTTTCTGAGCATGACTTTGTCTTTCATTAAAAAATTTATATTTCTAAATATTTCCGCCAATGCATCAAACAAAAATTGACTAAAGCATTACAGATTAATCCCATTCTTATCTCGAGGCAATGACTTGCCTATTCAATACAAGGCTAAATGTATCTAACTTTCTTACAAGAGTGGCCACAGTGAAGTAAGGGCGGAGAGATCTTATCTGGGTGGCCCAAAACATAAGAGTGACGGCTTCTCACTTTTCCAGTGGCCTCTGTCGGACGTGAATCTATGTACTTACCTTAGGCGGAACACAACTTGCTCTTTAAAATACCTCCCTCCTAATGCACTCACGCCCCCCCCGCCATTAACCTGGCCACCTTGCCAACAGAATGCATACATTTCTTTTTTTGGGGGGAGTCGTTCATTACCATCTCAGAGTGTAAGAAAGGCTAGTTGTCAGGGTTGGCCACACGGTGCAGTTCTTGCGGGGGACCCCAATCACCTTGCTCCCAATGCCTATGAATGCTCGACGGACATATTTTTCCCTCTCTACACTTCACCTACTCTACTCTTCCTCCCCGGGTGCCCACTAAAAATTTTTTTTCAAAAATTCTTAGATTTTTTTATGGTTTACAAAATACAAACCGCCGACTTTCGCCCGTAAACCCCCCTTACCCCCATGACTTAAACCTTTGGCAACACATTCCCGTTAAACCCCGAAACCGGGAGAACTACCAAATTATAAATCACGAAGCCACCACCTCCTTTTAAAATTGTCCCTATTTAAAAACATTGGGCTTTCTCGACCCCCCCCTTTTAATAGTCCTATTTAAAAAGCTTTAAGCTTTGGGCCTTCTCAGGCCCCAGACCCCTTTTTTTTAATAGTCCTATTTAAACAGCTTTAAGCTTTGTGCCTTCTCAGGCCCTCAGCCCCTTTTTTTAATAGTCCTATTTAAAAAGCTTTAAGCTTTGGGCCTTCTCAGGCCCTCAACCCCCTTTTTTAATAGTCCTATTTAAAAGCTTTAAGCTTTGGGCCTTCTCAGGCCCTCAGCCCCTTTTTTTAATAGTCCTATTTAAAAAGCTTTAAGCTTTGGGCCTTCTCAGGCCCTCAGCCCCTTTTTTTAATAGTCCTATTTAAAAAGCTTTAAGCTTTGGGCCTTCTCAGGCCCTCAACCCCTTTTTTTAATAGTCCTATTTAAAAAGCTTTAAGCTTTGGGCCTTCTCAGGCCCTCAGCCCCTTTTTTTAATAGACCTATTTAAAAAGCTTTAAGCTTTGGGCCTTCTCAGGCTCTCAGCCCTTTTTTTAATAGTCCTATTTAAAAAGCTTTAAGCTTTGGGCCTTCTCAGGCCCCAGACCCCCTTTTTTTAATAGTCCTATTTAAAAAGCTTTAAGCTTTGGGCCTTCTCAGGCCCTCAGCCCCTTTTTTTAATAGTCCTATTTAAAAAGCTTTAAGCTTTGGGCCTTCTCAGGCCCTCAACCCCTTTTTTTAATAGTCCTATTTAAACAGCTTTAAGCTTTGGGCCTTCTCAGGCCCTCAGCCCCTTTTTTTAATAGTCCTATTTAAAAAGCTTTAAGCTTTGGGCCTTCTCAGGCCCTCAGCCCCTTTTTTTAATAGTCCTATTTAAAAAGCTTTAAGCTTTGGGCCTTCTCAGGCCCTCAACCCCTTTTTTTAATAGTCCTATTTAAAAAGCTTTAAGCTTTGGGCCTTCTCAGGCCCTCAGCCCCTTTTTTTAATAGTCCTATTTAAAAAGCTTTAAGCTTTGGGCCTTCTCAGGCCCTCAGCCCCTTTTTTTAATAGTCCTATTTAAAAAGCTTTAAGCTTTGGGCCTTCTCAGGCCCTCAACCCCCTTTTTTAGTAGTCCTATTTAAAAGCTTTAAGCTTTGGGCCTTCTCAGGCCCTCAGCCCCTTTTTTTAATAGTCATATTTAAAAAGCTTTAAGCTTTGGGTCTTCTCAGGCCCTCAACCCCTTTTTTTAATAGTCCTATTTAAAAAGCTTTAAGCTTTGGGCCTTCTCAGGCCCTCAGCCCCTTTTTTTAATAGTCCTATTTTAAAAGCTTTAAGCTTTGGGCCTTCTCAGGCCCTCAGCCCCTTTTTTTAATAGTCCTATTTAAAAAGCTTTAAGCTTTGGGCCTTCTCAGGCCCTCAACCCCCAAGCTTTAAGCTTTAAGCTTGGGGCTTTGGGCCTTCTCAGGCCCTCAACCCCTTTTTTTAATAGTCCTATTTAAAAAGCTTTAAGCTTTGGGCCTTCTCAGGCCCTCAACCCCTTTTTTTAATAGTCCTATTTAAAAAGCTTTAAGCTTTGGGCCTTCTCAGGCCCTCAACCCCCAAGCTTTAAGCTTTAAGCTTGGGGCTTTGGGCCTTCTCAGGCCCCAGGCCCCCTTTTTTAATAGTCCTATTTAAAAAACTTTAAGCTTTGGGCCTTCGCTTTTAAAGGAAAATAGTTATCCTCTGGTCTTAGGCTCCAGCATTCTCGGTGCAAACCCAAGTAAAAGCTGTCCTGGTAGCTTAAACTTCAAAGCACTGGTCTTGTAAACCAGAGAATGAAAACTAACCTCCTCCCATGACTCAAGATGAGGGGAATTAAACCCCCACAACTGGCCCCCAAAGCCAGCACTCTAATTAAATTACATCCTGATATTAATTTCTTTAGGGCAGTTGTTGTACCCCATGCATATCTTCTCCTCATATCATGTACTTATGTTTTTCCCCATACTATGTATAATAGAGCATTCATCTATTTAGCGCATGCATATCTTCTCCTCATATCATGTACTTATGTTTTTCCCCATACTATGTATAATAGAGCATTCATCTATTTAGAGCATGCATATCTTCTCCTCATATCATGTACTTATGTTTTTCCCCATACTAAGTATAATAGAGCATTCATCTATTTAGCGCATGCATATCTTTTCCTCATTTAATGAATAAGTGTAGTTCCAAATAAATTGTATGCTTGTTTTACCCCATCAAAAAAAAAAACGAACATGTCATTACTTACAACTTTCATATCTTTTTCATTGTTTATGTCATGAATAATCACATATAAAGGAAAATCAAGCATAATTTGATTTATCATTTTCGTATCTTTACCATTAAAATCTCTGTAATAACCTTGATGAAGACACGTCATTTAAAATAATTAACTAATCTTATGCATCGTGTCAGGACACTATTGAGATATAACCCAGCTTGCTCAAGACACAGAATGCCAGGTAGGGGGGGAGGGGGGAGAAAATCAACAAATGTTTGTTGCCCATTCAAAGTTTATCCACACCTTTGCTTGGTAACTAACACATACCTTATATATGCGCCTGTTATCGTCTTTCTGAGCATGACTTTGTCTTTCATTAAAAAATTGATATTTCTAAATATTTCCGCCAATGCATCAAACAAAAATTGACTAAAGCATTACAGATTAATCCCATTCTTATCTCGAGGCAATGACTTGCATATTCAATACAAGGCTAAATGTATCTAACTTTCTTATAAGAGTGGCCACAGTGAAGTAAGGGCGGAGAGATCTTATCTGGGTGGACCAAAACATAAGAGTGACGGCTTCTCACTTTTCCAGTGGCCTCTGTCGGACGTGAATCTATGTACTTACCTTAGGCGGAACACAACTTGCTCTTTAAAATACCTCCCTCCTAATGCACTCACGCCCCCCCCGCCATTAACCTGGCCACCTTGCCAACAGAATGCATACATTTCTTTTTTTGGGGGGAGTCGTTCATTACCATCTCAGAGTGTAAGAAAGGCTAGTTGTCAGGGTTGTCCACACGGTGCAGTTCTTGCGGGGTACCCCAACCACCTTGCTCCCAATGCCTATGAATGCTCGACGGACATATTTTTCCCTCTCTACACTTCACCTACTCTACTCTTCCTCCCCGGGTGCCCACTAAAAATTTTTTTTCAAAAATTCTTAGATTTTTTTATGGTTTACAAAATACAAACCGCCGACTTTCGCCCGTAAACCCCCCTTACCCCCCATGACTTAAACCTTTGGCAACACATTCCCGTTAAACCCCAAAACCGGGAGAACTACCAAATTATAAATCACGAAGCCACCACCCCACCCCTCTATAGATACTATAATAGATTCCCTGGCCCTAAACTTCCCAGCAACCTATTTTTCTATAGATACTATAATAGATTCCCTGGCCCTAAACTTCCCAGCAACCTATTTTTCTATAGATACTATAATAGATTCCCTGGCCCTAAACTTCCCAGTAACCTATTTTTTCTATAGATACTATAATAGATTCCCTGGCCCTAAACTTCCCAGTAACCTATTTTTTCTATAGATACTATAATAGATTCCCTGGCCCTAAACTCCCAGTAACCTTGTCTTGTGTTGTCTCTTGCAACAACCTTTCCCAGTGAGAACACCCCTCAACTCCTAACTGGAAAAGGGAGTCGATATCAGGCACTACAACATGCCCAAAACATCTAGCCTCGCCACACCCCCACGGGCCTTCAGCAGTGATTAACATTAAGTATTAGCGCCAGCTAGACTTAACCAAAGCAAACAGAGCCGGCAAACCTGGTGCCAGCCGCTGCGGCTAAACCCTGGGGCTCAATTTGACGAACATCGGCGTAAAGCGTGATTAAAGGAACACTACCACTAGAGTTAAATTATTACTAAGCTGTGATAAGCTTGTTATTTAGAAACCCTAAGACGAAAGTCACTCTAATCTAAAACAGTTGAACTCACGACAGCTGAGACACAAACTGAGATTAGACACCTCACTATGCTTGGCCGTAAACTATTCACTTACAAAAACATCGCCAGGGTACTACGAGCCCAAACTTAAAACCCAAAGGACTTGACGGTGCCCCACATCCACCTAGAGGAGCCTGTCCTATAATCGATGATCCACGTTTAACCTCACCTCTTCTAGCCTACCCGCCTGTATACCTCCGTCGTCAGCTTACCGCATGAGTGATTTATAGTGAGCACAATGGCCTCCCCAACACATCAGGTCAAGGTGCAGCAAATGAAAAGGGCAGAGATGGGCTACATTTTCTAAATTAGAATATTACGAAAAACTGTGTGAAACCCCCAGCAGAAGGCGGATTTAGCAGTAAAGCAGAAAATAGAAAATTCTCTTTAACAAGGCACAAGGGCATGTACACACCGCCCGTCGCCCTCTTCAACAAGAAAACTCAGTAACTAACTTAGACTCCCAATAAAGAAGAGGTAAGTCGTAACATGGTAAGTATACCGGAAGGTGTACTTGGAAACGAAAAATAGTTTAACCAAAACCCCTTGCTTACACCAAGAAAACGTCTACTGACCCCAGACTATTTCGAACCAAACTCCCAGCCCCAAAAATAATTATATTAACCAAACACCCCCCCCCCCATCCCCCTAAAACATTCTAACGTTCTAGTAAAGGCGATCGAAAATCCTCTTGGAGCTATGCCGTACCGTAAGGGAAAAATTAAATAGAAATGAAATAACATTTAAGTACAACACAGTAGAGCCCGAACCTCGTACCTTTCGCATCATGATCTAGCCAGTCCAACCAAGCAAAAAGAATTACAGTTTGACCCCCCGAAACCAAGTGAGCTACTCCGAGGCAACTTATGAGCCCACCCGTCTCTGTGGCAAAAGAGTGGGGAGACCCCCGAGTAGAGGTGACAGACCTACCGAACCTGGTGATAGCTGGTTGCTCAAGAAAAGGATGTAAGTCCAACCTTAAACCCCCCCCAACAAACCCAAGTAACCCATAAATTTAAGAGTCCGTCAAATAAGGTACAGCTTATTTGACTCAGGATACAACCTAGGCCCCCGGGTAATGCCCAACTTAAAGACAAAGTAGGCCCAAAAGCAGCCACCTTTAAAATAGCGTCAAAGCTTTAACACTAAAAACTTTAAATCCCACAACCCACCCAGAACCCCCATGCACTACAGAGCAATTCTATATATTATAGAAATTATTATGCTAGAACTAGTAACACGAGCTTACCCCTCTCTTCAGTGTAAGTGTACAACAGAACGGAACCCCCACTGACCATTAACGCCCATGAACCCCCAGTACTAACACGACAAGAAAATCTTACCACTCAAAACGTTAACCTAACACAAGCACACTCCAAGAAGATTAAAAGAAATGGAAGGAACTCGGCAAAACTTAGCCCCGCCTGTTTACCAAAAACATCGCCTCTTGCACAAAATAAGAGGTCCAGCCTGCCCAGTGACCATGTTCAACGGCCGCGGTATCCTGAACGTGTGAAGGTAGCGTAATCACTTGTTCTTTAAATAAGGACTAGTATGAACGGCACCACGAGAGCTATACTGTCTCCCACCTCTAATCAGTGAAACTAATCTCCCCGTGAAGAGGCGGGGATTTATTTATCAGACGAGAAGACCCCATGGAGCTTAAAACAATAAGCACTTGCCAAACATACTTCCTGCATAAAATCAAGCAATCTGCCCACAGTTTTCGATTGGGGCGATCGCGGAGAACAAACAACCCTCCACGCTGAACGACTCTTCTTAACCAAAAGCCACCACTTTAAGTATCAACAATTTGACATCCATTGACCCAATAAACTTGATCAACGAACCAAGTTACCCTGGGGATAACAGCGCAATCTACTTCAAGAGCCCCTATCGACAAGTGGGTTTACGACCTCGATGTTGGATCAGGGTACCCCAGTGGTGCAGCCGCTACTAACGGTTCGTTTGTTCAACGATTAAAACCCTACGTGATCTGAGTTCAGACCGGAGCAATCCAGGTCAGTTTCTATCTTTAAAGAGACCCCCTTAGTACGAAAGGACCAGGTGGACACGGCCTATACCACAAGCAAGCCATAATTATAACCTATGACCCCCTCTCAATCTTTATAAATCCATCACACCCTCCTAGACAAGGAACGTTAATGTAGCAAAGCCCGGCCCTGCATAAGACCTAAACCCTTCTCACAGGGGTTCAAATCCCCTCGTAAACTACCCTGATCTGATTATTATCTACAGTACTCTATATTGCCCCAATTCTCCTAGCAGTTGCTTTTCTCACACTAATTGAACGCAAAGTCTTAGGCTACATGCAACATCGCAAAGGCCCCAATATTGTAGGCCCATTTGGCCTTCTTCAACCAATCGCCGACGGAGTAAAACTATTTATTAAAGAGCCCATTTGCCCATCCTCAGCCTCACAAACCTTATTTCTCTTAACCCCCGCCCTAGCCCTCTCGATTGCAATAATCATCTGGATACCCCTCCCAATGCCCCTCCCCCTTTCCAACATTAACCTCGGAGTACTCTACATACTTGCCCTCTCAAGTCTCACTGTTTACGCCCTGCTTGGGTCAGGATGAGCCTCCAACTCAAAATACGCCCTTATTGGAGCACTGCGGGCAGTTGCTCAATCAATTTCTTACGAAGTCACCCTCGCCCTTATCCTTCTATGCATAGTCTTAATTGCCGGCAATTTTACCCTTCCTAACTTTAACACTGCCCAACAACTTACATGACTAATTATCCCAGCCTGACCCTTAGCCGCAATATGATTTGTGTCATCCCTAGCAGAAACAAACCGAGCCCCATTTGACCTCACAGAAGGAGAATCTGAGCTCGTCTCAGGTTTTAATGTAGAATACGCTGCGGGACCCTTCGCACTCTTTTTTTTAGCCGAATACGCAAACATTCTTATAATAAATACACTCTCTACCATCATCTTCCTTGGCGCAATTATTCCCCCCCCGCACAAACCTATCCCCACTTTCCCTCATAGTAAAAGCCTCAGTCCTCTCCATAATTTTCCTATGAGTGCGAGCATCCTATCCCCACTTTCGCTACGACCAACTCATACATCTAGTATGGAAAAAATTCCTTCCCCTTACCTTAGCCCTAACCATCTGACATATCTCCTTTCCCATTACACTCCTCTTCTCCCCCCCCATAACATAAGGAAACGTGCCTGAAAGCTAAGGACCTCCTTGATAAGGAGGACAATAGAGGCTCAAACCCCCTCGTTTCCTTAGAAAAGTGGGAATCGAACCCACACCTGAGAGATCAAAACCCCCTGCAATTCCATTTTACCACTTTCTAGTAAAGTCAGCTAATAAAGCTTTCGGGCCCATACCCCGAACATGTTGGTTAAACCCCCTCCCTTAATAATTAATCCACACGCCCTATTTATTATTACCTCCAGCCTTATCACAGGCACTATCCTTACACTACTAAGTCACCACTGACTCTTAGCCTGAATTGGACTAGAGATTAATACACTCGCAATAATCCCCCTAATAACCAAAACACCCCACCCCCGAGCCATCGAAGCAGCCACAAAATACTTCTTAACACAAGCAGCAGCCTCAGCTATAATCCTCTTCTCAAGTACAGCTAATGCCTGATTCACAGGAGAATGAACAATCAATAATTTATCTCACCCACTAGCAACCACCACTCTTACAATTGCCCTAGCCATGAAACTAGGTCTTGCTCCATTCCATTTTTGACTGCCAGAAGTAATCCAAGGACTAAGCCTCACTACAGGGCTCATCCTTTCAACCTGACAAAAACTAGCCCCAATAGCCCTTCTTATTCAACTCTCACAAACTATTAGCCTACCCCTGCTCTTAACAATCAGCATCCTCTCCTCCCTTCTCGGCGGCTGGGGAGGAATCAACCAAACTCAACTACGAAAAATTATAGCATTTTCTTCAATCGCACACCTCGGCTGAATAACCTCAGTGATTAAACTCGCCCCACAACTCACCATTTTTAACCTATAATCTACCTAGCAATAACTTCAACCATGTTTCTCACACTAATTACTCTGGAGTCAAAAAAAATTTCAAACCTAGCAACCTCCTGACCAAAAACCCCCACTCTAACCACACTATCAATCCTTGCCCTACTCTCTCTAAGCGGTCTACCCCCTCTATCCGGGTTTATACCAAAATGATTAATCGCCCAAGAACTTGTAAACCAAAACCTTACCCTATTCGCCACAGTAATGCTCCTCTCAACCCTCATTAGCCTTTTCTTTTACCTTCGAATATCTTACATTACAGCCCTTACCCTCGCCCCAAACTCATCACAATCAATCACCATTTGAGCTAAAAACAACAACACACAAGCAGCACCCTTAATAATCACAACCCTAATACTTATCCCACTAACCCCAACCCTACTATCTCTTATCCCCTAGAAACTTAGGCTAACTAGACCCAGAGCCTTCAAAGCTCTTAGCAGAAGTTAAAATCTTCTAGTTTCTGAAAGACCTGTGGGTCATTACCCCACATCTCCTGAATGCAACCCAGGCACTTTAATTAAGATAAAGCCTCCTAGAAAGACGGGCCTTGATCCCACGACAAATTAGTTAACAGCTAATCACTCTATCCAGCGAGCTTCATTCTACTTCTCCCGCTATTAGAAAAAAAGCGGGAGAAGCCCCGGCAGAATCTACTCTGCTTCTTGAGGTTTGCAACCCCACGTGTAACACCCCGAGACTTGGTAAGAAGGGAACTTAAACCCCCATTTTTGGGGCTACAACCCACCGCCTAACTCTCGGCCACCTTACCTGTGATAACTGGATGATTATTTTCAACCAACCACAAGGACATTGGCACCCTCTACCTAGTATTCGGCGCCTGAGCCGGAATAGTGGGTACTGCCCTTAGCCTTCTTATCTGAGCTGAGCTAAGCCTGCCCGGATCCCTCCTTGGCGACGACCAGATTTATAATGTTATCGTCACCGCCCATGCTTTCGTTATAATTTTTTTCATAGTTATACCCGTAATAATCGGGGGATTTGGAAACTGACTTGTACCCCTAATGATTGGAGCCCCCAACATGGCCTTCCCTCGCATAAACAACATAAGCTTCTGACTCCTACCCCCATCCTTTCTTCTTCTCCTAGCTTCCTCTGGAGTAGAGGCTGGAGTCGGAACCGGCTGAACTATCTACCCCCCTCTTGCTGGTAACCTCGCTCACGCCGGCCCCTCGGTAGACCTCGCAATTTTTTCCCTCCACTTGGCAGGGGTTTCTTCAATTCTAGCAGCAATTAACTTTATTACAACAACCCTTAATATAAAACCCCCCTCAATAACCCAATATCAAACACCTCTGTTCGTCTGGTCTGTACTCATTACCGCAGTCCTTCTTTTACTCTCCCTTCCCGTCCTTGCTGCCGGAATTACAATACTCTTGACGGACCGAAACTTAAACACAACCTTTTTTGACCCCGCTGGAGGTGGGGACCCCGTTCTATACCAACACCTGTTCTGATTCTTTGGCCACCCAGAAGTATACATCCTTATCCTCCCCGGATTTGGGATTATCTCACACGTAGTCGCCTATTACTCAAACAAAAAAGAGCCTTTCGGATATATAGGAATGGTCTGAGCTATAATATCAATTGGCTTTCTAGGATTCATTGTCTGAGCCCATCACATGTTTACTACAGATCTTAATGTAGACACACAAGCTTATTTTACCTCCGCCACAATAATTATTGCTATTCCAACAGGCGTGAAAGTGTTTAGCTGACTCGCTACCATACACGGGGGCATTATTAAATGAGACGCTGCCATACTATGAGCCCTTGGATTCATTTTTCTATTCACAGTCGGCGGCCTCACAGGAATTGTTTTAGCCAATTCCTCTCTTGATATTGTGCTACATGACACCTACTATGTTGTAGCACATTTCCACTATGTCCTGTCTATGGGAGCTGTATTCGCAATCATAGCAGGTTTTGTTCACTGATTTCCCCTTTTCACAGGCTACACGCTCCATAAAACATGAACAAAAGCCCACTTTGGTGTTATATTTACAGGCGTAAACTTAACTTTCTTCCCCCAGCACTTCCTCGGCCTTGCAGGGATACCACGACGATATTCGGATTACCCAGACGCATACACCCTTTGAAACGCTGTCTCATCAATTGGCTCCTTAATCTCTTTAGTGGGCGTAATTATGATAATGTTTATTATCTGAGAAGCCTTTTCAGCAAAACGTGAACTTCTTTCTACCGAATTAACCAGCACAAATGTAGAATGACTTTACGGAGCCCCCCCACTCCACCATACATTTGAAGAATCAACATTCTCTCAAACAAAACTAATCAAGAAAGGAAGGAATTGAACCCCCATCTTCTGGTTTCAAGCCAGACACATAACCACTCTGTCACTCTCTTCGAGGCGTTAGTTAAAATAACACCCCCTTGTCAAGGGGGAATTATAGGTTAAACCCCTGTACCCCTCTTATGGCCTACCCCACACAACTCGGCTTCCAAGACGCAGCTTCTCCACTTTCACGACCATGCCCTAATGGCAGTCTTTTTGATTAGCGCAATAGTCCTCTATATTATTTCTACCCTTATAAGCACAAAACTCTCTAACACAAACACCATTGATGCACAAGAAATCGAAATAGTCTGAACAGTAATACCAGCAATTATCCTCATTGTCATTGCCCTCCCATCCCTCTGCATCTTATATCTAATAGACTAAATCAATGACCCAGACTTAACTATCAAAGCTATTGGACATCAATGGTACTGAAGCTACGAATACTGAGACTTCCACAACATTAATTTTGACTCGTACATAATTCCAACAAAAGACTTAACAGCCGGCCAATTTCGCTTACTCGAAGTAGACAACCGCATAGTAACCCCCACAGGTGCTGCCATTCGCGTCCTAGTAACAGCCGAAGATGTCTTATACTCCTGAGCGGTTCCCTCTCTTGGGGTGAAAACAGATGCCATCCCGGGTCGACTGAACCAAACATCATTTCTTATCCCCCAGTCAGGGTTATTTTATGGTCAGTGTTCAGAAATCTGTGGCGCCAATCACAGCTTCATACCTATTGTCATTGAATCTCTACCAATGAAACACTTCATAAACTGAACAACTTCCCTCTCCACCTCATTAAGAAGCTATAGGCTTCAGCAACAGCCTTTTAATCTGTAGATAGGTGTCCGCCAAGCACCCTTAATGAATGCCACAACTCAACCCTGCCCCCTGACTTACAATCTTCCTAATATCTTGGGCCGTCCTTATCACCATGTCTATTATTAAAACATCAAAACTCCGACCCATTAACCCCCCAGCCCCAAAACCACTTAAACTTTGCATAAACCCCTGAGCCTGACCATGACTATAACCCTATTTGACCAATTTGCCTCTCCACTCCTCTTGGGAATCCCACTCATCTTTATTGCTATAACCACACCCCTTCTCATCCTACCCACACCTCAAAATCGATGATTAAACAACCGCCTAAATACCTGTTTTACCTGATTTTCTGAAACATTCACAAAACAAATTGCTCTCCCACTATTCACAACCGGACACAAATGGGCCCTACTGCTAACATCTCTAATAATACTACTTATAGGACTAAATCTTCTAGGCCTACTGCCTTACACATTCACCCCAACCACCCAACTATCTCTTAATTTAGGCTTAGCTATCCCCCTCTGACTAGCTACAGTTCTCATGGGCCTCCGCAACCAATTCTCGATGTCAGTAGGCCACCTATTACCAGAAGGAGCCCCAACTCCCCTAATCCCAATCTTAATTATTATTGAAACAATTAGTCTATTTATTCGACCCCTAGCCCTCGGAGTACGATTAACTGCAAATTTAACCGCCGGCCACCTACTAATTCAACTTATTTAATCTACTACCCTTTATCTCACCACTACATCCCTATGCATCTCCACTTTAACTTTTTTTACTTTCATTCTATTAACCATCCTGGAAATTGCCGTTGCAATAATCCAAGCCTACGTCTTTGTCCTATTGCTAAGCCTCTACCTACAAGAAAACTCATAATGGCACACCAAGCTCACGCTTTTCACATAGTTGACCCCAGCCCCTGACCCCTGACAGGAGCAGCAGCCGCTTTTTTACTTACATCAGGCCTTGCTTTGTGATTTCACTTTAGCTCTACTATTACCCTCACCATCGGTCTCCTTCTGACCCTTTTAACCATGCTTCAATGATGACGGGATGTCGTCCGAGAAGGGGCACTCCTACGAGGGGCTACTGGGGCCACTCCTACAAGGGGCTTACTGGGGGCACTCCTACATGGGGCTTACTGGGGTACTATTACATGGGGCTTACTGGGGGCACTCCTACGAGGGGCTTACTGGGGGCACTCCTATGAGGGGCTTACTGGGGGCACTCCTGCAAGGGGCTTACTGGGGGCACTCCTGCAAGGGGCTTACTGGGGGAACTCCTACGAGGGGCTTACTGGGGGCACTCCTACGAGGGGCTTACTGGGGGCACTCCTACAAGGGGCTTACTGGGGTACTAATACAAGGGGCTACTGGGGGCACTAATACAAGGGGCTACTTGGGTACTGTTACAAGGGGCTCCTGGGGGCACTGCAGAAGGGGTACCACTGCTGTGGGCATTGTACAAGGGCCACTACTACTGTGGGCATTGTACTAGGGGCACTCCTACGAGGGGCTACTGGGGCCACTCCTGCAAGGGGCTTACTGGGGGCACTCCTGCAAGGGGCTTACTGGGGGCACTCCTGCAAGGGGCTTACTGGGGGCACTCCTGCGAGGGGCTTACTGGGGGCACTCCTGCGAGGGGCTTACTGGGGGCACTCCTACGAGGGGCTTACTGGGGTCACTCCTACGAGGGGCTTACTGGGGTCACTCCTACGAGGGGCTTACTGGGGTACTAATACAAGGGGCTACTGGGGGCACTAATACAAGGGGCTACTTGGGTACTGTTACAAGGGGCTCCTGGGGGCACTGCAGAAGGGGTACCACTGCTGTGGGCATTGTACAAGGGCAACTACTACTGTGGGCATTGTACTAGGGGCACTACTACTGTGAGTATTGTGTATAAGGGGCACTTAAGTTGGCTTTGTGTAATAAGGGGCACTACTGTGTGTCAACATAAATAAGGGACACTACTATGTGGTGTAATGTGAATCGGACACTATGTGCGGTGAAATGTGAATAAGATCGTGCTATTGTGTGGTGTAGTTTGAATTGGGAATACTATTGTGTGACTACGCACCTTTCTTTTAAGACCTTTCCTTTAGTATGCCTTCGTACCATCCCTATTTTGGCGACAGTGTTCCAGATGGGGGGTAGGGGAAATGGTGAATAGATGACATGCGCATGCATGCGGCATCTTTTGACTGGAGAAAGGGACTGGGAGCATGCCCAGCAGCTCCAAGAGCACTGGACATGTACCCAGCATTATTGGCGCTCGTGACTATGGCTTTTCCCATGAGACCACACCCCTTTCCTTTGTCGGGTGCACGCACCTTCAGTGCGCAAATTCAGCCAGGGGGCGCCAAAATGTATCTTCGCTTATCAAAAATTTTAGGCTCGGGCCAGCCCTGGTAATAGGTAAACTGTATATATACAAGTGTTTGTGCCTATCAGTGTATAATGGCCCTCATTCAGAGCCGTACGCTCTGAGCAGAGCGCACGCTCTGAATGAGGGCCGGGCTCCATTTTCATGGAGCGTCCTCCTGGACGCTCGTATAGCTGTGGGTCACCACCCACAGGCTATACGAGCGTGCTTTGTGATGGCCGCGATGGTCGAGACCATCGCGACCATCGAAATTGCGAGCCGGAGCCTGCGGTTGAGGTTTTCAACCGCAAGCTCCGGAGTGATTTTGGCTCTATCAGAGCCAAAATCACTCCCACTGACATCACTAGTGATGTCAGTGGGCCGGCTTCTGACGGGAGGCGTTCCCGTGGGAACGCCCCCGTCAGGGAGGCACGCCCCCGGCACGCCTACCAAAGGGGGCGTGCTGTCAATCAACATTGACAGCACGCCCCCTTTGATCGGACACAACGAGCGAAGGACTTTCCTTCGCTCGTCGCGTCTGGCGCATGCGCACGACGGAGCTCCCTCCGTCGTGCGCATGCTCAGTGCATAACATCGACCCACTTGCGAGCGGACAGCCGCTCGCGAGTGGGTCTGAATCAGGCCCAATATCTCTAAAGCCTGATATGTTACTTTTAGGCAGAGGCGGGCTGGGTGGCAGGGTGCAACTGCTCCCTGGGCCGGTATACTATTAGACATCTGGGGCCGCACAAGCCAGGAGGCAAGCAGACATTGGCCCTCATTCAGAGCCGTACGCTCTGAGCAGAGCGCACGCTCTGAATGAGGGCCGGGCTCCATTTTCATGGAGCGTCCTCCTGGACGCTCGTATAGCTGTGGGTCACCACCCACAGGCTATACGAGCGTGCATTGTGATGGTCGCGATGGTCGAGACCATCGCGACCATCGAATTTGAGAGCCGGAACCTGCGGTTGAGGTTTTCAACCGCAAGCTCCGGAGTGATTTTGGCTCTATCAGAGCCAAAATCACTCCCACTGACTGACTGGGAACGCCCCCGTCAGGGAGGCACGCCCCTGGCACGCCCTCCAAAGGGGGCGTGCTGTCAATCAACATTGACAGCACGCCCCCTTTGATCGGACACAACGAGCGAAGGACTTTCCTTCGCTCGTCGCGTCTGGCGCATGCGCACGACGGAGCTCCCTCCGTCGTGCGCATGCTCAGTCCATAACATCGACCCACTTGCGAGCGGACAGCCGCTCGCAAGTGGGTCTGAATCAGGCCCTTTGCTCCCTATTGAGGGTGTATCCGCGCTATTTCCTTAGATCATGAGGGAAAGAAAATATATGTATATGAGGGAGGAGAGAAAAGGGGGAAAGGGGTTGTATTTTTCTGAGGCTGCCACATACCTCTGTGATCCCTTTCTAGATCACTGGAATAACAAGAGTAAATAAAGGTTAGGTCTTATGGGCGCACAAAGAGTGTATTGTTGCCGGTAAAGTTGAAGGTTTAAAAGTGTATATAATGTTAACATGAGTTATATGAAACTAAATGTATTTATTATGAATATCTTCCTAGTGATTAAAATTCTTATATATAGAGATAAAAACAATCAATAGTATCTAGACAAAGGCCCTCATTCAGAGCCGCACGTTAACAACAGTACGCTCGTTGCGTTCCGATGTTGACTAACCGCGCATGCGTCGGTGTTACACTGCGCATGTGCGTACGGCAGATTGCGAGCTTTTTTTCTCTCGTTCCTAAAATAGCGTACAGGAAGTGACATGTCAAATGTGATTGACAGAACAGGGCGTTTTTGGGTGTTGACGGGGGTGGAGATGAAAAAACGCAGGCGTGGCGAGGCGTTTTTGGGGCGTACATACATTAGCAGATGCGAACGTCAAATGTGTTCGGACCGTCTCATACGTCACTGAAACATCCGCTTTCCCTTCAAAATGCTCGCACAACTTAGGGTCAGGATTACTCGACCACATTGGCGATGGCCTTCTCCTCCGTCCCGGGACTCCACGATGGTGCAGCGATTAATCGCGGCTGGTCAGTAAAGTAATTAGTGTTGGATTGAAATCCGGCTTGGTATGTGTTTGGAAAGCAGTTTATTGGGATAGCACAAAAGCGTACGCAGGTGGAAATCAGAGCTGCTAATGTCATGATTACACAATCAATTAGCGTACATTTTTGGGGTTTTATTTTGGCCACAATTTGGTGGTTATGGCCTATTGTAACAATAATGTCATCATCTTTTAATTAGCTCCCCTTTTTTTTGGTTTACTGTGGAATTTGCATCGCTATGTGATTTTTTAAACGTTCCTTAAAGAGGCCTTTTTTTTTTTTAAAGAGGGTCAGTTTTTGCCTTTAGGGCCAGGATTAAATGTAACCCATTTGTACAATAATGTCACAATACAATGTCAGTGTTTTGTTTTTAATTTATTGTTTACACACAAACAAATTGGCCTAATATTTTGTTGCCTTTTTTTGTGGCCAAGATATTTGATCCAAAAAAAAAAAAAACATAACTACTAACATAAGCGTAAATACAAAATTTAAAAACATTTCACAAGAAAGGAGAGGGAAGTTTTGACCAGAAAGGAATATGAGCCAAGCACAGAAGGAGTGTGGGAAAAGTCGCCATTGCTGTCACCGTTTTCTCGCCCGTTTGGCTGGGTGAGGGTGGGCGCCAGACCGGGTCCGGGATGCCATCGGGCTGGCCTGTCCAGAGGCAGATGTTGTGGCCTCTGGACTAGGCACAGGGCTAGGCACATTTGGAGGATTGGCTGATGTTGTGCCAGAGGTGGAGGATCCGGATGTTCCGGCAGGAAGGGAGGAAGGCTCCACCATGTGCTGGCGAACGAGCTGCTCCAGGGCATCGGCGATGCGGATGTTGGCCCTGGTATTTTCCGCCAGGGCCTGACCAATGGTCACGTTGGCCGCAGCATTTTGCTCCAGGGCCTCAGCCACCCGTATCAGACTGGCGTCCATCCTCTGCAGAATCTCCGTATGGCAATCCGATTTAAAATTGAGTTCTGTGAGGAGGCCCACTGCCTGCGAGGGGGCACGCCCTGGACTGGCTTCTGCAGGGTCCTCAGCCGGATGTACTGGTTCCTCCCCTGCAGAGCCAGCAGAAATTCTGCGGCCAAGGCTCCCCTCTGGAGCAGACTCATCCGCCTCTGTCTCTGTTAGGAAATTGGAGAAAAGACTCACATTAGAATCTACATATTGGCACAATAGCATTTCTGAGTTGGTGACATCACAAGACTTACCTTGGCCAACATGAGGAGCCGCAAAGTCTGGCATGTCCGTATCCATGTTGGACACGCCAAACACCTCCACAGCCTGCACACACCCCTGTGCCATCTCTTCTAAGTCTGTCAACTCCAATGACACAGGGGTGGGACCCCCACCTGTCCCCCTTGCATGCCTAGCCCTGTCGGCAAGTTTTTGTTTGAGACGATATTTGAAGTCTGCCCATCTGTGGAATGAATTTGGAACCATTATCCTTTTTTTTACAATGGGGTTTGTTTATAGGATGGGAAAGTGTTTACTTACCGCCGTTTGACATCCCAGGCTAGACGGACATAATCACCCACCCTATTGACAGCAACGGCGACCTCCTCCCACATTCTCCACTTCTGGCTTTGGCTCATATTCCTGGCTGCCTGGGGCAGGATGTCAACGCACTTCTGGATCAAAACCTCCATCTCCTTGCTTGTGAAATGTGGCTGCCTTTTTTTTTTGCCAGCTTTGGCGGGTTGACTGGGGCCAGCAGTCTCTTCCATGTCATCCTCCTCACCTATTTGGGTAAATATGCAGATTTAGCCACTTCACAACTTGCACAATATTATGTTTTAAAAGAATCATTGACACAAAATGCATGAAGGCCTTACCGCCGCAATTTTGACCATTGTTTCCCTGGTTTGAAGCCATGTCTCTGCTTCCAGGATGAAATCATCCAGAAATTCTATGTGATTTCGTGACGTATTTATACATGCGTCCTTAGTTTGCGGCCGCATCATTGATTGTGCGTCCCTATGATTCATCCTTAATTTGTGCGGGAAAATAAACACTATTTATGGCTTGGTGTGTGTGGAGTCGAGGTGGGGTTGTTGGAGTGTTGTCGGTTAAGTGGTTTGGATTTGGTTGTTTGCGGTTGGAGGATTTGGCAGAGTTGGTTTTTTGTTTGTTTTTGCTACATTTCTTTGGTTTTTCCGTTCGCATTTTTTTCATTTTTTCCACATCCTTTCCTGATTTGGTAAGTTTTGTGCAGTCAAATTTGTGGCCAATTGGTGTATTCTTCTGTTTTGTGGTTCGTTAATTTGTTTAACACTCATTTCATCTTTTTTAGTTTTTTTTGGTTTTCGGACGAAAAGAAGTTTTTTTGGGAAATCTTATATATTCGAGTTGGGTAAGTCCATTTTTTGTCTTGCATTTGCGAATTAATTACCGCATTTTTGACTGTTGGTGTAGTGACTTGCATTTGCGAATTAATTACCGCATTTTTGACTGTTGGTGTAGTGACTTGCATTTGCGAATTAATTACCGCATTTTTGACTGTTGGTGTAGTGACTTGCATTTGCGAATTAATTACCGCATTTTTGACTGTTGGTGTAGTGACTTGCATTTGCGAATTAATTACCGCATTTTTGACGGCTTATTCATCATATAATCCAGTTTTGCTTTTCCCTTTTCCATTTTTTGGGTCCATTTGAACCCTATTTGACGTACGGTGTGCAATGTCGTTTTCATCGATGGCCAAATGTGTGTTTCCGCTATTTTCTGTGTTGGCTTGCAACAATTTTTTTAAAAAAAAAACACCCTCTAAATTTTTGAAGTCTCATTGTTGGCTTTTTTACAGTTTATACGTATCATGACAATACCCCGGCATGTAAGCAGCTATGGATGGTATCAGAAAGCTAAGTTGTTTTTTGTTACTTTTGGGGTGGGTCAAAAGCCTTACATTGTAAACTTTGAATTTCAGGTAGATCTGGGGCGAATTGTTCTGGCCCTGCTCCCGGAAGACGACCAACCTCAAACTCGTCCCAGGCGTAGGCATCGTAGGCATGCAAGGCCCCAGATATTTCGAACACGTGTCACCCTTTTTGGAATGCCCGATGATGAGGTTTTAAGACGCTACCGTCTACCTCCCAAAATCATCATAGACACTCTCTCATTAATAGAAAGTGATCTTGAGCGGCAAATTGACAGTCCAACAGCAATACCACCACTGACGCAATTTATGGCGGTGTTACATTTCTGTGCCTCAGGATCGTTTCAAACAACGGTGGGAATAGTGGCGGGCATCTCCCAATCCTCCTTTTCCCGGATCCTGAGGGCAGTGATGGAGGCACTTTTCAAGCACCTCCATCATTTTATTAAAATGCCTTTGGATATGGGTGCCCTTAGTGTGGCCAAGGCCAATTTTTACCAAATAGCTGGCTTCCCACACATCATAGGGGTTGTGGATGGTACTCACATACCACTTCAGCCTCCAGCACGGCTGGAGGCAATATTTAGAAACAGGAAACACTATCACTCCCTGAATGTAATGGTGGTATGTGATGCCTCCCTCCAGATCCTGTCCCTGAATGCTAAATTACCCGGAAGTGCTCATGACTCCTTCGTCATCCGGCAATCAGGGATATGGCAGAAATTAACCAACCTACAAGCTGGTGATGCGTGGCTTCTGGGTAAGTGGAGACCTTTAGTACATAACAATGTTAAGCTTGATACACAGTGTTCCTGATGTGGTCTATTTTTGTTCACAGGAGACAGTGGATACCCTTGCATGTCCTGGCTGCTCACTCCTTATTTGGCTCCCACACCAGGGCCACAAAGTGCGTATAATTCCGCACTTACAGCCACCAGGCAAGTGGTGGAGCACTGTATCGGCCTTTTAAAAGGCCGATTCAGATGCCTCCACCGCTCTGGTGGCGAGCTCATGTATGTGCCGGATATGGTGTCGAAAATTGTGGTCCTGTGTGGGATATTTCACAACATTGCCATAAGGAGTGGTGTCCCAATGCAGCCAGAGGATGCCTTACCTGAGGATGGCCCCCCCGAGGTTGGTCGAAGGTCAGTATGTGGGGGGGCCATACGCGATGATGTGGTGGCCAGATTTTTTAGGTAAGTTTGAACAAAACTCCAGTGTTTATACCTAATGTGTTTGTGTTTTTTGGCGAACATCTAATTTATTTTTATTTTTCTCACCATCTTCTGTTTGTTCACATAATCTTTGGCACTCCAACGCTCACTACTTCCTGCTACCCTTACCAAACCTGGATCTGGTCCTTTTGGGCATATATTCTGGAACCCATATCGCAACGCCATGTTTATGGAATCATGTTGGCATGGTCCTTCGTCAACCAGTTCTTGATTTTGTGTTTTTATTTAATTATTTCTTGGTATGTGTTGTATTTGAATTTATCACTGTGTATTTTTTTTGGGAGTGACCACTTTGTTTTCTCTGTTATGTTGTGAATAAATGTTTGAAGAGTGAAATGGTCTTCCTTTTTTGGGACGTTAACAGCAAGTGTAACCAGGTTAACACAAGTTACATTTGACTAAGGGGTAAACCAGTACTGACGCCAGTTGAGCAAAACTGAAATATGTTTTCAGCTTCCCAATCCACACCAAAAGGAAGCCTGGCCCAACCTTGGGATTTGTAAGATTGGCCTAAGCAGCTTGCGCACCAAGTAGGAACCTGGAAAATGTAGAAATCTGTAATTGACACTACACCCAAAAAGGGAAATGACATTGTTACTGTTATGTGTTTCTGGTGTCTGTTTGACATACAAAGACAAAACACAATCTAACTTTTAAAAAAGGGAAATCCTTGCAGGAACAGTCTACTTATGTCAGGCTAAACTATCTTGGTTTTGGTTTTTAAAAATGAGCCACAACGTATATTTTGTCTTAATAAATTTAATTGGAAAATAGAACCAAAAAAAAAAAACGAATGCCGAAGGAGGCCAGACAGCCGGTCGAGGGCCACCAGAATGCCGATTACATGTTGGCGCATCTGCCCCACAACATCCGCCACCTCTTGCCGACGCCTCTGTTCCTCTGTGGGTGAGAAAAGTGTGTGGGTTAATACAACAATAGGGAATCCACAGAAAAATTAAAAAAAAAACCCAAATCACTCCTAAACCCAAAAACAAAAATAAAAAGGGTGGGCTGGCAAAAATACAAGGCCTAGGTACAAATTCCCACAGGTAGGATATGTGTATGTTTAAATCACCAGGAAGAGGTAAAGGCAAACCTTCACAATCAACAAAAGTCAAGCCACAAAAACACGAAGAAAGGCACGACACATGATTACATACAAACAGTTTGTGCTTTAAAAAAAAAATTAAAAAAACATACCGGGAGACAAAACGGGAGCTCCGGCCAAACCTCCATGATCCTCCTCGGAGGATCCGTCATTCCCCAAAGAATGGGGCGGAGTTATGCTGGACTCCGGGGAGGGGGTAATTGGAAGAGGGGTGGGTGGAGGAGAGGGGGAAGTGGGACGGAGGGGAAGGAGGCCCGACATTTCCGGGAGAGGGTCTGGGAAGGATGGGGAGGAGTGGGGAATAGGGGAAAGATTTGGGGTGGAGTGTTGGCTGGGGGTTGGGGAGAGTGGGCGGGAACGCCGTCTGGACGGACGGTGACGGCGGAGTCTTGGCTGTCCCCCTAAAATATGTCAAAGAAATTGCGTTTAGTTTATGGACAAATCCGGGCAACCAAACTAAAAAAAACAACAAAAAAACAAAAAAAACAAAAAAAAATAGCAGTAGAATTAAAAAAACAGAAATAGAGGGGAAACATGCAGACGCAGATATGAGTACAAATAATAAATAGAACAGACAGGAAAACATGCAGACGCAGATATGAGTACAAATAATAAATAGAACAGACAGGAAAACATGCAGACGCAGATATGAGTACAAATAATAAATAGAACAGACAGGAAAACATGCAGACGCAGATATGAGTACAAATAATAAATAGAACAGACAGGAAAACATGCAGACGCAGATATGAGTACAAATAATAAATAGAACAGACAGGAAAACATGCAGACGCAGATATGAGTACAAATAATAAATAGAACAGACAGGAAAACATGCAGACGCAGATATGAGTACAAATAATAAATAGAACAGACAGGAAAACATGCAGACGCAGATATGAGTACAAATAATAAATAGAACAGACAGGAAAACATGCACACGCAGATATGAGTACAAATAATAAATAGAACAGACAGGAAAACATGCACACGCAGTTTGCCCCACAAACACAAACATTAAAACCACAATACATAACACTTACTTGCCAGGATCTGCATGCGAAAGCATGCCAGCAAGCGGGGCGTTCGCCGTTGCAGGTCGGACCACCTGCGCTCCAGCTGCCCGATGTTGCGGCGTGAGCCGAAGGACCGCAGGCGGGACCGTACCTCCGCATACGCGGAGCGCTTCTGCCGGTTGGTCATGGGTTGAGGCTGGCTGGTGATCTGGCGATCCATGACCTCCATAAGCACCAGCAGCTCACGCCTGGTGAATGCGGAGGCTCTCATGATGGCAATGGTGTTTTTCTTAAAAATCATTTTTGATAAAGTGTGTAAAAATTTTCTGATTGGCTAATGTATTTTGGAAATTAACAGGAGCAATTTTATTGGTTAGTGTATGAGTCATGTGTTCGACAGGGCCAGAAATCTCTGGAGAGTTATGATAGGCTTGATGCAGTGACATGCGTAAGCAAATTTAAATAAAGAAATCAACCCAGGGAAATATGCGGGGATCCACAGCAATAGTACAATTGTTTAATTGTGGTTCACATGTTTTTTGAACAATAAAAGCGAATGTTTCATCCGTACGTATTCTGCGGGTAAACACAAACACGGACAAGAGTAAAGTTTCTTGCATTGTGTTGAAAAAAAACAAACAATTAAGCTAATTGATACATTGATTGGCATGATACGATTGATGGAGGTAGGCAGAATAAAGGAGCAGGTAATCGACATCTGACAAGGCCACTTCCTGTTTATACGTGTGCGTGCGTTCCTTTCAAGCCATTTCGGGGATGTACGCTCGCTATTTCGTACGCTCGTTAGTTAGAGGAGGGGTCGTCAGAGTTTAGGGAGGAATTTTAGATGCGAACGAAAATACGAGCGAGCCATTGAATTTAAATATTTTTGTACGTACGCCTAACGTACGTGCGCCCGCTTGCGAGTGGGTCTGAATGAGGGCCAAAGTACATTTGTAAAGGGCAAATGCAAGTAAAAAATATTATATAAAACAATGTGATATAAAATACATATACAAATCTGCCCAGATTATGACATTTGGGTATGGACCAGTTGTCAGTGTTAGTAGCTACTGTATCTGGTAAATTTCTGATTTGCAATAAAGGAGACGTTAGTTTGTTTTGAGAGTAGCTACTGTATCTGGTAAATTTCTGATTTGCAATAAAGGAGACGTTAGTTTGTTTTGAGAGTAAGAAACATGTTCGCAAGGCTACCCTCAGTGAATGCACAGGTTATAGTCCAAAAAAGTTATTTTTCTGTATAAAACAGGCTTGCCTACCCGGAATGGGTATGAAATATCACCGGCCGCATAGCCGGCGGTTCAATTCCCGTCAGCGGCAGGCCGACATCAGCAGAGTTCCGAGCAGCGGAAGCCCGACAGCGCTGGAAATCCCGATCGTGGATAGGTGAGTATCTACTAACCTAACCTAGCCCCCGTAGCCCTAACCCTCCTTGGGGGTGCCTAACCCTAACTTCCCCCCCAAGTGCCTAACCCTAACCACCCCCTCCCCCGCTGCCTAAACCTAAGTCCCCCGGGGGGCTGCCTAACCCTAAGTCCCCCCGGGGGTGCCTAACCCTAACCCTCCCTCCCCCTAGCCTAACCCTAACCCTCCCAGTTGGGGTGCCTAACCCTAAGTCCCCCTCGGGAGCCCTAAACCTAACCCTCCCCCCCGTGGCTGTCCGCTCGCGGCGCCTGGCATCACTACGATCTGGATGCCGGGCGCCGGTCTCCCGGCGTCAGGGAAATGCGGGCATCTACATCTAGACGCCCGGCATTTCACCCTTGCCGGGATATGACAGTCGGCAAGCCGGCTGCCAGTATTTAGGCAGTCGGCTTCCCGATTGCTTCCCGCATACCCTCTCGATTTGGCCGGGAGCCTCACGATTTTTGGGTGCTGCTCCCGGCCCCCCGGAAAGGCAGGCAAGCCTCCTGGAAGTCGGCATCCCTACCTACCCCCTGCAGAGTTAATATCAAAACCCCGCTGTAGTCCAGGAGAGGGGGGCTGCACGGGGGGGGGGCTGCGCAGAGGAAGGGGGGGGGTGGTTGATTCTTCAGCACCCACCTGCTATAGTCAGTGAGGGGGGGTTGTGTGTCTTATTGTGCTGTGTGAATGCATAATAAATGAATTTGTGTGTCAGTAAGCGGTGTTGGTAAGTAAATGGTGTCTGTGTGAGTAAGTGTGTTTGTATCAGTAAGTTGTGTGTCTGTAAGGTCTGTGTCAGTAAGGGGTGTCTGTCAGTATGTATGTACTGTATAATAATGTGCTAATTAGTAGTGTCAGTAAGGGGAATCTTTCAGTATGTGTTATCTGTGTCAGTAAGGGATGACTATCAATAAAGGGTGTCTGTGTAGGTAAGTGTGCCTGTGTCACTATGTGGTTATTGTGTCAGTAAGCAATGTCTATCAGTAAGTGTTTGTGTCAGTAAGTGTGTGTCAGAGGTGTCTGTGTAGGTAAGCATGTCTGTTAGTAAGTGGTGTTTGTGTCAGTGTCTATCAGTGTTAGAAAGGTGGTATCTGTCAATAAGGGGTGTCCCTGTCAGTAAGAGTATCTGTGTCAATAAGGCAATGTGTGTGTGCGTGCAGCTACTGTACGGCAGTAGTGTTTGTGTGCGGCTATGAGGCAGTGTGTATGTGGCTAAGAATGCAGTTTGTGTAAGTGGTTATAGGGGCAGTGTGTGTGTGTGAGGCTTTCGTGGCAGTGTGTGTGAGGTTATGGTGGTATGGGGGCAGTGTGTGTGTGTGTGTGGCTGTAGGGGCAGTGTGTGTGTATGCATCTATAGGGGCAGTGTGTGTGTGTGTGCATCTATGGGGAGAGTGTGTTTGTGTGTGTGTGGCTATGGGGGCAGTGTGTGTGCATCTATGGGGGCAGTGTGTGTGTGTGTGTGCGCATGCGCGCATCTATGGGGCAGTGTGTGTGTGTGCGCATCTATGGGGGCAGTGTGTGTGTGGCTATGGGGGCAGTATCTGTGTGTGTGCGCATCTATGGGGGCAGTGTGTGTAGGTCTATGGGGGCAGTGTCTGTGTGTGTGTGTATGCATCTATGGGGGCAGTGTCTGTGTGTGTGTGTGTGTGTGTGTGTGTCTAAAATGGCAATCAGTTGAGGGAGTGGGGCCCCAAACTGATATCTTGCTTAGGGCCCCATGATGTCTAAATCCGGCTCTGCATCCACCAATCACAGTTGTGGGAGTATCTGACACTGATTGGTGGATGGCCGGTGCTAGTCACCAATCAGGGAAAACTGCAGTGAAGCGCGCTCGCACAGAGAGCTGCGGCGATGCCGGAGAATTAAGAATTATAATTGTAGACTCACTTCAGTGTTCAGTCTCTGGCAGGGGCACAGCGCAGGCGGAGCAGATGGAGCTCATGCTCCAGAGCCGGTTCCGTTAGGGACATTATATAATAGACCACCGTATCATGATGAGGGCATTGTCTGGACTCGGGAGCACCTGTGTACTGTACATATCTGGACCCGCTTTATTGCCATAGGGGACACAGCCCTTCATGTACACAGGTTGAGCTCCCTGACCTCTGCTCCTCTGGCTGCATTAGTACTGGAAGTACGGTAAGCAGTGCACTCTCCTCCCTGCTGCAATCATATTGACATGCTCTGTGCAGTGTCTTCTGTGCAGTGTCACTGTCTTTTAGTGTTATTTCTTGCCAAGATGGTCTACTTAGTATTATTGCCCTGAATTATGTTATGTTTTATTGTATTAGTGCATTCAGGGCTCCCATCTCCAGACTGTCCCTACACTGCTACCCCATCCAATAGTACCCCAAGACTGTTCCCACTAGTTCACATACTACCTCAACAATACTACCATTCCTCATATTTCCCCAAAACTGTTCCCACTCCACGTAATGCCCAAAATATTGCTCCCACGCCTCATACTTCCCAAAACGCTGATTCCACTCCTCATACTGCTCCAACAGTGCTCTCACTCCACATATTGCCCTTACACTGCCCTCCATCCATGTAATGTTTTACCACTACTCCCACAATATTACACCCCCTCCAAATACTGCACACTTTCAAAATACTGCCCCAAAACTGCGCCACCCCCAAATACTGCCCTAACTCTGCACCCTCCTGCAAATACTGCCCCTTTTCACAATTCAGCCCACATCACCCTCAGACCCAGTGTTGCCCCCTTAGTCTTCCCACTAGCACATTCAGGGTAATGTCTCACCTGTTAGAACTGAACATCCGTCAGTCTGACACTGCCTCTGCTAAATTTCTGTCACCTCAACTTGCCCAACACACCGGTATTATGGGGGGCGCCATAGCATGCACTTGCTCCAGGCACTACGGCTCTATGCTACACCTCTGAGTACAGGTACTATTGCAGATACTGTTACTGAGTTTGTGTGCACCAGTCTATAAAGAAGCAAAAGAGCTGTCATAGCAGCAGGCATGGTAAGTGGCTCTTCGTCATAGGCTACCATGGACCTACTGTGCCATAGGCATATTGTGCCATCATAGTTATTTGTACAAAGGTAATGGACCAGCACACGGTGCACTATAACTTAGTAAAATGGAGAATAAACCACTATCTTAGCTTTATAGTTTAGTAAAGTTCATAAGTGTTCTTTTAAATGAGCATTTTGCTAGAATATTTCTTGTATATAAGAAGCAAAAGTTAGTGACCTCTCTCCTCACCCAGATTTGTAACCATGACACAGGGTCTGATTCAGTGATGTACACTATTCTGATATTGACGCAGTTGAGTGATTATCAGTTGACTGCACATGTGCCGGTAAGCAATCGGGAAGCCGACTGCCTAAATACCGGCAGCAGGCTTCCCGACTATCATATCCCGGCAAGGGTGAAATGCCGGGCGTCTAGATGTAGACGCCCGCATTTCCCCGACGCCGGGAGACCGGCGCCCGGCATCCCGATCGTAGGGATGTCGGGCGCAGCGAGCGGATAGCCGCGGTGGGGGAGGGTTAGGTATAGGGCTCCCGGGGGGGACTTAGGGTTAGGCACCCCCCCAGGAGGGTTAGAGTTAGGCTAGGGGGAGGGAGGGTTAGGGTTAAGCACTCCCAGGGGGGACTTAGGGTTAGGCACCCCCCCGGGGGACTTAGGTTTAGGCAGCGGGGAAGGGGGTGGTTAGGGTTAGGCACTTAGAGGGGGGATTAGGGTTAGGCACTTGGGGGGGAAGTTAGGGTTAGGCACCCCTAAGGAGGGTTAGGGTTAGGGGGGTTAGGTTAGGTTAGCAGATACCTATCCACGATCGGGATTTCCAGCGCTGTCGGGATTCCGCTGCTTCTAACTCTGCTCTCGTGCGGCCGGCGGTATTTCATACCCATTCCCATGTGCTAAGGTAGCTCTTCGCTGCCACTCACAGTGCGGTCTCCTTCACAAAGTGATCGACAGTCAGGGACCGTTTGGGGGATGTAATGAGGAATGGTGGCAAACAAACATTCTTGGGGCATCATAGCGTGCGTCTGCGATCCCCTATGCAGATAAAGTGGTTCCAACGGCTCAGTCCCAGTGACCATTCTGTGTGATGATAGGGCTACTCAGATGGCCGATTTTATGGAATGATCTGCAACGGCTACAGCATTAGCTTATTGTTGGATACCAGCTGCGTGCAGGATCGCAGCTGCAAATGCATTAGCGTGCATATCTGAATCAGGCCCACTGTTAGCAGCAGCAGGTCTATGTGTACTATAAAGGTGAGGCACTATAAACAGCATTACACAATGCCAGTCTTATACTTTTTAGGGGGATACCAGCTTCGCCTCTTTACCTAGGCGAAGCAGGAAGCCCTAACGATGAGATGTATTACCATCTCATCAGCCAGAGCGGGGTAGTGATAACTCCCCTCTCCAGTGTTCCCCGCTAGAGACCACAGCACATCAGCCTACCTCTGATGCGTTGTGTCCCGGCCGGCTCCACTGAGCATGCACGGGATCCTGCAACCATCACGAGATCCCATGTGCAGTCATGGAGCCGGCAGCTCCCACAGCAAGGACAGCGCTGTCCCTGCTGTGGGGATAGGGCATCGCTAGGCTGCAGCTGTCAATAACGATAGCTGCAGCGGGCGGAACAGTCAGGTGAACTGACCGTTCATACATAGCCCTGCCTATCAGTGCTGCTATCTTGTAGATAGCAGCGCCGATAATGACAGGGGCACATGCCCGACCAATTGATATTTCACCATCAGTCGCACATGCAGTGTAATTATCAGGGCGATCTGCTGATATCGTGTGGATCATCTCAATAATTGTATAGTGTATGCCCAGCATACCACATCGCAGGGACTAGAGTTGAAGCTAGAAAACTTTACCTACGTAATGGTCATGAGACAACAAACTGTCAAGGTAACAAAAGTTCTGGTGATGGGTTGGAACTGGGACCCAGGAGTATGGGTACAAATTACCTAAGTCTCTTAAATCTCTTTAGAGGCATGGGAGTACAGGAGAGGTGTAACCAACATCTCCAATATGCAGCAACCACACACAACTCAACTCACATCTATAATCATGCTGTAAATAAGATGGAGTTGCCATGCCTTACCCAGTGTCTTGGCAGCCTTGCTGGGACCACCCATTACCAAATGTCTAGTTTAGCCTATGTGTATAATGGCCATTATGGTGTATGGCATAATGTGTAAGGGCCAGAGCCGTAACTAGACTTTTGGTGCCCTGTGCCAGAAAGAGCATTGGCGCCCCCCTCATTTTTCCAAGGGACATAATGCATCCAAAAAAGGGCCATGGCTTCATGGGGAAGGACCAGGGAAGAGCTAGGAGAGGCCAGGAGATGCTGGGGATGAAATAAGGGGAAGCTACAAGCAAGAGTGCTGATAAACTGAAATTTGACAGGCCCAAACAGTGCCCCCTGACCTGTGGTGCCCTGTGCGATGGCATCGGCCGCACTACCCTAGCTACAGCCCTGGTAAGGGCCATTACGGTGTGTGGCATAATGTGTAAGGGACACTACTGTGCAGTGTAATCTGACTAAGGGACACAACTGTGCGGTGTAATGTGACTAAGGGGCACTACTGTGTGGCATAATTTGAATTGAGGGTACTGTTGTGTGGTACACTGTTTTTTTTTTCAATGCGCGCTTACAGCACACTCTTCCAGTCCTTTAAGGTGTGGAGGGGGGCACCAATGCTCTTTATGTACACAGGGCACCAAAATGTGTAGTTATGGCTTTGGTGTGCACAGGTGTGACCTCCTCTGTGTTCAGCACCCCTGCCCTAAAAATGAACAGTGAACACTGTCTAATCCTCTACAACTGCTTAGCCAGGGCTTGGTCCATTGGGAAAATGCCTTCCCTTTTCTTTGAGTGTGATCTACACCAATGTAGTGCCAGCTTTACCTAACAGAACCAAATACCAAATGTCTGAATATGGCACATGTTTGAATCCCCTGCAGTATGAGCTGTGATGTGTGTATTTTAATACAGAGAATAATGTACACTTGTATGTTGCTCTAATATTAATTATATTTGTAAGAGCAAGTGGAAGGAGTCAGGAATAGTAAGGGGAGGAGTCTATGCCAGGAGCCAGATGCTGACGCCAAGGTGGGCCTGTGTGTTCTTTAAATGCCAGGGCCTATTTTTAGTCACAGTCCGGCCCTGGTAATAAGTGTTTCTAGGACATTATACATACCTGTCCACATAGCTTATAGAATAATTATTATTTTTAGGACCATATATAAACCTGTCCACATAAATACAGAGTAATAATTGTTTCTGGGACATCAATCATGGGATGTAGTTATAAGACCAGCGGCGCGATGCCGCCGGTCTCAATACCGACAGGGAAATCCCGACAAGGGACTTAAGATAGACATCAAAGATAGGAGTATTTGACGCCTATCATATTCCCGACGCCGGACATAAAAAGGATGCCAGGCCGAACTTAGGTTTTTTGGGGGGGAAGGTTAGGGTTAGGCACTCCTAGGGGGGAGGGTTGGGCACTACTGGGGGGGGGTTAGGGTTATGCAATAAGGGAGGAGGGTTAGGGTGCGGGGTGGGGAGGGTTAGGCTACAAGAAAAGAGTGTTAGAGGGGAAAGGGGGGAGGGGAAGTATAATTTTCCGACCCCTGTTGGGATACTAACCATTACCCGACCCCTGTTGGGATACCAACCATCAGGATGCCGATGTCGGTATTCTGACAGGAGGCACCCTGACAGCCAGCATTAAATACTGATTCCTTACTGGTTTCTGGGACAATTCTATGTGGACAGGTGTGTATGTATAGAGTAATAAGTATTTCTGGGACATTATACATTCCTGTCCACATAGATACAGAGTAATAATTGTTTCTGGGGGAATGGGATTGTATTGCCAGTGGCTGTTAAGCCGCTGGTTCAAATCCCGACAGCGGCTGGCCGAAGGGAGGAAATCCTGACTGCAGCATGTAAGTATGCTAACCCTCTTCTTTCCCACCCTAACCCTCCTTTAGGGGTGCCTAACCCTAACCTCCCCCCCAGGGGTGCCTAAACCTAATTCCGCCCCCTTCCCGCACCATACACCTAACCCTCCGGGGGGGTGCCTAACCCTACCCCCCCTAATGGTGCCTAACCCTCCCTTCCCATAACCTAACCCTCCCTGGGGGGTGCCTAACCCTAAATCCCACCAGGGTGCTCTAAAACTAACCCTCCCTCCCCGCTGCTAAGAGGGGTGGGCTGGACTCGTTCGGTCCCGCGTCATCCTCGATTCCGGCGTTGGGATTATGATAGCTGTCGGTATCTCGACGCCTATCATACATCCCCCACCGGCATTCTGCTGCCGGGATTGCTGGTCTCATGATACAATGTCCCAGAAACAGGATGTAGTCAATTCTATGTGGACAGGTATGTATAGAGTAATAAGTGTTTCTGGGACATTATACATACCCAGAGCCGGCCCTAGCCCATTTGCTGCCCTTGGCAAAATTTTTACTGGTGCCCCCTAACAACTTCCCAAAACAGGTGGCCCTCCTTATGGCCACGGGCCTAGTGGCCGCCTACTTTATTCAATAGTGACCTGGGCCTAGTACCCAGGTCACTTACACCTTATAGGGCAATAACACCCTCTACGGCCTAATGCCCCTATGTAGCCTGGGCCTTGCACCACAGGCCTATTGCCCGACAGTGCTACCACGGGCCTAGTGCCCAACAACCCTAGTGGTCTAGGGAGGGGGTATATGGTAGACCTCATGGAGGGCCTACCTACTCCACTGGAAGAGGCTGCGGGGGGGAGCTTTGTTGGCTCTTTTACTTTTTACCCCCGCAGTCCTCTCCGGTCCTCAGCCGCATTCTTCGGCCGCTGGCCCGTCCTGGCCAGCGGCGCCGCTTCTTCCAGCCGGTGCCGCCTGTCTTCCTTCTTGATCACGGCGTCTTCTGGCCTCTTCCGCGGCTGCCGGCACTCTTGCCGCAACGACTCTCTCTTCGGGAGGTCTTCATGCCTCCCTCTCCACCGCCGCACTGCCTTTTCCCGCTCAGTTGTGTCTGACACGGCGAGCCACGATTGGCTCGTCGCATCTGCCTCCTATTGGCTACTGGCCCGCGAGCTGGGTTTGGCTCGCGGCCACAGCCAAACACCCGCCGCGGCCGACACTGTATGAAGGCTACCGGGTGACGGGCTACAGTAAGCCCGCACCCGACCAAGTCCTGCCCGTCGCGCCTGACGAAATGATTGGTTCGTTTGGGCCCCCACAAAACAAGCTGGCAATTAATCTGTCCCTGCACAAACTGTCTCTACGGAGGCAAGATGTCGTCCTCATCCTCCTCATCCACTGATTCCTCACCCTCTTCAGTGTTGTGTACATCCTCATCCTCACAGAGTATTCATTCGTCCCTGCTGAAATCCACAACCACAGGTCCCTCTGTACGTTCTGGAGGCTGGTCTCCCTGGAAGAGTTGATAATTAATTTTATGAACATCATCTTCTCCACATTTTGTGGAAGCAACCTCCTACGCCTTTCGCTGACAAGGTTCCCGGCTGCACTAAACACTCTTTCGGAGTACACACTGGAGGGGGGGCAACTCAGGTAAAATAGAGCCAGTTTGTACAGGGGCCTCCAAATTGCCTCTTTTTCCTGCCAGTACAGGTACGGACTGTCTGACATGCCTACTTGGATGCTGTCACCGATGTAATCCTTTAACAGACAGACGCATGCTTGTCGCTGCTGCTTTAAGGATGCAGGTGCGGCTACAGCCCACACATTTCACAAAGACAGAAAAAAATAAGATTTTTTTTATTGTTTGTGGAGCGCACTTTGAGGGTTACACCACCCTTTAACAGACAGACGCACGCTTGTCGCTGCTGCTTTGAGGACAGTATCATATACAGTGACAGTAGACTTGTCAGAAATTGTTGGCACGTCCTTCAGTCCGGACAAGATGTCCAAACCGGCCCTTGACTTATGACACAGGCGCACGCTTGGCACTACTTTGTTGATGCATGTGCGGCTACTGCGCACACAATTCACAAACACAGAAAATATTTTTTTATTTGGTTTGGACTGGAGTGTACTTTGGGGGTTACAGCACCCATTAATGGTCAAGCCAGCCGGCCCTTTACTTATGACACAGGCGCACGCTTGGCACTACTTTGTTGATGCACGTGCGGCTACTGCGCACACAATTCACAAACACAGAAAATATTTTGTTATTTGGTTTGGAGTGTACTTTGGGGGTTACAGCACCCTTTAACGGTCAAGCCAGCCGGCCCTTTACTTATGACACAGGCGCACGCTTGGCACTACTTTGTTGATGCACGTGCGGCTACTGCGGACACAATTCACAAACACAGAAAATATTTTTTTATTTGGTTTGGACTGGAGTGTACTTTGGGGGTTACAGCACCCTTTAACGGTCAAGCCAGCCGGCCCTTTACTTATGACACAGGCGCACGCTTGGCACTACTTTGTTGATGCACGTGCGGCTACTGCGCACACAATTCACAAACACAGAAAATATTTTTTTATTTGGTTTGGACTGGAGTGTACTTTGGGGGTTACAGCACCCTTTAACGGTCAAGCCAGCCGGCCCTTTACTTATGACACAGGCGCACGCTTGGCACTACTTTGTTGATGCACGTGCGGCTACTGCGCACACAATTCACAAACACAGAAAATATTTTGTTATTTGGTTTGGAGTGTACTTTGGGGGTTACAGCACCCTTTAACGGTCAAGCCAGCTGGCCCTTTACTTATGACACAGGCGCACGCTTGGCACTACTTTGTTGATGCACGTGCGGCTACTGCGCACACAATTCACAAACACAGAAAATATTTTTTTATTTGGTTTGGACTGGAGTGTACTTTGGGGGTTACAGCACCCTTTTAACGGTCAAGCCAGCCGGCCCTTTACTTATGACACAGGCGCACGCTTGGCACTACTTTGTTGATGCACGTGCGGCTACTGCGCACACAATTCACAAACACAGAAAATATTTTGTTATTTGGTTTGGAGTGTACTTTGGGGGTTACAGCACCCTTTAACGGTCAAGCCAGCCGGCCCTTTACTTATGACACAGGCGCACGCTTGGCACTACTTTGTTGATGCACGTGCGGCTACTGCGCACTCAATTCACAAACACAGAAAATATTTTTTTATTTGGTTTGGACTGGAGTGTACTTTGGGGGTTACAGCAGCCTTTAACGGTCAAGCCAGCCGGCCCTTTACTTATGACACAGGCGCACGCTTGGCACTACTTTGTTGATGCACGTGCGGCTACTGCGCACACAATTCACAAACACAGAAAATATTTTTTTATTTGGTTTGGACTGGAGTGTACTTTGGGGGTTACAGCACCCTTTAACGGTCAAGCCAGCCGGCCCTTTACTTATGACACAGGCCCATGCTTGGCACTACCTTGTTGATGCACGTGCGGCTACTGCGCACACAATTCACAAACACAGAAAATATTTTATTTGGTTTGGAGTGTACTTTGGGGGTTACAGCACCCTTTAACGGTCAAGCCAACCGGCCCTTTACTTATGACACAGGCGCACGCTTGGCATTACTTTGTTGATGCACGTGCGGCTACTGCGCACACAATTCACAAACACAGAAAATATTTTGTTATTTGGTTTGGAGTGTACTTTGGGGGTTACAGCACCCTTTAACGGTCAAGCCAGCTGGCCTTTTACTTATGACACAGGCACACGCTTGGCACTACTTTGTTGATGCACGTGCGGCTACTGCGCACACAATTCACAAACACAGAAAAAATATTATTTTTTTTAGCACTTGGGGGGAGCACCCCTGACAGACAGAGCACCCCCTGGACAACACTACAGCACCCCTTTAGGACTGGGACACTGCACAGGACTTTGGAGTGGACACAGTCCCTGTGGACAACTGACTGCACAACACAGTCCAGCCAGCCCCTATGGACTTTGAAGTAGTGGACACAGCCCCTATTAACAACAGCAGCACAGCACAACACAGCCAGCCCCTATGGACTTTGAAGTAGTGGACACAGCCCCTATGGACAACAGCAGCACAGCGCAGCACAGCACAGCACAACACTACTCTGCACTACACTACACTACACTACACTACACAGCCCAGCCAGCCCTAACTCCCACCCTCCCTCTTCACTGTCCACAGCCAAGTGAGAAAATGGCGCCGACGCGGGTACCTTATATAGGATCCAAAACCCGCGAGACTCGGAAGGCGGGATGATGACGTTTTGCCTCGATTTCAGAATCCGAGTCAGGCGGGAAAAGTCGAGCCTGACTCGGATCTGCCTCGGATCGGGGGGGCTCGGGGGGGTTCGGATTTCAGAAATCCGAACCCGCTCACCCCTAATATATATATATATATAGTCAGGTCCATAAATATTGGGACATTGACAGAATTTTCATATTTTGGCCTCTATTCACCACCACAATGGCTTTGAAATTAAACAATCAAGATGTGCTTTAACTGCAGACTTTCAGATTTAATTTGAGGGTAACTACATCGAAATCAGGTGAACGGTGTAGGAATTACAACGGTTTCTATATGTGCCTCCCACTTTTTAAGGGGCCAAAAGTAATGGGACTATCAACTCAAAAGCTATTTCATGGACAGGTGTGGGCTATTCCCTCGTTATTTAATTATCAATTAAGCAGGTAAAAGGTCTGGAGTTGATTCTAGGTGTGGCATTTGCATTTGGAATCAGTTGCTGTTGACTCTCAATATGAGATCCAAAGAGCTGTCACTATCAGTGAAGCAAGCCATCATTAGGCTGAGAAATCAAAACAAACCCATCAGAGAGATAGAAAAAACATTAGGTGTGGCCAAATCAACTGATTGGAACATTCTTAAAAAGATAGAACGCACCAGAGAGCTCAGCAACACCAAAAGATCCAGAAGACCACGGAAAACAACTGCGGTGGATGACAGAAGAATTATTTCCTTGGTGAAGAAAAACCCCTTCACAACAGCTGGCCAAATTAAGAACACTCTCCAGGAGGTAGTTGTATATGTGTCAAAGTCAACAATCAAGAGAAGACTTCACAAGAGTGAATATAGAGGGCTCACCACAAGATGTAAACCATTGGTGAGCCTCAAAAACAGGAAGACCAGATTAGAGTTTGCCAAACAACATCTAAAAAAGCCATTACAGTTCTGGAACAACATCCTATGGACAGATGAGACAAAGATCAACTTGTACCAGAGTGATGGGAAGAGAAGAGTATGGAGAAGGAAAGGAACTGCTCATGATCCAAAACATACCACCTCATCAGTGAAGCATGGTGGTGGTAGTGTCATGGCATGGGCATGTATGGCTGCCAATGGAACTGGTTCCCTTGTATTTATTGATGATGTGACTGCTGACAAAAGCAGCAGAATGAATTCTGAAGTGTTTTGGGCAATATTACATGCTCATATTCAGTCAAATGCTTCAGAACTCATTGGACGGCGCTTCACAGTGCAGATGGACAATGACCCAAAGCATACTGCAAAAGCAACCAAAGAGTTTTTTAAGGCTAAAAAGTGGAATGTTATGCAATGGCCAAGTCAATCCCCTGACCTTACTCCGATTGAGCATGCATTTCACTTGATGAAGTCAAAACTGAAAGGAAAATGCCCCAAGCACAAGCAGGAACTGAAGACATTTGCAGTAGAGGCCTGGCAGAGCATCACCAGGGATGAAACCCAGCGTCTGGTGATGTCTATGCGTTCCAGACTTCAGGCTGTAATTGCCTGCAAAGGATTTGCAACAAAGCATTAAAAAGTGAAAGTTAGATTTAGGATTGTTTAGTTTGTCCCATTACTTTTGGCCCCTTAAAAGGTGGGAGGCACATATAGAAAGTGTTGTAATTCCTACACCGTTCACCTGATTTGGATGTAATTACCCTCAAATTAAATCTGAAAGTCTGCAGTTAAAGCACATCTTGTTTGTTTCATTCCAAAGCCATTGTGGTGGTGAATAGAGGCCAAAATATGAAAATTCTGACAATGTCCCAATATTTATTGACCTGACTGTATATGTATGTGTATATATGTGTGTGTGTGTGTGTGTGTATATATATATATATGTATGTGTGTGTGTGTGTGTGTGTATATGAATGTATGTATATGTGAGGGCAGCGCACGGTAAAGATTAATTCCCTAGGTTTTAAGATAAACAAACGTGCATCTAGTGCAATATGTGGTTAGTGAATAGATTTCTGTAAAGTCACTGATCCTTAATTAAAAGGCGGCAGCAGTCCTCTTGGGGTCTGTTTTGGCTAACGGGTGAAGTGGTTCTGAAAAAGAGGTTTAAGAAGACATGCGCCTGATAGTGTAGTATTTAAAATAGTAGCGGGTGCTCATAAGAATAAGTGTGCGTACCAAAAATAAAATCTTTTAAGCTTATCTGAACTCCAGGGATGAGTAGTCCACACTGGATGGGTTTAAATGGGATGTCATCAGCTGGATCACCTTACAGAGAGCTTGTATACGCTCGTGGGAGAAAGAGTGTATATATATAGTGTAGTATGTCCTTACAAATCATACAGTAATTACATACAGAGGCTGCGTATCAGATAGTGCTAATTTAATAGCCTGTAATATGTCTTCCTCCAGAGATCGCCTAACACCCTTTAGGAATCCCTCTTTGGGGCTTGAATGTTCAGTATATGCGAGCTGGATATATATAATCTCTCGTCAGTACATTCTCCTGAAGAAGTCCCTAGAGGACGAAACGCGTTGAGGCCACCTGACCCAGACTCTCTCTTTCTTTGGATATCTACCTAAAGAGGACTGGGTACCCCCTTTTAAAAGATAAGCACATTTTTCAACGTTTTTATATTTTGTTTTATGTCTCCCCATACCTTGTAACCTAATAAACACCCCTATTTTGAATGTACTGACGAGAGATTATATATATCCAGCTCGCATATACTGAACATTCAAGCCCCAAAGAGGGATTCCTAAAGGGTGTTTTATATATACACATTTTTTTTTTCTAGTTTGACTGCCAAGCCAGTTCTGTCTCCGGCCCTTGCTCAGCCCCACCCCCACCTCCTCTCAGGCTGGCCCACCATCTTTCAGCTGGCCTCCTCCAGGACTCCCTCCTTCACCTCCCACCCTCATTGCGGCTCCATCCTGGTCCCCCACCTACCCCTTTGTGGCTCCGAACCAACCCCCTGGCTCCCGTACTTACCACAGCAGCTGGTCCTATCCAAAAGTTATCAAGGACCAGGGGGATGGCTCCATCCTGTTGTTGACTTAGTAAGTATGAGGAGTGTCATACCCTCAGGGGCGGTATGGGTATGAGATGCCGGTGGCTGAATAGCCACCGATTCAAATACCGACGCCGGAAGCCTGAACGGTGAAGATCCTTACTCGGGCTGCTAAGTACCCTAACCCTCCCCTTTCCTGCCCTAACTCTCCCCCTGGTGGTACCTAACCCTACCCTCCCCCCCAGTGGTGCCCGACCCTAACCCCCCCTACCCATAGCCTAATCCTCCCCAGGGGGAGCCTAACCATAATCTCCTCCCAGGGGTGCCTAAACCTAACACCCCCATCCCCGGGGAAACTAACATACTTACCCGGGTCTGGACATGCTGGATTCTGGAGTTAGGGATGCCGACGCCGGAATCCTGATCTTTTTCGGGATATCGGCATTGGTAATATGCCGGGTGGTGGCATCCCATCTGCCGGCAATATAGCTACATCCCCTCAGGGGCACATACTTGGGCAAACTTTTACACTTGTATCCTCTACCATCCAGTTTCCCCACACTCACTGCTGTCAGTGGCTGAGATGTGTGCCACAAGCTGGCATTCCAGCTGATGCCCTGCAAAACTGATGTGACATTTAGTTCCACAACAGCTGTGTGTGGGTGGGAGTTCTAAATTGGACTGATGATATAGAACATCCCCTGATAAAGTGGGCTCTGCTTTTCATTGTGGCATAATATACATTATGCCACAATGTAGTGCCGCCACAATACACATTAAGCCACAATGTAGTGCCCCCACAATACACATTGTGGGGGCACGACTATTTGGCATACTGTGTATTGGGGATATTATAATCTGCCATAATGTGTATTATGGGGGTACCACGATGTAGCATACTGTGCACTACAATCTGGTATAATGTGTGGGGGCACCAGGATGTGGCATACTGTGTATTGGGGATATTACAATCTGGCATAATGTGTATTGTGGGGGGAACTACAATGTGGCATAGGGCCTGATTCTGAGTGGGATGCAGGGCCGCCAAGAGCCAAGGCGGGCCCCGGTAATAGGGGGCATGGCCTAATCTCAGGAGGTGTGGCCATGCACCCTTGCCGAAAAAAAAATAAAGAAATAAGATTTGCAGCGCCGCGAAGCGGAGCTGCGCGCCGGGAGGGGGGCGCTCTGAGCCCCCTCAGCCTGGCGCAAAGCCAGGGGGGGCGCGATCAATGTGATCGCTCCCCCGCACAGGCATAGGAGACTGCTGTGGCTGCTGCTCAGCAGCCACGAGCAGTCTCCAACTGCAGCTCAGCACACGCTGTGTGCTGGGCTGCTGTGAGGGAGGGGGGGTGGCGTCGGACCCGGGCCACTCAGGAAGCCCGGGCCCGGGTAATCTGTACCCGCTCCCCCCCTCTCGGCGCCCCTGAGCGCATGCAGCAGCGTCTATTGATGGTCACCCACCTGCGACTTTATGCAAATGCATTTATGCACTCCTTCCCTTGTGTACATACATGCGGCCTAATGCACTTTCAGCACCCGTACACGCTGTAATACAGAGTGGTGTATCCTTATGCGCCACCAACAGTCACACCAGCCCTATGGCAAGTGCAGTTTCTCCATCTGCCCTTGACCTCTTATTCCTGGGGCTGTGCATCTGCGTAGGCAGCCGCTTTCACTGACACTCCCCTAACACGCCCATTATACAAACCGTATTTGGTGGCGGCAGGACGGCTGTTTGTGCATAGGTTTGGTGCTTCTGTTTCTTCTTTGGAATGTGATATAAATAGAAATTGAATCACTGATATCTTACCTCCCATCCAGGGCCATCCAATCTTCCCCCTAACTGTCCTCTGCCCTTCAACTGTGATGCATGCAGTGTGTGTATATAATTTATTGCTCCTCTTGTGTCCTAAACTACACTGCAAGTATCTTTGATAACCACTTTGGAATATTTGTATGAAATTATGTGCACTGATTAAATAAAGCCTCTGTGCACTGTGCTCTACAAGATCATTTGTTACACTATTGTTTCGTTATTTCTCTCAAATGTTTTACATTATGATGGGGCCGCCCTGAAACTGAGAGATAGGACTTTATACATTTTACACGTTACGGAACTCACATACTGTTTTTTTTGGTTTTTTTTTGTCAGTGTGATTGCAGTATGTGTATATATAGATAGAGGGGTATGTGTGTGTGTGTGTGTGTGTGTGTGTGTATATATATATATATATATATATATATATAATGAGAATTAAGAAAAGGCCATTCTAGGTAAACACTTGAAAATACTACTATTGAAGTGTAAAACATTCACATATAAAAACCTAGTAGTTTTTGTGGACAAACAGCTGTTGACACCCTTATAAAAACATAATACAATTTATTACAATAAAAATCATTTTTTACAGTGCCAATACAATTTTAGACGGTGCTGATTAAGGCCCTCATTCAGAGCCGTACGCTCTGAGCAGAGCGCACGCTCTGAATGAGGGCCGCCCTCCATAATTCTGGAGCGTCCTCCTGGATGCTCGTATAGCTGTGGGTCACCACCCACAGCCTATACGAGCGTGCAGTTTGATGGCCGCGATGGTCTTGACCATCGCGACCATCGCCACTGCGAGCCGGAGCCTGCGGTTGAGTTTTTCAACCGCAAGGCCCGGAGTGATTTTGGCTCTATCAGAGCCAAAATCACTCCCACTGACATCACTAGTGATGTCAGTGGGCCGGCTTCTGACGGTAGGTGTTCCCTTGGGAATGCCCCCATCAGGGAGGCACGCCCCCGTCATGCCCACCACCAAAGGGGGCGTGCTGTCAATCAACATCGACAGCACGCCCCCTTTGATCAGACACAACGAGCGAAGGAAAGTCCTTCGCTCGTCGCGTCTGGCGCATGCGCACGACGCAGCTCCCGCCATTGTGCGCATGCGCAGTGCACAACATCGACCCACTTGCGAGCAGACAGCCGCTTGCGAGTGGGTCTGAATCAGGCCCTAGGTTCCACATTTGAACCTAATCCATGGATGATTCACCCTTAGGTTTAAAGCATGTATTTGTAGTGGTGTTGTCACCGAATTAGGATAAAAAACATTTAGTCTACGAGTTTCGTCTCCTTGGCGACTTCTTCAGGGGTTAATCTCTGTGCCTTCACATAAAGGAATACATATTGTAAGTTCCAGTTGATTTCAAATATACTGGAACGATGGATATTCTTAGGTAACACTTGGTTCTCAGTAAAAGAAGGCAAATTTTGCACCTCAGATATTTAAAAAAAGTCAAAATTCTGTATATACTGTATATGATCAGTACTGGGTAGTTACTGTAGTTACTGGGTAGTGGGAGCTCCCACTTTGAATCCATAAGGAAAGAAGGGGTGAATGTGCTGCTCTGTTTACCTAGGTGGGATTCAACTACCCAGTACTGATCATATACAGTATATACAGAATTTTGACTTTTTTTTTTTTTTTTTTAATATCTGAGGTGCAAAATTTGCCATCTTTTACTGAGAACCAAGTGTTAACTAAGAATATCCATTGTTCCAGTATATTTGAAACCAACTGGAACTTACAATATGTATTCCTTTATGTGAAGGCACAGAGATTAACCCCTGAAGAAGTCTCTAAGGGGATTAAACGCATAGGGTAACTGTATTTTTGATCCTATTTCGGTGACTACATCACTATGAATACATGCTTTAAACCTAAGGGTGAATCATCCATGTTCAAATGTGGAACCTAATCGACACCGTTGATTGGTACTGTAAACTTTTTTTTTTTTAAATAAATTGTATTAAGTTTTTGTAAGGGTGTCAACAGCTTTTTGTCCACAAAAACTACTAGGTTTTTATATGTGAATGTTTTTATACTTCAATAGTAGTATTTTGAAGTGTTTACCCATAACAGCCTTTTCTTAATTCTCCAGTAAAAACTGTAAAAGTTACTTAAGCGCTCTCTAACAGACCTTTTTCTGTCTCTATTATCCAGTCCCACTAACAGGGGACTCTGAGTAGCTTAGTTCTCTGTATAGGCACAGGATAAGGGTGGTGTGTATGTATCAGTTTTTTTCAGTGCACAATATTTTAACAGGTGGTGCATACTTAATTTAAGCCAAGAGGGGAAAGAGATTGAGGTGGTAGACAGTAACTGTGCCCTCCATGGTGCTAGCCACACCTCCTGTGGACACCACATCCCCACAGCAATGGTCACCCCCGCTCCCCATATCAGTAGTCACACCCCCGCCGTGCTGGTCACATTCTGCGGCAACACAAACAGGCCCATCAGAAAGATCAGCTCCAGGCCCATGTGGACCTTAATCTGGCACTGCCTACAATGTACAAATCTCTATAGGGATTCCATCAGAGCAAGAACAGTTGTTTTCAGGTAAGTGTTTTACGCCCACTGTGCTACAAAGAAAACACTATGTGCACTATAATACTACAAATATTTATTGGGATTTAATGATTTATTTAGAATGTTAAGGCAACCCATCTATTATGTTCCATAAAGGGGGCCCCAGTGGAGCTTTGAACCTATATTCCCTATCGCATGTACACATACAAATGCTTTTTGGTACTTTTTTTTTTGTCAGCAGCCAATTAACCTAATCGGTATGTTTTTGGAGTTTGGGAGGAAACCCATGCAACCAAGGGGAGAATATACAAACACTCCACAGATATTGCCATGACTGGAATCAAAGCCATGACCTCAGTACTAAGAGGCAAAGGAGCACCATGCTGCTCAAGTGACAAACCAAGGAAGTTCCTATGTTAGTGGTTCCCAAATTCTGTCCTCAAGGCACCCTAATGGTCCAGGTTTTAAGGAAATCCATTATTGACCACAAGTGAATTAATTCGTACCTTGGTCATTTTGATTTAATCATCTGTTCTCGCTCATGGATATCCCTAAAACCTGGACTATTAGGGTGAGGACCCTGTTTGGGAACCACTGTCCTATGTCATAGTTATCTACTCTCTTGGATCCTCCAGGAGACTCCTGAATTTTCCTAGTGAATTGGGCAGGATGGGGAGAATAATCACTACATGCTCTATACATTTATCACTTCGCCTCCTCAAGTGTCTTCTCAATTTTCTCCTCTAGTTCGGTTTCCTGATACAATGGCCAGAATCTCAATGAAGAAGCTAATGTATATAGCTGTCATATTGACTGGCACCTTTCTACTGGGATTTTTATTTAACAACCCTTTGAACATTCTGTTGGATCACTGGAGTCCTCCATATACCTGCTGTGATAGTAGACTAACCACTGATACTATTACACCACTGGGAGACAACCGGACATTTATCATAGCTGCATATTTCGACAATCGAATTCACAATAAAAGCGCAGTTCGTGTCCTCAGCATTATTCATCATAAAGAGGTAAAGGAGCTATATTGCTGGTTTTGTTGCACCATAAACAAATCTGTGAAGGTTTCCAAGGCTCAGATAGACATACACCGTGATCGGTTCGACTTTCCCTATGGCACAACGGACCTGCTCTGTATGGAACCACCAGACTGCCAAGCCAAGTACCTATATGTCCATATGTCTCCTTCAGGAAACATGACACAATTACCCCTGTTCCAAATACAAAATCAGGACAAGAAACCATTTTCCGCCAACTTCACTGTCTGCGTTTCCGCCATGTATGGGGACTACAGTAACGTCTTACAGTTCTTGCAAGCCATAGAGATGTACCGGATATTGGGGGCCGAAAGGGTCATGATCTACCTTAATAATTGCAGCACACAGCTGGAAAAAGTTATTTAGTACTACATTGCAGAAGGTATTGTAGAGGTGATACCATGGCCAATCCAGCGATACCTGAGAACTGATCGAGCATGGCACTATTCAAATTCTACAAATGCCAAAGATATTGGGTATTATGGTCAATTGGCAACACTGAACGACTGCATCTATCGGAACATGTACAGGAGTAAATTTGTGCTGCTTAATGATCTTGATGAAATAATTCTGCCGGTTACACACCAGACATGGAACAGCCTGATGGAAAGTCTTCAGCAACAGAACCCAGGAGTTGGCGTTTTTTTGTTTGAAAATCACATTTTCCCTCGAACCATCGCTATTGATGGAAACTTCTCCAACATTTCATCTTGGCAGAGTTTGCCAGGATTCAATATACTGCAGCATGTTCACCGTGAGCCAATCAGTCCGGGCTATTCCAGGGGCCGGAAAATGATTGTGGATCCTAGGAAGGTAATTCAAACATCTGTACACTATGTTCTAAAATTTATTGGATATTCTAAAGATGTCTCTAATGACACAGCCCTGCTTCACCACTGCAGATCCCCTTTTCCGAAGAATTTACCGAACACATCTTTAATTGAAGAGAAAACTATTTGGAGATATAATGCTTCCTTCATTAGAAATGTTAACAAGGTCCTAAGTCAAATACATTTATAGTCATAATAACCAAAGAAAATGGTCGTCAAGGTCAGATTACTCTTCCCTGATCTACAGATTTTTACCTTTTTCTATCAATGATTATATTCTTTGGTTTTCTATGAGGGCAGAAACAGAGTTCTAAATTTGGGCAGTAATCCTCAGATTGAGGAAAGCTCCAAGGGTGGGTATTAGTGATGGACATACCCTTTTCATCTATGTACAGATGTGTCCACATTCACCATTGCTCATATATTTGGCTCACCATAGTTTAGCTCCTTTTCCTTTAAATATGCGTCTTAGTGGCATCACTGATGCAAAAAACAGTGCAATTCAAGGGTACACTCACTACTGGGGCTGGTATTACTTGTAGTTCTCCTGACACATATCGTTTTGCTTAATCTGTAACTTTACACACATTTCATACCAAGTCCGTTACAACAAAAGTACTAATCTTGTGTCCCTGGTATACTGTGAGCGACTTTGTATGCAGGCATGATGTAAATAAGCACACATTGCTTTCCATGGCGGAGCACCTAAGCACCATATGGCGTGAAAATACTAGGTGAATGAGGTCACAACTATTCCTTATTTTGAAAGGTGTAAGTCAAAAGTCCCAACAAACAGAATAACAGTGCAAACAAGAAAACCAATGGAAAGTAATGGGAGGACGGGACTGTAAAGTCTTGCGGACAATTTGTTTTGTGACAAAATTGTTTTCAAAATGCATTACTGCTTGTTTATGAGAATCTATGGGTGACATAATATAAATATCATACAGTATATTAATAAAAACATGGAATCTGTACTTTTTCTCTTTTTGTGATCCAATTCTGTTGCATGTAATAAATAAATAAAAAATGTAAACTGTGATGGACAAGCACAAAAGGGAAATTCAGCATCACTGGGGGGTGGTCAGATAGTTAGCTAGCCAATGGAAGCCGGTTGGCACCGGAGTCTGGGGGGCCGGCTTATCCATTGCTGCTGTGACTGCTGTTCTGTGATGCACCCGGCTGGTTCCTGATGCCCTCCCACTGACTCCTGGCTGGTGATGTTGGGACGGCTGAGCAGCGTTTGGGGGTGCAGTTGGTGTGGCTCCCCACCTTTAGTTTAGGACTGTGCTGCAGCCGCAGCTTCACAACCTCCACTGTTCAAGACCTATAAATACTGGCTGCAATTCAAAGATATCTGCTAGTATCCTACCCAACAACTACAAGGGAAAAAAATAGATTGCATCTGCAGATAACTAACACTAGAGGTCTAGTTATACATTTGATTGCACTAATGCATAATCTACATAAAAACCATCAATACATTCATCAAAAAGATAATAAAAATGTTCTCAAAAAAAAAAAAAAAGTCAAATGCTTGTAAACACATTTATAGGTGCGTTATGTAATGGGTTGCGAGCTGCAGCCACTGTGGGAACTCCTACAAGTCTTCTCGTGTTTTTAAAGTAGTAATTATTTTAAAGGCAAAACCAAGCTGTCTGTACCCACCGTACCAGGTAAGTCATCACTAGAACACCAGGGATGTTTCAACTAATCATGTCATAATGAATATGTAGATGTGGTCAATGTCTACATTCCAAGCATGTCAACATGATGATCAGGTTGACAGTGTAACACCCCTTATGGCCGTGTTAAAGGCATGTTATTTCTATTTATTGATTAAAGTTGAAATGGGTTCTTTTAATAAAATGTACTTTATTGAATGGAAATATATGTATATGTTATAACTTCATGTGAGCTTTATATGAGGACAATATGCCCAGCGTGATGCTTACAGAATAATCTGGTAAGAGAGCTCGAGTCAGTAGTCGGGAGGATGAGGGTCACGCGACGGGGAAGGAGAGAAGATAAAAGGAGTGGCAGTTAGATGGCAGTTCCCCCAGGAGAGTCAGCAAACGCGTGTTCGCAGCACTGCTTAAGTACCTGCTTAAGTACGCAAGATGGGTAACAGCAGCTGATTAGGAACACTGTCTGAGGAGCCAGGGTGGGCGAGGAAGGAGCAGGCACCTGTGCCGCGGGTGCTGAGTGAGGCAGCCACAGTAGCGGAGACCAGTGTCGGCTGCCAGCTGAGAGTCAGAGCTGCCCACTCAGTTCCGGAGGCTCCATTCTGCTGGGGTAGTGAAGTGGTACTGAGGTACAGAGGCAGGGTAGTGTGCATCAGCTGACCATCGCAGTCAGCTGAGAGGAGGCCCGCTGATAAGTGTGTCACTAATGGTGGGTACACTTGGCATATATATCTGCAGATCGTATTAATACCCTAATTACCTGGGCCCGGGCTTGCTGGAGGGGCCTGGCGGGGGCCCAGCACCGTGTTGCGCCCCCCCCCCCTTTCTTACATCACAGCAGCCCAGCACATGCTGCTGTGTGCTGAGCTGCACTGGGAGACTGCTCACTGATCACACCCCCCACTGGCTATGCACCTGGCTGAGGGGCTCACAGCACCCCTCTCCCCAGCGAGCATGCGGCGCTGGAAAAAATGCTTATTTTTTCTCCTAATGGGATGTGCCCACACCGCCCACAATTAGGCCATGCCCCCTTTACCCAGGCCTGGCATGGCTATCTGCACGCTTCTCTGTAGTCATTGAATACACTCCCGAAGAGAGAGAGAGTAGTGACTTATAGTTGTATACTGTGGATAGATCCATTAAAGCGTCAGTGCAGCCATCAGAGACTAGGGATGATTAGGAAGCCAGGGTCTTCAGCTGTAGTCCAGATTATATAAAGCAAAATACCCTAGCAAAGGGATAAACAGAAGTGGGTTAAAAATTCTATATTTTCAGCAGCAATTGTGGATAGTTAATTTAACTTCAGCTACCAGTTATGATGTGCCTTCACTGAGCGACTGCTCGTTCAGTGAAGTCACATCACAGACAGACAAATTACTGCATTAATACAATGTCGTAATCCTGCAGTCTTTTGTCTGTCGTCTAGTGGATATGTGCCTTTAGACTGCGCATAGGATAATTGGCTAATTGATAAAGGAATAGACCCTATAAGCAAACAGTATAAACCATCACCAGGGGCCATATTTATCCTTTGAAAGCATCTTCTGTCAGTGTACTATAAAATGGAATACATCTAAAGCAGTAATCCAGCACTAGCTTGTTTCACAGGACTTACTATTAAAAAAGGAACATATCCAAAGCAGTAACTTTCTGCAAAGGAATTTGAATAGTTATCTGCTGTGCACAAAAAGGATACATTTCTTCAATTTGGTCCAAGGAAAGAGTTAATTAATAACTTAAAACAGCTGCGATCTTGCCAGGATATTGCTGAGTTAAGCGGCCTATTCATTACACAATTTATTGAACGATCCGACCAAAACCAGGAGGCTTTGGTTTGATCGTTCAAGAAATCGTCGAATGGATAGGCTGCAAACGTCCTGCGCAACGCACGCCCGTTTGAACACGCTGGTCAATTTCTGCATATTGCTGAACCACTTTAGAAAAGTCGTTCAGTGGATATGCAGTGAATGACCAACGTCGAACAGCAAACGACTATTTGCCGCGAAGCCGCTCCCTGGACACACCCAGCAGCTGCAGTCCTCTCCTGTGCAAGGTAAGTACTGGGGTGGGGGGGGGGGTATCCAAGGGAGAGAGACACAGGGATCTGATACAATCCCCTGAGACGAGATAATAACTAACAACACTACTGAAACACCATGTTTCTATCAGACTTTTTTTAGGCTACTCCCCAAAACGCACACTCCCTCACACACACCTCCAGCCACAGGGAAAAGGAAATTAGAAAGACAAGTAGAGGATGTCGGGGGGGAGAAAAGAATAATAAACAGAAGACGACTCACAACAAAGCTTGGGGTAGGTATCTTTAACCTAAGTGACGCGACACTTACACATGATCAATTCAAACTGCTTGACAAAGGGTTAAAATTTGCCCCTGTCAAAAGATTATACAAATTTAACACATATATGGACCTACATAGTTTCGCACGAAAACTCACTTTTACATTTTTTTTTTTGCTTCTACAACACCAGCTCCAATTAGGACCGATCCAAGGACAAACCCTTATAAGCATATGGCCCTCAGAGCATCATCCACCTTTTACCCTAATCACATACAAGAAACACAAATTTAAACATTTGTCAAAATGGTAGCGAAAGACATAAAAAAAAATGAATAATCAAACGAACAAACAAAATAATTTAACTAAAAAAGAGAGATTAGCTCTACAAGAATTGCAGGATAATCACCAAATTATAGTCAAACCAGCAGACAAGGGGAGAGGTACAATTATCCAGAATAAAAATTACTATCTGAAAGAAGCACACAGACTTTTAGATGACGAAACTACTTAAAGAACACTCAAACAGGACCCAACGATCAATTTTAAAACTCAACTAAATAAACTTCTACAAATTTAGGCATTAAAATTGTCTATTTTTTACCCTAAATCGCTTGTGATTGTGAATTCATAATTTCATATGGAGCAAATATGCTCCTAAAAAAGGGTATAAGATAAAATTCTTTTATGTATACAGTGTATTAAAAAATGGTACACGCTATGTTGCACTTTTCTTCCTTTTATTCTATGAAACCAATAAGGGTCATTTGACCGAAGATACAACTACCAGATTAGTTGTCGTTTATTATCAACATGGGTGTTTTCGTATGTTCACACTTCACAAATGTAATATATATATATATATATATATATATATATATCTCAAAAAGGAAGAGAAAGGGCGCTCAGATATACAAAGAAAATAAATGTATTAAAGGACCAAGTATAATATAATTGATCTTAACAGACTAAAGACTTTAATTAAAATAAAGTCAATATTAGTAGCAATAAGGCTGTTCCAGTGAACTGTCCGAGATGAAAACGTAGACAATGAACTTCCCTTCCTTTTCAGGAGTATAACACAACTGAGTTCTTTTTAGATCTTCAAATGATTTTGATGGTAACACAGGCAACGTTTTCAAGATATACGATGGTTCCTTGTGATGTTGCTGAAAAATACCCTTACACCAAAGACACATCCAAAAGGGCCACTATCAGTATTGAGTAAAACACTTCAAACAGAATCAAATAAAATAATATTTATTCCATAAAAACAATGGATTGCACAAAAATTAGCTTACATCAAATGCTAGTCACAATTTGATGGAGCATTTGATGTAAGCTAATTTTCTTTGTATATCTGAGTGCCCTTTCTCTTCCTTTTTGGTTGTTTGTCTTCTCTATATCTGTCTAATAGAGATATAAAGAGAAAGGTGCAGCCATCATATGGTATCTAAAAGTTTTAATTTTATACTACTACAGGTTGAGTCTCCCATATCCAAATATTCCGAAATACGGAATATTCCGAAATACGGAATATTCCGAAATACGGAATTATTTTGGCATGACTGAGATAATGAAGCCTTTGATTTTTGATGGTTCAATGTACACAAACTATTAAAAGGCACAAATTATTAAAAATATTGTATAAAATTACCTTCAGGCTGTGTGTACAAGCTGTATATGAAACATAAATGAATTTCATTTCTGTACACAAACTTTGCTTGAGCCACAAAATTATTGAAAATATTGTATAAAATTACCTGCAAGCTGTGTGTATAAGGTGTATATAACACATAAATGCATGCTGTGTGTTTATTTGGGTCTCATTCCCATGATATTTCATTATGGTATGCAATTATTCCACAATACAGAATATTCCATTATCCAAAATACCCCTGGTCCCAAATATTTTGGTTATGGGAGACTCAACCTGTATCTTGAAAGTATTAGTGCAAATAATAGGGCATACGGGGTGGTGACCGGTTATTACTGTTGAAGAAACTTGAGGCAAGATGGATTTTTCATCTAGATACAGTAGTACCACATGGATTAAATGAATGCAATCCAATGAATGTTTTTCTCCGTTAAGTTTTTTCTATATGATGCTATCTATTTTTTTCTATTTTCTTTTTTCTTTATTGGTATTTAATTAATTTGGTATTTAGTGACCAATACACCGCTTAGCTATAATATTTTTTCATGTTTGTGTATTTTAATGGTTGTTTGTTGCCATTTTGGCTTCATTCTAGAATGCTTTATTTATTGTTATTGTTTCAGTGATATATGGTTTTTATTCTATGTTTCCATATATAGCAGGTCCCTATTATTACTCTAGTGACAGCACATGTTTATTTATATTATGTAACTATGATGCTTATATTCTATGTTGTGGTTGTTACCCAGTAATGCAATTGTTTTGTGTGGTTACCATGGTTACCTTCCGGGCTGTGCGCTGATGGCACCTTGGCCGGATGTTGGTATCTTAGACCGGATGGATAGCGCACGCCATGTGGTTGCGTGTGCCATCCGGATGTGCACTGCACTTGGCCGGATGTTATTTTCTTAGACTGCTGATACTTCCGACTGGACGGAGGCGCGCATCATGTGATTGCGTATGCAATCCGGATGTGCATTGTAACTATCGATACCAGCAGAACCCCCGGATCAGATAAGGGATTGGGGAGGGTCGTGGTGATCACTACTCTTCCAATTGTTCCTCTGAGGCTGAATCAGTCAAAAATCTACCTCCCTCTGGTTCGTCTTTTTTAGGGTCCGACCCCAGGACCACAAGGAGTGGTATAGGTTTAAGACCAGGATACCACATCCAAGGAGAGGTAGGAAGAAGAGGCAGGGGGTGCCTGAGAAGCAAAAGGGGACAGAGGAATTAATCTTTAACCTCTCCTCTCACAATCTCACCAAGGCTGAACATTCATTGCTGTCTAAGGGCCTGTCTTTTATTCCAACTAATTCCTTTGATGCATTTAGCTGGTCTGTGGACCATTATAGGATGGGGAGAAAGTTGCATTTGAGGGAGTTCTTTGATGGTCAGACCACTGGCAAACCAGTGCGACCAGAGGCTCTGTTTAAATGACCTAGTACATTCAATCCTTTATCCAATAATCCTAGTTTAAAAACCTTTCTGAGGATGATAGACCAGGAATGTAGGAATGAGGTTGCTAAACAAAAACCTTTTGGCAATTTGAGTAGGGATGAAAGAAGTGCCCTTAAGGCATTAAGAGATGACACTTCAATTGTAATACACAATGCAGACAAAGGTGGTGCAGTTGTACTACAAGATGTTGTGAAATATGACATTGAGGTGAGGCAAAAGCTTTCTGATATGAACACATTCGAAGGTTTACTTTCAACCCTTTGGCAAGATTTAAAAAGCAGGTTGATGATTTGCTGACTATGGGTTTGACACAGGGGTGGATCAGTGAGGAGACATTGGATTTTCTTACAGTGGACCATCCTATCTGTCCCATATTATACACTCTGCCAAAGATACATAAGTCCCTCACTGATCTTCCTGGTCGACCCATAATTTCAGCAAGGGGGTCTCTATTACAGCCTTTGGCTAGATTCATAAATTATTACCTGCAACCATTGGTTAGAACAAGTACCACCTATCAGAAGGATACAGGGCATTTTCTGCATGAGTTGGGCCTATTGGGTATCTTGCCCCCGGTGTGTCCCATGTGTACATAAGACGTTTGCTCCCTTTATACAATGATCCCACATGAGGGTGGGATTCAAGCTGTCAAGGAGGCACTGCTGAAAGGTCCCTTTGCTGAACCGCCAGTTGAATTCAAGCTATCGATGTTGCGGTTAGTATTGGAATCTAATAATTTCATGTACAAGGGTGATTGGTACGTTCAGTTGGCAGGGACCGCCATGGGATCAAACCTGGCACCCTTTTATGCCAACCTTTATATGCACCAGTACGAGTAGAAGCACATCTTTGCACAACTTTTTGACAAAATATTTTTTTTCAAACGTTTTATAGATTATATTTTTGTTATTTGGAGAGGTGAAGCAGATTCTTTTTTTCAAATGGTGGAATTTTTAAACTATCTAGATACACCAATACAGTTTACAGCTTCTATTGATGAGTTACAGATGAATTTCCTTGATGTGACAGTGTTCCGACAAGGATTGGGTCTCAGATATACCTTCTATAGAAAAGAGACCGATAGGAACACTTTGTTATGGGCCTCTAGCCACTACCCAGATGTTCTAAAATCAAACTTGTCAGTCTCTCAATTTGTTAGTGTTTTGAGAAATAATTCTGATCCAGTGGGTGCAGAAGCACAGCTAGTTGAATGTCATCATAGAGTTTTACACCGTGGCTATAGTGCCAAAAATATAAAGAGATGCCTCACCAGGGCTAAGGACATTGTCTCGGGATAACATATGGTAACCAAAAAGGCTCACACTGACATAGTGATACTAAGCGTATGGTGAGACACTAATCTGAAGCCGATACAAAAGGCCATCAAAAAGAATTGGTTGATGATTTCAACAGATCCTGCTTTCAAGAAGCTACATAACAACTCTCCCTTACTGAGTATCAGCAGGGGGCGTAATCTCAAGGATCTGCTATTAAAACAGGATGCAAGCCCAGATTGTGTGGAGAAGAAAAATTGGCTATCCCAGATGAATGGCTGTTTTAAGTGCCTTGGATGCATGACCTGTAGATCGCTAATAACAGGGAAGTTCTTCTGTCATCCACAAAATGGACAAAAAATGTTCTTGAAGCATAGGCTAACATGCCTACTAGACCACGTGATTTATTTTCTCACTTGTCCTTGTGGACTCATGTACGTGGGGAAAACCAAAAGGACATTTAGAGAGCATATGTGTCAGCATTGTTCATCCATTCGCCTTGCATATAACACTGGTTCTACGGATAAACCAGTAGCACAGCATTTTTTAAAAGAGCGACACCAATTCATCACCTTGAGATACATGCTGATATATTGGATCCTACCACTACCCAGGTGTGGTGATCGGGACCTTATTCTTTTGAAAAAAGAAGTGAGGTGGATTCACCACCTAGACACTGTGGCCCCTAGAGGGCTGAATGAGATGAACTCTCTAAATGTGTTCATTTGAATTCTCTGCATCTCCCTCCATATTTGTGTATATTTGTGTGTTTTTGTTTGTTTATCATTTTTATGTATATGTTTGTTTATTCTTGACATTTATTGTGGGTATTGTTTTTGATGGTCATGTGATGATATCACTGTGTATTATAAGATAAATGTGAATAAGCAGTATAGCTTTAATCTAGGGTCCTCAAATGTCTGCTGTACCCCATATCTGGTTTGCCCACTTGACTTTACTGGTAGATAAGAAATATATATTAGTATGTGTTTGGGACATATCTATTTAGCATTGAGATCATAACGTGATCTCTGGTGCTCAATTGGCTGTGGAGCAGCACGTGATTGAGTATGTGTGTCACGGGGTTGACACGCATAATGTTATACACTTACAGTGTCTCTTCCGGCGCTGATCTGAAGTGCGAGGCCGGCGGCATTGCCTGTTTATCAGGCAGCACTGACTGTGCTTTGTCTCTGCTAGATTGTGCCCTGCAAGCCACTAGGACTGTGGCGCCGAGTTACATCATCAGCTGGGCGACTCACTGAGGTGGTTCACATGTGGCATCCCCGGTGATTGACGTCTAAGGTAAAACTTGTGTGGCATTGAGACTAATTAACTCATTCACTGTTGATTTATTGTACCAGCAGATGCAATTGACCATTCTGATATATGAATATAGCTTTAAGTGACAGGTGTAGGCATGCTTTGTGGGGCTACTCCAGAGGAAGGCCTCATTAGGCTGAAACGCGTTGGGGTACCAACTACTATTGCCAAATCACAACACCTAAATTGAGAAGCTCAGTGCCGGCACCCGTAAACAGCTGAGCACGGTCACCCGGAAGGACGGAGGACCACAGAAAAGCAGGCATCTGAAGAAAAAAGACAGGAGTGAGAAAAGACTGTCAGCAGACACCCAGGAGGATCAAGTGAGAGTGTAAGTCTCTGTATGTGACGGGTCATCTAGCGACTAGTTCCGGTGTGGCTTGAGCTGTGACTGAGCCCCTGCAGACCACAGCTGGTCAGCTGCGGATTCCATGTCCCAGTCAGTGCTGGGTGTGTCACCAGGCTTAGCGCAGAGACCGGACCTGCAGCCAGACCAGGCTTGGCCCGGAGCACCTACCACCATCCACACTCAGAGAAGGAGTCCGGCTCCCATCATCATTTGACAACATCAGCTGCAACGGGTATGTGCATGGACCTATACAACTTTCAAACAGACTAGCGGGACGCAGCAGTCTGCTTTACCTTTATACATAATAACAAATATCTGAGCTTCTCCATTAGAGATTCATTTCCATAGACCCTGAACTTTATATCATTGCTACATTCAATCAGTCTATACAAGACAGATTGTGTTTTATTTTATGAGCGATTACTATTATTTGTGTTTGAATATTATTACTTTTTTCTTTTTTTACTTATTTCTGGTCAATAGTAGGTTATCTATTTTCCTACAATTTGTGTAATACAATTGATTATCTATTAGTAAAATATTCTATATTAAATCTACACTGTATTTACTATCCTTGACTCACATAGAGGGACTAAGACTATCACAGTACAGCCATTAATAGGTTGAGCGTTACACCTATTTACTATTTTTACAGACGCACCAATGTCATTATATGACCTGGGGGGAGGGGGGGATTGGCGGTGGTCAGTGGCCATGCGGACACACACACACACCCACTGACCACCAATGTATCTTTGTTCACTGGTGTGGGGGTGGGCAGCAGTTAGCAGGGGTGGGCTGGGGGAAACCCACTGACCCAACAATGTCATTATATGACCTGGGAGGAGGGGGGGATTGGCAGTGGTCAGCAGCCATGTGGGGGGGAACCCTCTGACCACCAATGTATCTTTGTTCACTGGGGAGCGGGTGGGCAGCAGTCAGCAGGGGTGAGCTGGGGGGGACAACCGACCACCAATGCTGATTTTAATGCATTGGGTGGGGGGTTGTGGGTGGGCAAGGATGGGAGCAATGTAAAGGTGCACTACTGGGAGCACTGTATAGGGGCACTACTGGGAGCACTGTATAGGAGTTCTACTGGGAGCACTGTATAGGGGCACTACTGGGAGCACTGTATAGGGGCACTACTGGGAGCACTGTATAGGGGCACTACTGGGAGCACTGTAAAGGGGCACTACTGGGAGTACTGCATAGGGGCACTACTGGGAGAACTGCATAGGGGCACTACTGGGAGGACAGTATAGGAGTTAAACTGGGAGCACTGTATAGGGGCACTACTGGGAGCACTGTATAGGGGCACTACTGGGAGCACTGAATAGGGGCACTACTGGGAGCACTGTATAGGAGTACTACTGGGAGCACTGTATAGGGCACTACTGGGAGCACTGTATAGGGGCACTACTGGGAGCACTATAGGGGCACTACTGGGAGCACTGCAAAGAGGCACTACTGGGAGCACTGCAAAGGGGCACTACTGGGAGCACTGTAGAGATACTACTGGGAGCACTGTAAAGGGGCACTGGGCGAGGATGGGAGCACTGCAAAGGTGCATTACTGGGAGCAGTGCAAAGGGAAACTACTGGGAGCACTGTATAGGGGCACTACTGGGAGCACTGCAAAGGGGCATTACTGGGAGCAATGCAAAGGGGAAGTACTGGGAGCACTGTCAAGGGACACTACTGGGAGAACTGTACAGGGGCATTACTGGGAGCACTGCGAAGGGGCACTACTGGGAGCACTGCAAAGGGGCACTACTGGGAGGACTGTAAAGGGGCACTACTGGGAGCACTGCAAAGAGGCATTACTGGGAGCACTGTCAAGGGGCACTACTGGGAGGACTGTATAGGGACACTACTGGGAGCACTGTAAAGGGGTACTACTGGGAGCACTGTATCTGGGCACTACTGGGAGCACTGTATCTGGGCACTACTGGGAGGACTGTAAATGAGCACTACTGGGAGCACTGTATAGGGGCACTACTGGGAACACTGTATAGGGGCACTACTGGGAGCACTGTAAAGGGGCACTACTGGGAGCACTGCAAAGTGGCATTTCTTGGAACAATGCAAAGGGGCAGTACTGGGAGCACTGTCAAGGGGCACTACTGGGAGAACTGTACAGGGGCATTACTGGGAGCACTGCAAAGGGGCACTACTGGGAGCACTGCAAAGGGGCACTACTGGGAGCACTGCAAAGGGGCACTACTGGGAGGACTGTATAGGGACACTACTGGGAGCACTGCAAAGAGGCATTACTGGGAGCACTGTATAGGGGCACTACTGGGAGCACTGTCAAGGGGCACTACTGGGAGGACTGTATAGGGACACTACTGGGAGCACTGTGTAAGGGCACTACTGGGAGCACTGTATAAGGGGTAATACTGGGAGCACTGTATAGGGGCACTACTGGGAGGACTGTAAATGAGCACTACTGGGAGCACTGTATAGGGGCACTACTGGGAGCACTGTAAATGGGCACTACTGGGAGCACTGTATAGGGGCACTACTGGGAGCACTGCAAAGGGGAACTACTTCGAGCACTGTTTACGGGTACTGCTGGGAGCACTGAATAGGGGCACTACTGGGAGCACTACAAAGGGGCACTACTGGGAGCACTGCAAAGGGGCACTACTGGGAGCACTGCAAAGGGGCACTACTGGTAGCACTGTATAGGGGTACTGATGAGGGGGGACTGTATAGGGGCACTACTGGGAGCACTGTATTGGGACACTACTGGGAGCACTGTCAAGGGGCACTACTGGTAGGACTGTATAGGGGCACTACTGGGAGCACTGCAAAGGGGCACTACTGGGAGCACTGCAAAGGGGCACTACTGGTAGCACTGTATAGGGGTACTGATGAGGGGGGACTGTATAGCGGCCCTACTGGGAGCACTGTATTGGGACACTACTGGGAGCACTGTCAAGGGGCACTACTGGGAGGACTGTATAGGGGCACTACTGGGAACACTGTATAGGGGCACTACTGCGAGCACTGCAAAGGGGCACTACTGGGAGCACTGTATAAGGGCACTACTGGGAGCACTGTATAAGGGCACTACTGGGAGCACTGAATAGGGGCACTACTGGGAGCACTGGAAAGAGGCACTACTGGGAGCACTGCAAAGGGGCACTACTGGGAGCACTATATAGGGGCACTGGGTGAGGATGGGAGCACTGCAAAGGGGCACTACTGGCCGCACTGTATATGGGCACTACTGGGAGCACTGTATAGGGGCACTACTGGGAGAATTGTATAGGGGCATTACTGGGAGCAATGCAAAGGGGCAGTACTGGGAGCACTGTCAAGGGGCACTACTGGGATGACTGTATAGGGGCATTACTGGGAGGACTGTATAGGGACACTACTGGGAGCACTGTCAAGGGGCACTACTGGGAGGACTGTATAGGGGCATTACTGGGAGCACTGTAAAGGGGCATTACTGGGAGGACTGTATTGGGGCACTACTGGGAGCACTGTATTGGGACACTACTGGGAGCACTGTCAAGGGGCACTACTGGGAACACTGTATAGGGGCACTACTGGGAACACTGTATAGGGGCACTACTGCGAGCACTGCAAAGGGGCACTACTGGGAGCACTGTATAAGGGCACTACTGGGAGCACTGAATAGGGGCACTACTGGAAGCACTGGAAAGAGGCACTACTGGGAGCACTGCAAAGGGGCACTACTGGGAGCACTATATAGGGGCACTGGGCGAGGATGGGAGCACTGCAAAGGGGCACTACTGGGAGCACTGTATATGGGCACTACTGGGAGCACTGTATAGGGGCACTACTGGGAGCACTATAGGGGCACTACTGGGAGCACTGCAAAGAGGCACTACTGGGAGCACTGCAAAGGGGCACTACTGGGAGCACTGTATAGAGACACTACTGGGAGCACTGTAAAGGGGCACTGGGCAAGGATGGGAGCACTGCAAAGGTGCATTACTGGGAGCAGTGCAAAGGGAAACTACTGGGAGCACTGTATAGGGGCACTACTGGGAGCACTGCAAAGGGGCATTACTGGGAGCAATGCAAAGGGGAAGTACTGGGAGCACTGTCAAGGGACACTACTGGGAGAACTGTACAAGGGCATTACTGGGAGCACTGCAAAGGGGCACTACTGGTAGCACTGCAAAGGGGCACTACTGGGAGGACTGTAAAGGTGCACTACTGGGAGCACTGCAAAGAGGCATTACTGGGAGCACTGTCAAGGGGCACTACTGGGAGGACTGTATAGGGACACTACTGGGAGCACTGTAAAGGGGTACTACTGGGAGCACTGTATCTGGGCACTACTGGGAGCACTGTATCTGGGCACTACTGGGAGGACTGTAAATGAGCACTACTGGGAGCACTGTATAGGGGCACTACTGGGAACACTGTATAGGGGCACTACTGGGAGCACTGTAAAGGGGCACTACTGGGAGCACTGCAAAGTGGCATTTCTTGGAGCAATGCAAAGGGGCAGTACTGGGAGCACTGTCAAGGGGCACTACTGGGAGAACTGTACAGGGGCATTACTGGGAGCACTGCAAAGGGGCACTACTGGGAGCACTGCAAAGGGGCACTACTGGGAGGACTGTATAGGGACACTACTGGGAGCACTGCAAAGAGGCATTACTGGGAGCACTGTATAGGGGCACTACTGGGAGCACTGTCAAGGGGCACTACTGGGAGGACTGTATAGGGACACTACTGGGAGCACTGTATAAGGGCACTACTGGGAGCACTGTAAAAGGGGTAATACTGGGAGCACTGTATAGGGGCACTACTGGTAGGACTGTAAATGAGCACTACTGGGAGCACTGTATAGGGGCACTACTGGGAGTACTGTAAATGGGCACTACTGGGAGCACTGTATAGGGGCACTACTGGGAGCACTGCAAAGGGGAACTACTTCGAGCACTGTTTAGGGGTACTGCTGGGAGCACTGAATAGGGGCACTACTGGGAGCACTACAAAGGGGCACTACTGCGAGCACTGCAAAGAGGCACTACTGGGAGCACTGCAAAGGGGCACTACTGGTAGCACTGTATAGGGATACTGATGAGGGGGACTGTATAGGGGCACTACTGGGACCACTGTATTGGGACACTACTGGGAGCACTGTCAAGGGGCACTACTGGGAGGACTGTATAGGGGCACTACTGGGAGCACTGCAAAGGGGCACTACTGGGAGCACTGCAAAGGGGCACTACTGGTAGCACTGTATAGGGGTACTGATGAGGGGGGACTGTATAGGGGCCCTACTGGGAGCACTGTATTGGGACACTACTGGGAGCACTGTCAAGGGGCACTACTGGGAGGACTGTATAGGGGCACTACTGGGTGCACTGTATAGGGGCACTACTGCGAGCACTGCAAAGGGGCACTACTGGGAGCACTGTATAAGGGCACTACTGGGAGCACTGAATAAGGGCATTACTGGGAGCACTGAATAGGGGCACTACTGGGAGCACTGGAAAGAGGCACTACTGGGAGGACTGTATAGGGGCATTTCTGGGAGCACTGCAAAGGGGCACTACTGGGACCACTGCAAAGGGGCACTACTGGGTGCACTGTAAAGGGGCACTACTGGGAGGACTGTATAGGGACACTACTGGGAGTACTGCAAAGGGGCACTACTGGGAGCACTGTATAAGGGCACTACTGGGAGCACTGAATAGGGGCACTACTGGGAGCACTGGAAAGAGGCACTACTGGGAGCACTGCAAAGGGGCACTACTGGGAGCACTATATAGGGGCACTGGGCGAGGATGGGAGCACTGCAAAGGGGCACTACTGGGAGCACTGTATATGGGCACTACTGGGAGCACTGTATAGGGGCACTACTGGGAGAATTGTATAGGGGCATTACTGGGAGCAATGCAAAGGGGCAGTACTGGGAGCACAGTCAAGGGGCACTACTGGGAGGACTGTATAGGGGCATTTCTGGGAGCACTGCAAAGGGGCACTACTGGGACCACTGCAAAGGGGCACTACTGGGTGCACTGTAAAGGGGCACTACTGGGAGGACTGTATAGGGACACTACTGGGAGCACTGTCAAGGGGCACTACTGGGACCACTGCAAAGGGGCACTACTGGGACCACTGCAAAGGGGCACTACTGGGAGCACTGTCAAGGGGCACTACTGGGAGCACTGTTAAGGGGCACTACTGGGAGCACTGTCAAGGGGCACTACTGGGACCACTGCAAAGGGGCACTACTGGGTGCACTGCAAAGGGGCACTACTGGGAGCACTGTATAAGGGCACGGCTGGGAGGACTGTATAGGGGCACTACTGGGAGCACTGTATAGAGGCACTACTGGGAGCACTGTATAGGGGCATTACTGGGAGCACAGTAAAGGGGCACTACTGGGAGCATTGTATATGGGCACTACTGAGAGCACTGTATAGGTGCACTACTGGGAGCACTGCAAATGGGGCACTACTGAGAGCACTGTATAGGGCAGTACTGGGAGCACTGTATAGAGGCACTTCTGGGAGCACTGTATAGGGGCACTACTTGGAGCACTACAAAGGGGCACTACTTGGAGCACTCTATAGGGATACTACTGGGAGCACTGTAAAGGGGCACTACTGGGAGCACTGTAAAGGGGTACTACTGGGAGAACAGTATAGGGGCACTACTGGGAGCACTGCAAAGGGGCACTACTGGGAGCACTGTATAGGGGCACTGCTGTGAGAGCTGTAAAGGGACACTACTGGGAGTACTGTATAGGGGCACTACTGGGAGCACTGTATCTGGGCACTACTGGGAGCACTGCAAAGAGGCACTCCTGGGAGCAGTGCAAAGGGGCACTACTGGGAGCACTGTATAGGTGCACTACTGGGATCACTGTATAGGGGCACGGGGTGAGGATAGGAGCACTGCAAAGGTGCATTACTGGGAGCAGTGCAAAGTGACAAGACTGGGAGCACTGTACAGGGGCACTACTGGGAGCACTGTATAGGAGCACTACTGGGAGGACTGTATAGGGGCACTGCTGGGAGCACTGCAAAGGGGCACTACTGGGAGCACTGTATATTTGCACTACTGGGAGCACTGCAAAGGGGCATTACTGGGAGCACTGTATAGGGGCATTACTGGGAGCACTGTATAGGGGCACTACTGGTATCACTGTATAGGGGCACTGGGCAAGGATAGGAGCACTGCAAAGGTGCATTACTGGGAGCTCTGCAAAGTGACAAGACTGGGAGCACTGTATAGGGGCACTACTGGGAGCACTGTATAGGGGCACTACTGGGAGCACTGTATAGGGGCACTACTGGGAGCACTGCAAAGGGGCACTACTGGAAACACTGTATAGGGGCACTACTGGGAGCACTGCAAAGGGGCACTACTGGGAGCACTGTATAGGTGCACTACTGGGAGCACTGTAAAGGGGCACTACTGGGAGGATTGTATAGGGACACTACTGGGAGCACTGTCAATGGGCACTGCTTTGAGCACTGTCAATGGGCACTACTGGGAGCACTGTCAAGCGGCACTACTGGGAGGACTGTATAGGGGCATTACTGGGAGCACTGTGTAGGGGCACTACTGGGAATACTGTATAGGGGCACTACTGGGAGCACTGTATAGGGGCACTACTGGGAGCACTGCAAAGGGGCACCACTGGAAACACTGTATAGGGGCACTACTGGGAGCACTGCAAAGGGGCACTACTGGGAGCACTGTATAGGTGCACTACTGGGAGCACTGTAAAGGGGCACTACTGGGAGGATTGTATAGGGAGACTACTGGGAGCACTGTCAATGGGCACTGCTTTGAGCACTGTCAATGGGCACTACTGGGAGCACTGTCAAGCGGCACTACTGGGAGGACTGTATAGGGGCACTACTGGGAGCACTGCAAAGGGGCACTACTGGGACCACTGCAAAGGGGCACTACTGGGTGCACTGCAAAGGGGCACTACTGGGAGGACTGTATAGGGACACTACTGGGAGCACTGTATAGGGGCACTACTGGGAGCACTGTATAGGGGCACTACTGGGAGCACAGTAAAGGGCACTACTGGGAGCACTGTATAGGGGCACTACTGGGACCACAGTAAAGGGGCACTACTGGGAGCATTGCATAGGGGCGCTACTGAGTGCACTGTATAGGGGCACTACTGGGAGCATTGCAAATGGGGCACTACTGGGAGCACTGTATAGGGCAGTACTGGGAGCAATGCAAAGTGGTACTAATGGGAGTACTGTATAGGGGCACTACTTGGAGCACTGCAAAGGTGCACTACTGGGAGCACTGTAAAGGGGTACTACTGGGAGAACTGTATAGGGGCACTGCTGTGAGCACTGTAAAGGGACACTACTGGGAGCACTGTATAGGGGCACTAGTGGGAGCACTGCAAAGGGGCACTACTGGGAGCACTGTATAGGGGCACTACTGGGATCACTGTATAGGGGCACTGGGCGAGGTTAGGAGCACTGCAAAGGTGCATTACTGGGAGCAGTGGAAAGTGAGAATACTGGGAGCACTGTATAGGGACACTACTGGGAGCACTGTATAGGGGCACTACTGGGAGCACTGTATAGGGGCACTACTGGGAGCACTGCAAAGAGGCACTACTGTTAGCACTGTATAGGTGCACTACTGGGAGTACTGCAAAGGGGCACTACTGGGAGGATTGTATAGGGACACTATTGGAAGCACTGCAAAGGGGCACTACTGGGAGCACTGCAAAGGGGCACTACTGGGAGCACTGTCAAGGGGCACTACTGTGAGGACTGTATAGGGGCACTACTGGGAGCACTGCAAATGGGGCACTACTGGGAGCACTGTATAGGGCACTACTGGGAGCACTGCAAAGGGGCACTACTTGGAGCACTTTATAGGGGCACTACTTGGAGCACTTTATAGGGGCCCTACCGGGAGCACTTTATAGGGGCACTACTGGAAGCACTGCAAAGTTGCACTACTGGGAGCACTGCAAAGAGGCACTACTGGAAGCACTGTATAGGGGCATTACTGGGAGCACTGCAAAGGGGCACTACTGGGAGCACTTTATAGGGGCACTACTGGGAGCACTGCTAAGGGGCACTACTGGGCACACTGTAAAGAGGCAGTACTGGAAGCACTGTATAGGGGCATTACTGGGAGCACTGCAAAGGGGCACTACTGGGACCACTGTATAAGGTCACTACTAGGAGCACTGTATAAGGGCATTTCTGGCAGCACTGTGTAAGGGGCAATCTTGTGGCCACTATTAGTTTTTATTAATTGCTTATAATTTATTTATTTTTTTTATTTCCAGATGTCCAGTCAAAAAAATAGGAAGTGCAACTTTCGAGAGCACGTGCTGATGAGGTCCAGAAGCCCAAGCTGTGGTACTTTGATCTGCTTACATTTGTTCATGAACAAGAGCCAAAGATACGGTCGTGGTGCTCGCTTGAGCCAAGGGTCGAGGAGGAGGAGGAGAAGGACGACCTAGAAGTGGAGGTGGAGACTCAGGGTCAGGTAAGCTATTAAAAATGTCATTAATTTACTTTGGAGTAGTTGAAGTCAATTGTTTTAAAGTACAAAAAATGTCAACTTATTAAGCGTCTGACTTTTTACATTTCCCAGGGGTTTCTGATTTTTCATATTCATTTTATGTTAAGTATAAATGTTTTATTAAAATTGTATTATTTATTTATTTTTTCTTTTAATTCCAAGGTCGGCGTTCTCGACTTGGATCCTGAACCTCCATCCAGCGAGCCCACAGAGGTTGTGGAGTTAGAAATGGAGAGGCCGGCTGCATCAACATCAGCTGCTGATCCTCCAGCAAGGAAGAGACGCAGACTGGCTTTCAGGACTCCTGCCTCTGGACCGACAAAGACTGACCAATTTATAAGACACGCGGAACTGGGTAGATGCTTATGCTTCTGAATCCAACTGCTACACTCTCTGAGCATAAGCATCTACCCAGTTGCACGGTTTTGGTTCAATAAATTGACCACCAGATGGTCTGACATAAACTACGGGTACTGTTTTTTAGACATCAAGTATGAGGTCTTACAGTTTCTGATCCAAAGAATTGCCTAATTTTGGGTATACATTAAGTACATGTGTATACATCAATATTGAGATCTACCCCTGAAGAAGTCTCACGAAGAGACGAAACGCGTAGGGTTTTAATGAAAGGTGGACACTACATTTAAACATCTGCTGATCGAAAGGTGTTTGATATCCCTTTCCTAAGATTGGAAGGCTGTGCATTACCAAATTGTGTAAGATTGTCCATCTAGCATACTGTTAAATTTTAATAAAGAATTATTTTACTTTCTATATTTCTAATTCTTACTAACGTTGGCCTTGGGCCTGTGTTTGTGTGTCTTGGTACGAGGGTATCTTTTTTAGAACCTCGAGGAGGACTTAATGCGAACTCATAGTTTGGACTAATTGATCAAAATTGAGAACGAGTAGGAATAACGGTGAAGTTGTCTCTTCAAAAGAAAAAGAAGACGTATAAGCCTTTGGAGAGATTGCATTGTGTTTTACAAATTTTAAAATAAATTGTGTTACGATTTAGCGCCCCATCAGTAATCCATTTGTATATCTTTGAATTAGTCCTTCTAACAGGGGACTTACTGAAGGGTGCTGCTGTATGTGAATTGATCAGCGCAGTTTGGGATTTTTTGTGGTGTGTGTATATATATATATATATATATATATATACACACACACATACTATATATATATATATATATATATATATATAGTATGTGTGTGTATATATATATATACTGTAAAATCTATCTATATCACGTTGTTTGACCGGCACCCCACACCACCTTCCAATATACCCGGGTGTCGGACCTTAAGTCATAATATGCAGTCAGTAGTGGACGGCACTCAGCTGGGTTTGTCCAGGAATAAAATCACAGGCTAAGCTGTTTGACTGTTTTTATTCCTAGATGAACCCCACTGAGAATTAGAGGGGAATTCAATTGCAGGCGAAGGGTGCGAATTGCCATTGCCACGGCGTTTAAACGCCGGCAACAACAGCCAGTCTCGCACCCTTCGCCGAGTCAGCCGAATGCCCGATTCGCTCAAAAGTGCTTGCTACCCTATGGGGTAGCGAACAGTTTTGAGTGAGATCCTGCTGCCGTAAAGTGGGCGGCTGCTGTGCAGATTCGGCTGGGCGAATGTATTCGCTCTTAATTGAATTCCCCTCAATGTATTGTTGTCCAAAAACGCAACACACCAATATATCACTTTAATAATGTGATTGATAGGGCCCCCACAAGTTTGTTGTCCAGGGGCCCCCGCAGGCCTTAATCCGGCCCTGGTTACCCCTATGAGAGGGTTTATTGTCTTCATGAGAGCATCACCCATTCCACGTGGATACACGTTCTTTAATGAATATTCACTCCATTCATTAAAAATATCCACTCCCTTGTCTCTTCAGCGACAATCCTTGGTCCTTGGTCTTTAAAGATATTGGCCCTCATTCAGAGCCGTTCGCTATTTGCGGTCGTTCGTTTAAAAACAAGGGGTGGCTATTCAAATGATCCGTACGCACATTGTAGTCTGTTCACACCTCTAAGTCTGAACGAGCGAGCAAAACATACGCTCGTTTATTTGTTAAAAACGCCCCCTGGCCGCTCGCATCCTACGTCATGTCCGCTATTTATTAGATTAATCGAGTACATCGACCAGCGTATGAACTGCTCGCTATTCTTGTGGTTGGTGTTTGCTACCACAAATTTGCGAGCAGTTCTGGCTATAAAATAACCCAGTGACGTGAACAATGACGCTGCTGTTTTAAATATACACACCCATAAAACGCCCGTTTTGACCTTTAAGCACGCCTGCGTTCGGATCTCCACTCCCCGTTTTCAAGCACCTTCCCCTGTTACCACCCACATACGCCTCATTCTGTCATTCAAAATAGCAGGCACTCGCTATATTGCGTACCAACGATTTTTGGCCGCACTGACTGGTTCGCGCATGCGTACTAAAAACCGTACGCATGCGCAGATGTGCAAACATCGCTCGGAACGAGCGTACTGCCGCTAACGAGCGGCTCTGAATGAGGGCCATTATTCACAAAGTCTTTCATGTTTTTGAAAGATTTTTTGCATGAAAGACTTTTGTTGGCAGGAAAAGTCTTCTAATGGATAGGCCCCTAAAAGGGGGTATCCACTACGCGACCTGAAAGTCTGAACGTCTAGCGTTCAGACCTTCAGATCGCCGATGTGCGGTTCCCACACTGAACAGTGTTCACTGAACGTCATTCAGTGAAGGAGGTTGACCTCCTATCTCTGAACATGCTGAACCTGACGAGCATAGCCAGGTTGACAGTCATGGTCAGTAGACAGTCAGGGACAGCAAGTACCCAGCGTGCACGTGCATCGCTGGTCCTTGCCGGCTATCCATTACCCGACTTTGTGAACAATGTGACCAAAACCTCCTGATTTTGGACGGATTGTTCACAAAGTTGGGTAATGGATAGGCCCCTTTAGAAGACAGGAAAATTACGTAGCATATCAGCAGAAAGGGGAGACCTTAGTTCAGACTAGTAGGCATGAGAGACCTGTGTCACGCTAGCAGACAGGAGAGACCTGTGCCAGGCTACTAAGCAGTAGCTGAAAGGGAAGGTGTTTTTATAATTAGAAAGATTGGTAATCAGAGAATCTAAAGTCTGGTGGGACAATAAAATTCTCAGTTGGTACTTCGAATACAATATAATCCCAAAAGGTTTAAAGATCAAAAAACAACCGACACATAATAACGAGATTGCTATTTTCATGGAACAATGGAACAAAATTCTACATGAATGTGCCACACAACTGATAAGGTTAATTCTGAGCACACACGAAACAGAACTGATAGGACTTGAAACAAAGATCAACAACTTGAATACTTCCCTAAATATACATAGACAAGATAAAGAATTTCAACAACTAGAAGAAATCTCACAAACTAGATTAAAAAGATTAGTAGAAGAGATAATTGCTAAAAAAAAATCCAAAATACTAAGGAATAAAATTGGAAAAAGGAAATCAGACAAAAATACAACAAGACTGACTAACATCACAAAAAAATTTGTGGCCCAGACAAATATCCATTAAGAGAGCGTGAGGTAACCAAAACCTCTATAAATTTCAGAGCATGTCTAAAGGTGCCCATGCACTAGACGATTAAGTTGAGCGATTGAACGATAATGATCGTTCAATCATTCATAAATCGTTTGCAAATCATTTGCAAAAATGTCAAAATCGACCAGCGATGCGCGTGCCCACTGGTCGTGTAGACATCTATCATCGTGCAAACATGCTGGTCAACCTGACGATAACGTCAGGTTGAACATGTTTGCAGATGATTGCAGGCTCATCACAGACTGACAAACGACTGCACGATTACAATGTCGTAATCGTACAGTCGTTTTCATGTCTGCTAGTGGATGGGTACCTTAAGAAACCTTAATGGGGCATGTGAAACCGTAAGGTTATGTGTCTATGGAATTTCATTGCTTTTTTATAATTTATTAACCATCAGGGTTTGGAGGAGCAAACCAGGCCACCTGCAGGGGAGATGGGCATAAAAATAGTACAGTGGCATGGGTGGAGGAGGGGACAGCACACAGGAGGTGTTGTGGGGGTGCAGAGAGTCGGCTGCAGGGGTGGGTTTCAAGTGTGCGGACAGTTGCAGCAGTGGAAGTGCGGAGCAGTGGCATCAGCAGGTGACAGAGGGGCTCACTGGCATGCACCTGAGAAAATAAAATCAATAAGACAAAGATGCATGGATGCATCTGTAGGGGTCCCCTGTATTTAGCACAACCAGCACTGGGCTTTTCAGAGCCAGTCCTGTTTGTGAAAATACAGGGGACAAAATACGAGGGGTTCCCTGTATTTAGCACAACCAGCACTGGGCTCAGTCGAGCCAGTCCTGGTTTTAGAAACACAGAGGAAAAAAAGAGTAGGGGTCCCCAGTATTATCCATAAACAGCACTGAGCTCTTTCTAGCGGAGTAATGCCACAGCCAGGGGAACCCTTTCACCATGTCCTCCAGCCAAAGCATTACCCCTGACCTCTAGTCAGCCAAGGCCATGGATCCCTGGGGAGTTAGGGACACCCCAATAAAGGGATCCCCCTCTCCAGGGCACCCCAGGCCTGGGCTGATGACCACGCTATGATCGGCACCCCTGGGCAGTGGGTGCTGGGTTGATTGTTTAGTGCTAATAAAGAGTTAAAATATTGTCTTTTGCAGGTTAATTACAGGTCCCAGCAAGCCTCCTCTGCATGCTGGTACTTGGACAACCACAAGTACCAGCAAGTGGGGCATTAAGGGACCTCTGGTACCTATAGTGCACATGTAAAAGAAATATTAAATGAAAAACATTACACCGAATGCTTTAATAATTTATTTTGCTGCACCTTCACCTGGGGGATGGCAGCTTTTAAGCTTTTTTATATGGCTGCCGCCTCCCCAGGACTTCCATGGTGTCTTCACCTGGAGGGCAGCGGCCTTTAAGCTCTTTTACATGGCCACCGCCCATCCAGGACTTTCCCGGCATCTTTCATCTTCAAGAGCTTTTCATTGCTCCTCCTTCGCCATCAGACTGACACCCACTGTCTGGCTCTGGCTTAAATAAGCCAGCATAAAAGGGCGGGCGATGACACGGCTAGTGTTTGGCTCGCTGCGGCAATCTTGTATTTCGAATAAGCTGCCTGCTGCTGAACTCTGCAAGGTAATAGCCACATCCCACCCCTTTTTTCTGTCCCAATGCCACCGCGTCCCATCTCCATGCCCACCACATCCCGCCGCCGCCATTCCAGCAGCAGTGGTGGATAGCGTGGGTTCCCACCACCACCACGCTGATGGTGGTGGTGGGGGTGTGGCAGGGTCCCCGCCACCGCTAACGCCCGCTACCTTCACCGGGTCCCGCCACCGCTAACACGGGCAAAGGACAGCCATCTTAGTGCACCCAAGTGAAGTCACTGTACACCCCATGCAGGAGGCCATCTACTAAGCATGCGCAGCAAGTTAAAGCTCCCTATCTCTATCATGGGGCATTTGTGCACTAATAGTTAAAAAACTGTAACTTTATCAATTACCTGAACCCGAAAAGCACCTAGACTGGAACAAGAGCTACCTAATAAAACAAACCCCAAGTCCTAATTTGTCCTCTGTCCTGAGTTATGCCTTCCTAAAAATTCCCATAGACTAAGGGGTATATTCAATTGGCCGCAAGGTTTTGCGAGGAAAAAACTTCGCGCCCCTCGTGGCCAATTTTGAAATCCCGCGGGTATGCGCGCTCCCGATACCCACGGGATTCAATTAAAAAAACAGTGGGTGAGGGGTTTTCATCACTGAAAACCACGTGCCGCGTAAATTAAAAAAAATAAAAAAAGTCACTTACCTGTCCGGGTCTCTGCGGCTCCCGGCGGCCTCCCCTCTCTCTTCTTACTGGAGAGGGGGCTGCTGGCAGTCACGGGGGCTGATGGGAGGAGCAAGGGCTGCTGGTAGATGTAGTTCTCCCAGCGCCCATTCCGGGGGGGGCCACACACACCGCACCGGGTGTCACACACACACTCATGCACTCATACACACACACACCACACAGTCACTCATACACACTTACATACACCACACACACTGACATACTCACCGCTGCTGCAGAAGAGCCGGCTCCCGACGCTGGATGCAGAAGAAGATAAGAAGACAGCGCTTCGGAAGGTGAGTAATTAAGGACTAATTAAGCTAATTGGATACTTCCAATTGCTTAATTAGTCCTTTGGGGAGGGGCGGGGGTTCAGAGCAAGTACACGTGATTTTTCCTAAGAACATTGGCCCTGATTCAGAGCCGGACGCTCTGACCAGAGCGCTCGCTCTGAATCAGGGCCCACCTCCATTAAAATGGAGTGTCCTCCTGGACGCTCGTATAGCTGTGGGTCACCACCCACAGCATATACGAGCTTCCAACAAGATGGTCGCAATGGTCTTGACCATCGCGACCATCGGACTTGCGAGAGAAACCCTGTGGTCGGGTTTCTCAACCGCAAGGCCAGGGAGTGATTTTGGCTCTATCAGAGCCAAAATCACTCCCACTGACATCACTAGTGATGTCAGTGGGGCCGGCTTCAGACGGTAGGCGTTCCCATAGGAACGCCTCCGTCTGGCAGGCACGCCCCCGGAACGCCCACCAAAAGGGGCGTGCTGTCAATCAACATCGACAGCACGCCCCCTTTGGTGCGAGACCCCGAGCGATGGAAAGTCCTTCGCTCGCCGGGTCTCGCCATCGACCCACTTGCGAGCGGACTGCCGCACGCGAGTGGGTCTGTATGACCCCCATTGATTTCTGTAAAATTCACGCTTGCGCAAAAAAAAACCTCCCGGCGCGTGTTTTTATAAAAAACACGCACCTAATAGAATAGCAAAAAACCCGCACCTGCAGGAAATTCCTCGCAGGTGTGGGTTTTGGCTTTTCTCGCGGCCAATTGAATATACCCCCAAAGAAGAAAAGTGGTCCTAACTGAAAGTGGCAGAAAAAACTGACAGTTTAAACTTTAGATTGTTCCCAAATCCTCATATTTTTTTTTTTTTGCCCTGAAATTTGGCATGCAGCACTGAGCAACAGTTCTGCCCATCCATGGCGAATTTCAGCTTAAATAACTTTTGAGGTGTAGCCCCTAAAACACCATGAACCCCTCTGAGGAATTATTTATGGGAAAATTCTGTTTATTCGATTCAGCCTTAATATATACACAATAAACACACAACCCTATATGCAAACATACATATATTTCTCTGTACATTACTATATATATGATAATATATATATATACACATATACATATATTTATATATACCAGTACACTACATACATATAAGCGCACACACACACACACACGTGTGCATTCAGATATATTGTGGCTTCCATAAGAAGAGGGAAAGGGGAAGGAAATAAAAGACTATGGCCCTCATTCAGACCCGCTCGCAATCGCCTAATTCTCATGCTCCGGGGTTCGCTACAAACGATGTTGATCGACAGCTCACCCCATTTTGTAGGCGGGGTGGGGGGGTGGGCAGACAAACGCATGCATTCCTGAAAGAACGCCTGCCGTTTGTAGGCGGCCCTACTGACATCACCAGTGATGTCAGTAGGGAGCTTCCTGATCTGTTACAGCAGGAAGCTACCTGGGGCTTGCTGTAGACGAGACCCTACCCCAAGGGTCTCGTCGTAAGCCCCTATGGTCGCGATGGTCTCGACCATCGCGACTATCACCTGGTCACTCGCTAAAGCTGTGTGTGGTCACCCACCCGAGCGTCCAGGAGGCCGCCTTTCAAATCAAAAGCGGCCGCCCTCATTCAGAGTGAGCGCTCGCTTTTTGTGAGCGGCTCTGAATGAGGGCCTATGTCTCCACAAAACAAGAAACAGGATCTGGATACTACATTTAAAATTAGGGATGAGCACAACACCATTTTTGCTGGATTTGGATTTAGCTCTGATTCATCGTCTGGCTTTGGATTTGGATTTGCCAAACCTGTCGTGATTGGCTTTGGATTTGGATTTTTTACAAAAATGTCCCAAAAAAGCTAAAATCACATCATTTGGATTTTTTTGTTGTTCCTAGAGTTTTTATTAACCTTAATAACATTAATTTCCAGTCATTTACAGTCACTTTAGACCACCTCACAGCTTATAATATTGTTTTCACCATTATTGGCCAAAGGTCGCAGTGAGCTGACTGGTTATTAAGCGACAGAGCAGCGGTGCAGAAACCACTGGGTCACAAAGGCCCACAAAGTCACGTTGCTTGTATACACAGAGGGCTAAGGCCCACAAAGTCACGGTGCTTGTTTACACAGAGGGCTAAGGCCCACGGAGTCAAGGTGCTTTTAATTCATTTTATACAGAGGGCTAAGGACCACAGAGTCACGGTGCTTGTATACACAGAGAGCTAAGGCCCACAAAGTCACGTTGCTTGTATACACAGAGGGCTAAAGCCCACAAAGTCACGATGCTTTTCATTTTTTTTATTCAGAGGGCTAAGGCCCACGTTCACATTGCTTGTTTACACAGAGGGCACGTTGCTTGTATACACAGGGGGCTAAGGCCCACAAAGTCATGGTGCTTGTATATGCAGAGAGCTAAGGCCCACTGAGTCATGGTGCTTGTATACACAGAGGGCTAAGGACCACGGAGTCACGGTGCTTGTATACACAGAGGGCTAAGGCCCACTGAGTCATGGTGCTTGTATACACAGAGGGCTAAGGCCCACGGAGTCACGGTGCCTTAATTTATTTTATACAGTTGGCTAAGGCCCACGTAGTCACGGTGCTTGTATACACAGTGGGGTACAGTACCAAAATAAGTTTTCTTTTTTTTACCTTTTTAAACTTTTAACTTTCTTTTTTTTACTTTTTTTTTTTTCACACACAGCCATTTATGAGTCTCGACACTTTAATCAGTATAGCGGAGCAATGCAGCATACATCAGCGTGAAGTCAGTGTGCCCCCTTACACAGTCACTTTTGCCAGCACAGCCACTTGTGAGTCTCTGGACACAGCACTTAATCAGCAGAGCATAGCGCAATATCAGCGTGCATTGTGCACCCTATTAAGCCACTTTGCCACCACAGCCACTTGTCCCTCTCAGGCAGCCAGTGATCAGCAGAGCATTACACAGCATACATCAGCATGCCCCCTATACAGCCACGTGTCCCACTCAGCCAGCCAGCTCAGTAGTAGAGCAGTGCGCAGTCCGGAGCATGCAGGAGAAATGGCGCGGAGTCGCAGGACTCGGCACCTTATGTAGAGGCGAACTCTAGTCTCTCACAAGAGTTCGGCTCTCTCGAGAGGATCTGACATATGACACTGATGCTCGGCTTGCAGTGGGGATCCGAGTCGGCGGGAACACCCGATCCTCAGCTCTGGTGGGACTCAGATCCCCATATTCGGTTCAGATTCTGTGGATTCTCATCTTTATTTTATTGTATACTGATCATGCTACAAATGATACATAATAAATACATAGCATCCTGTTGGATTACTAAAATTTATAGGATTGTCCACTATTAGAAACCACGTGTCATGACCCAGGTTTTGCGGCGTGGAGGTTTGCGGTCCTTACCGGTGAGGGCGCTGTGGCACGGTCTTTCTGGCAGGGGAGCTGGCGTCTGGAGATTGGCATTGCGTGTACACAGCGGTCTGCCAGCGTTGGGCCGTCCTGACAGGGAAAACACTAGTGGCATCTCCGTGTCACGGCTGTCTGGGCTCCACCATGTTGTCTTTGGCCATGTGACATATCAGACCAATCGTCTGTGGCTCACCTGCTCTCTCTGGCTTATCACGTTCTGTTGCTGGGTACTTAAGGGTGTTTGGAACACCCTGTAGTTGCCAGTGCAACGTGTTTCACAGCGACAGCTGTGAGAGAGAGTTCCAGCGCTCCTGAACCTGAGACCTGTGCTCCGATGCTTGCCCTAGCTCCTTGTCTGCCTTCAGCTCCCTGCAACCTGCACTGCTCTGCCTTGCCTTGCACTCTGCTAGAGATCACCCTGAACCTTCCACGAGACCCACTCCTGCCTGAACCTGTCTCCTCAGTTGACCCATTCCTGTACATCATAGCATTTCCGGATATCCCTCTCAAGCCATTACTCTGCATACCCGGATTTCCATTTCACCTTTACAGCCTATCTGGATTCACCTAATTCATCTCCGTCATCTCCGACAGTTGGGAGCTGACTGGCTGGCACCTTATCAGTTTTTTATCACTTTTCACTCTGTCTCTTATCACTGCTTAGTACATAGACCCCACAGACTCTAACACCATGTTCTGATTAACTTATTAATTTAGGCATAGAGATATATATCTTTGATTGATTTTAGGTATTCGTGACTATTTGTGCTCTGTTTTTACTAAGCAGGAGAGACCCATGCCAGGCTACTAAGCAGGAGAGACATGTGACAGGCTACTAAGCAGGAGAGACCTGTGTCAGGCTACTAAGCAGAAGAGACCCATGCCAGGCTACTAAGCAGGAGAGACCTGTGTCAGGCTACTAAGCAGGAGAGACCTGTGTCAGGCTACTAAGCAGGAGAGACCTGTGCCAGGCTACTAAGCAGGAGAGACCTGTGCCAGGCTACTAAGCAGGAGAGACCTGTGCCAGGCTAGCAAACAGGAGAGATCAGTGATCTTGTATTTATTAGTCCTATGATCCTATCACACCCTCACCTGACAGTCTAATGCTGGATACACACTGTTTGACACATTGGCCATTCAACGGAATGGCCGATATATCATGTGTTTACCAACCAGCTTTTACAGACGATATGTCTATAAATTACATCATTCACAGACATATTGCATTGGCTGTGCAGCACAGTCAATGGCAGAAATATATGCAGATATGTCTGACCATCGTGCTGTGTGTACGGGTGGTCAGACAACTACCCGTACACTTACTGCACAGGCCGCTGCGGAGGGGGACGCAATGCAATCCCCAGCTAGATGGCTGTGATGGTTGTTCAGTGTCTATGAACAACCATTATCTGCAGTTATACCTTTCAGGTGTGTACCCAGTTTAATGAAGGCCTGGCCAACCTGTCCCAGCACACCCCCCCACCCATCAGCTGGTAAAGCATGCTGGAGAGCTACAGGTTGGTCTAAAGCTCTAATTACCTCTCTAAGCCCTGCCCCCTCATTACAGTAAACCTTTCAGATTGCTCATGCTTTGCTTGTGGGACAGTCTCCTGTCTGAGCTCCTGGGTGTTGGACACAGACAAATTTCCCCTTCTAATTTTTTTTTGTTATTCCCCCCCTGCCAATGGGATTATAAAACTATTACACCCTGATCTGAATTTGGGCTTTGTCTCAGTAATAACAGTGACTCAGATACCAGCGACTGACAAGGTAACTGGATGATTGTAGGGTGATGTATAGAGTCTCTCTCATTTGTGTAGTACTGTAGTTTATTTTGTAGGATATTAATGCTGTGTGTATTAGACACTGCTGTATATTAGAACGTGCTGCTTCTAGGCAAAGAGTCTCTCAGGGGGGAACTTCAAAGATTTCCCATAAAATGTGAAATTAATATTTGTTTGCAAAAAAAATAGACAGGTTAGTTGTTTAAAATTGTAATTTGGGTGTGGCTGGAATCACTGTAATATTGAGAATGTATAAAATGGGTAGTGGCTGAGTGGGGCTTATTTATAGAAAGTTTTGTAGATTTCTGCAACTTTTACTAAGTTCCTGTGGTGCGTTTGTGCGTGCGTGCTTTTTCTTTGGCTTGCTTTTGTCTTTTAAAATGATTGCTGCTTTATTAATCTAGACAGACTCACCATAATTGTGCCTGAAGCTCACAGGCTACCTACCCCTCCAACATGACCCATTGCATTAGCTATAAAATGCTCTGCTCCTGGACTTCCCATCTAATGTATGATTGCAGTCACCTGTGTTTTAACTAGGCAGCGCAGACTATGTAATGGTTAGCGTTACTGCCTCACAGCACTGAGCTCATGGGTTTGATTCCCACTATGGCCCTAACTGTGTGGAGTTTGTATATTCTCCCTGTGCTTGCGTGGGTTTCCTCCGGGTACTCCGGTTTCCTCCCACACTCCAAAAATATACTGATAAGTTAATTGACTCCCCACAATATTTACCATAGTGTGTATGTTTGTGAGCATGTGGTAGGGAATATACAGTAGATTGTAAGCTCCACTAGGGCAGGGACAGATGTGAATTGTAAAATATTTTCTGTAAAGCGCTGTGGAATATGTGTGCTATATAAATAACTGTTAATAATAATAATATTACAGTTTTATAATGTGTATTATGGGGGCACCATGATGTGACACACTGTGTATTAGGGATATTACAATCTGACATTATGTGTATTGTGGGGGCACTACGATTGGCATAATCAGGTCCGCCAAGAGCCGCATGGGGCAGGGGTAAATGGGACATAGCTTAATTGCTGGAGGTGTGGCCATGCCCCCTTGGGTAAAAGAAAAGTTTATGCTGTGCAGTAAACGCCCCCTCAGCCCAGCGCATAACCAGTGAGGGGCGGGATTAGCTTGATCGCTCCCCCCACAGGCATAGGAGACTGCTATGGTGGCTACTTAGCTGCCGCGAGCAGTCTCCCAATGCAGCCCAGCACACAGCAGCGTATGCTGGGCTGCTGTGATGTAAGAGGAGGGAGCGGTGCCGGGCCTTAGTAGTTCTTGCTTCTCCTCTCGGCGCCCCTGGCCATAATGTGTATTATAGGGGCACCATGATGTGTCATACTGTGTATTGGGAATATTACAATCTGGCATTTGTGTGGGGGCACCACGATGTGGCATAAAATGTATTAGGGATATTGCAATCTGGAATATGTGTATTGTGTGGGCACCATGATGTGGCATACTGTGTATTGCTGATATTACAATCTGACATAATGTGTATTATGGGGCACTACAATGTGGCATAATGTGTATCAGGGTGAACTACAATGTGACATAGGGCTCTATTTATTAACATTATTTTTACTAAAATAAAGTGAAAAAGGGTGTTTTCACACCCTTTTCACATTATTTTAGTATCACCTGTAGTTATTACAGGGCAATTGGAGTAGAATTAGTAAAATTCTACTCCAACCCCTAGTATCAATTATTTTTAGTAAAGCAGATCGCATTTCCCATAATTGTAATGGGAAATGTGATCCGACCACAGTTACTAAAAATAAATTGTAAAAAAAATACCGGGGGAAGCCCTGTGATAATAACGCCACCTGGAGGTGGCGTTATCCAGGGTCTCCCCCGGTTACCGGGATCCCACTCTGCTCTAACGGGGAGAACAGAGGCGGGAGCCGGTACCAGTAATCAGCTGTGTGGTCTAAGCAGACCGCAAGCTGATTGCTGTAAAAAAAAGAAAAAAAAATTAAACATTTTTTTTTTTTTACTTACCTGACTCCAGGGACCGGTGATCGGGCCTCCGGTAATGGCTCCTCTCCGGTCAGCTGGTCTCCCACAGTGCACTGGGGCCCGGTCATCAGGTGATCGGGACACAGTGCAGTATGGGAGTTCACCTGATCGGGAAGCCCGGAGAAGATCACCGGAGGCCAGGAGGATGCAGGTAAGTGTAATGAAGGGGGGTAGTAGCGATGGTCGGTCGGCGTATGCGCGGGCTCTTAGTCGCGGTATTTTTTCCGAAAATACCGCGACTAGAGTGCGGATGGGATCCGCAGGGACAGAGCTTTATCGCAAGCTCTGTCCCTGCAAGGGATTTATAGTAAATCCCTGTGATATTGCCTGAATTCGCAATGCGAATTCACTCGGTAATATCACACTACAATCCGCATTCAATATGCGGATTGTAGTAAATAGAGCCCTTAGTGTGTTCTGGGGCACTACTATATGGCATAGGGCCTGATTCTGAGTTGGATGCAGCAGCGTCTATTGGTGGTCACACACCTGTGACTTTATGCAAATGTCTCTACACTCTCCTTTCCTTGTGTACATCCGTGCGGCTGAATGCACGCTGTAATACAGAGTGGTGTATCCTAATACACCACCTACAGTCACACCAGCCCTATGGCAAGTACAGTTTCTCCGTCTGACCGTGGCCTCCTATTCCTGGGGCTGTGCATCTGCGTACGCAGCCACTTTCACTGACACTCCCCTAACACGCCCATTATACAAATCGTATTTGGTGGTGGCAGGACGGCTGTTTGTGCATAGGTTTGGTGCTTCTGTTTCTTCTTTGGAATGTGATATAAATAGAAATTGAATCACAGATGTCTTACATCCCATCCAGGGCCATCAAATCTTCCCCCGAAAGGGACCTATCCATTTCCAGACTTTGGGATCTATTTACTAAGCAGTGTTTGGCTGGCACCTTATCACTTTTCACTCTCTCCTAATACTGCTTAGTAAATAGACCCCTTTGTGAACAATCCAACCAAAACGAGGAGGTTTTGGTTGCATTGTTCACAAACTCGGGTAATGGGTAGCTGGCAAGGACCAGCGATGCACGTACACCCTGGGTCCTTGCCGTCCCCGACTGTCTACTGAACAGGCCAGTCAACCTGATGACACTCGTCAGGTTCGGCATGTTCAGGATGTCGGGCTCGTTCACTGAATGATGTTCAGTGAATGCTGTTCAGTGCGGGCACCGCACCTCAGTGACATGAAGGTCTGGATGTTCAGACTTTCATGTCACGTAGTGGATACCCCCTCTGCCATTCAACTGTGATGCATGCAGTGTGTGTATATAATTTATTGCTCCTCTTGCGTCCTAAACTACACTGTAAATATCTTTATGATAACCACTCCAGAATATTTCTATTACATTATGTGTTCTTATTAAATAAAGCCTCTATAGGATAATTTGTTACTCTGTTGTTTTGTTATTTCTCTCAAATGTTTTACATTATGATGGATGCTAGGACTTCAATTGTTATACATTATGGGACTCACATACTGTAATTTGATCTGTGTGTGTGTGCTTAAATAACCTGTGTTTTCAGTGTACAATAATATAACAGGTGGTGCATACTTAATGTAAGCCAAGAGGGGAAAGAGATTGAGGTGGTTGGCAGTAGCTGTGCCCTCCATGGTGCTAGCTACACCCCATGTGCACACCACAGCCCCACAGCTCTGGTCACCCCCGATCCCCACATCAGTAGTAACACCCCCACCATGCTGGTCACACATTCTGCGGAAGCACAAATAGGCCCGTCAGAAAGGTCAGCTCCAGGCTCATGTGGTCTTTAATCTGGCACTGCCTACAATGTACAAATCTCCATAGGGATTCCATCAGAACAAGAACAGTAGTTTAGGTAAGTGTTTATTACACCCACTGTGCTACAAAGTAAACACTGTGCAATCTAATACTACAAATATTTACTGGGATTTAATGATTTATTTAGAGTGTTAAGGCAACCCATCTATTATGTTCCATAAAGGGAGCTTCCAACCTATATTCCCTATCACATGTACACATACAAATGCTTTTTGGTACTTTTTTTTTGTCAGCAGCCAATTAACCTAATCGGTATGTTTTTGGAGTTTGGGAGGAAACCCATGCTAACAAGGGGAGAATATACAAACACTCCACAGATATTGCCATGACTGGAATCAAAGCCATGACCTCAGTGCTAAGAGGCAAAGGCACACCATGCTGCTCAAGTGACAAACCAAGGAAGTTCCTATGTTAGTGGTTCCCAAATTCTGTCCTCAAGGCAACCTAATGGTCCAGGTTTTAAGGAACTCCATTATTGACCACAAGTGAATTAATTTGTACCTTGGTCATTTTGATTTAATCATCTGTTCTCGCCCATGGATATCCTTAAAACCTGGACTATTAGGGTGAGCACCCTGTTTGGGAACCACTGTCCTATGTCATAGTTATCTACTCTCTCGGATAGGAGACTCCTGAATATTCCTAGTGAATTGGGCAGGATGGGGAGAATAATCACTACATGCTCTATACATTTATTACTTCGCCTTCTCAAGTGTCTTCTCAATTTTCTCCTCTAGTTCCGTTTCCTGATGCAATGGGCACAATCTCAATGAAGAACCTAGTGTATATATCTGTCATATTGACTGGCACCTTTATACTGGGATTTCTATTTAACAACCCTTTGAACACTCCGTTGGATCTCTGGAGTCCTCCATGTACCTGCTGTGATGGTAGACTAACCACTGATACTATTACACAACTGGGAGACAACCGGACATTTATCATAGCTGCATATTTCGACAATCGAATACACAATAAAAGCGCAGTTCGTGTCCTCAGCATTATTCATTATAAAGAGGTAAAGGAGCTGTATTGCTGGTTTTGTTGCACCACAAACAAATCGGTGAAGGTTTCCAAGGCTCAGATAGACATACACAGTGATCGGTTCGACTTTCCCTATGGCACAACGGACCTGCTATGTATGGAACCACCAAACTGCCAAGCCAAGTACCTATATGTCCATATGTCTCCTTCAGGAAACATGACACAATTACCCCTGTTCCAAATACAAAATCAGGACAAGAAACCGTTTTCCGCCAACTTCACTGTCTGCATTTCCGCCATGTATGGGAATTACAGTAACGTCTTACAGTTCTTGCAAACCATAGAGATGTACCGGATATTGGGGGCCCAAAGGGTTATGATCTACCTTAATAATTGCAGCACACAGATGGAAAAAGTTATTCAGTACTACATTGCAGAAGGTATTGTAGAGGTGATACCGTGGCCAATCCAGCGATACCTGAGAACTAGTGGAGCATGGCACTATTCCTTTTCTAAGAACGCCAAAGATATTGGGTATTATGGACAATTGGCAACACTCAATGACTGCATCTATCGGAACATGTACAGGAGTAAATTTGTGCTGCTTAATGATCTTGATGAAATAATTCTGCCAGTTAAACACCAGACATGGAACAGACTGATGGAAAGTCTTCAGCAACAGGAACCAGGAGTTGGTGTTTTTTTGTTTGAAAATCACATTTTCCCTCGAACCATCACTATTGATGGAAACTTCTCCAACATTTCATCTTGGCAGAGTTTGCCAGGATTCAATATACTGCAGCACGTTCACCGTGAGCCAATCAGTCCGGGCTATTCTAAGGGCCGGAAAATGATTGTGGATCCTAGGAAGGTAATTCAAACATCTGTACACTATGTTCTAAAATGTATTGGATATTCTAAAGATGTCTCTAATGAGACAGCCCTGCTTCACCACTGCAGATCCCCTTTTCAGAAGACTTTACTGAACACATCATTAATTGAAGAGAAAACTATTTGGAGATATAATGCTTCATTGATTAGAAATGTTAACAAGGTCCTAAGTCAAATACATTTATTGTCATAATAACCAAAGAAAATGGTGATTAAGGTCAGATTATTCTTCCCTGATCTACAGATTTTTACCTTTTTTCTATCAATTATATTCTCAGGTTTTCTATGAGGGTAGAGACAGAGTTCTAAATTTGGGCAGCAATCCTCAGATTGAGGAAAGCTCCAAGGGTGGATATTAGTGATGGACAAACCCTTTTTATCTATGTACAGAAGTGCCCACATTCACCTTTGCTCATATATTTGGCCCAGCATAGACTGTAGTTTAGCTGTGCCATGCGCCTTTTCCTTTAATTATGCATATCGGTTGCATCACTAATGCAAAAACAGTACGATTCAAGGGTACACTCACTGCTGGGGCTGGTATTACTTGTAGTTCTCCTGACACGCATCGTTTTGCTTAATCTGTGACTTTACACACATTTCATACTAAGGGCCTCATTTACTAACGAGTTTTATCACCAAAACGAGTGATAAATTTCACTGTGTATGATAAATGGTGCTCCAGCCAATCAGCTCCCAACTGTTAGCAATATGACAGTTGGGAGCTGAGCACCATTTATCATACACAGTGAAATGTTTCACTCATTTTGGTGATAAAAACTCGTTAGTAAATGGGGGCCCAAGTCTGTTACAATAGCAGTACTAATCTCATGTTCTCGGCACACGATGTAAATAAGTACACATTGCTTTCCATGGAGGAGCACGTAAGTCACACAGAGCGCCTAGCACCATATGGCGCAAAAATACTAGGTGAATGTGGTCACAACTATTCCTTATTTTGAAAAGTGTTAGTCAAAAGTCCCAACATGCAGAAACACAGTGCAAGCAAGAAAAGCAATGGGAGGACGGGACTGTAAATTTGCAGACAATTTGTTTTGTGACAAAATATTTTTCAAAATGCATTAATGACTGTTTATGAGAATCTATGGGTGGCAGAATATAAAAATCATACAGTGTATTAATAAAAACATGGAATCTGTACTTTTTTCTCTTTGTGATCCAACTCTGCATGTAATAAATAAATAAAAAATGTAAACCTGTGTAAACTGTGATGGACAAGCACAAAAGGTAAACTTTGTCACTGGGGGGTGGTCAGATAGTTAGCTAGCCAATGGAAGCGGGTTGGCACCGGAGTCTGGGGGGCAGGCTTATCCATTGCTGCTGTGACTGCTGTTCTGTGCTACACCAGGTTGGTTCCCAATGCCTTCCCACTGACTCCTGCCCGGCAATGATGGGATGACTGAGCAGTGTTTGGGGGTGCAGTTGGTGTGGCTCCTCTCCTTTAGTTTAGGACTGTGCTGCAGCTTCACAACCTCCACTGTTCGAGACCTATAAATACTGGCTTCAATTTAAAGATCTCTACTAGGATCCTACCCAACAACTACAAGGAAAAAATTAGATTGCATCTGTAGATATAGTAACTAACACTAGAGGTCGATTTATACATTTGATTGCACTAATGCATAATCTACATAAAAACCATCAATACATTCATCAAAAACACAATAATTTTCTCATAAAACAGCATAATAAGTAAAATGCGTGTAAACATATTTATAGTAGGGATGTGCAGGCTCGGTTCTACTCGGTTCCGTTCGGTTCTTTTTACCGAACCTTATTGGCTATCCAAAACTCGTGACAGCTGAAACCCAATAAGATCCGGTAAAAAGAACCGAACGGAACCGAGTAGAACCGAGCCTGCACATCCCTAATTTATAGGTGCATTATGTAAACGGTTGCGAGCTGCAGCCGCTGTGGGAACTCCAAGTCTTCTCGTGTTTTTAAAGCTGCAATTATTTTAAGGGCAAAACCAAAGCTGTCTGTACCCACCAGATCAGGTAAGTCATCACTAGAACACCAGGGATGTTTCAACTTTTCATGTCATAATGAAAATGTAGATGTGGTCAATGGCCCTCATTCAGAGCCGTACGCTCTGAGCAGAGCGCACGCTCTGAATGAGGGCCGGGCTCCATTTTCATGGAGCGTCCTCCTGGATGCTCGTATAGCTGTGGGTCACCACCCACAGGCTATACGAGCGTGCATTGTGATGGCCGCGATGGTCGAGACCATCGCGACCATCGAAATTGCGAGCCGGAGCCTGCGATTGAGGTTTCAACCGCAAGCTCCGGAGTGATTTTGGCTCTATCAGAGCCAAAATCACTCCCACTGACATCACTAGTTATGTCAGTGGGCCGGCTTCTGACGGGAGGCGTTCCCGTGGGAACGCCCCCGTCAGGGAGGCACGCACCCGGCACGCCCACCAAAGGGGGCGTGCTGTCAATAAACATTGACAGCACGCCCCCTTTGATCGGACACAACGAGCGAAAGACTTTCCTTCGCTCGTCGCGTCGTGCGCATGCTCAGTCCATAACATCGACCCACTTGCGAGCGGGTCTGAATCAGGCCCAATGTCTGCATTCCAAGCATGTCGACATTATGATCAGGTTGACAGTGTAACACCCCTTATGTCCATGCTAAAGGCATGTTATTTCTATTTATAGATTAAAGTGGAGATGGGTTCTTTTTAATAAAATGTACTTTTATTGAATGGAAATTCATGTATATGTTATAAGTGAATATTTAATTTGAGCTTTATTTAACGACAATATGCCCCCAGCATAATCTGGTAAGGGAGCTCGAGGCAGTAGTTAGGAGGCAGGAAGATGAGGGTCGCGTGACGGGTAAGGGGAGAAGATAAAAGGAGCGGCAGTTTGCAGTTAAATGGCAGTTCCCTCAGAAGAGTAGGCAGACGTGTGTTCGCAGCACTGCTTAAGTACCCAAGCGGGGTAACAGCGACAGTGCTTGGGAAAACTGTCGGCGGTGCCAGGGTGGGTGAGGAAGGAGCAGGTACCTGTACAGAGGGTGCTGAGTGAGGCAGCCACCAGAGAGTCAGAGCTGTCCACTCAGCTCCATTCTGCTGGAGAAGTAACGTGGTGCTGAGGTAAAAGGCGGGGTAGTGTGCATCAGCTGAGCATCGCAGTCAGCTGAGAGGAGGCCCGCTGATAAGTGTCACTAATGGTGGGTACACACGTAGCAGATATATCTGCAGATCAGGGGTGTATCTAGGGATCCGAGTGCCCCTGGCAATGTAATGTACTGGCGCCCCCTCCCCCATAATTTCTGAATAATTACACTATACATTAAATAAGTACTTAAAATGTTTCCCCCGGCTACCTCCCTTCTGTCTCCCCAGCCAGCCCACATGTTTCATTAGCCAGCACCTCCATCTGTCTCCCCAGCCATCCCCTAATACAGTGCCCCCAGTAGTAGTCCCCCCCTATACAGTGCCCCCAGTAGTAATCCCCCTATGCTGCATTTCCCCCAGTAGTAGTCCTCCCTATACAGTGCCCCCAGTAGTGGCCACCCCCCCATAAAGTGTCCCCAGTAGCTGCCACGCCCTATACAGTGCCACCTAGTAGCCACACTCCCCCCCCCCCCCTCCTGTGCCATTCTTGCACACACATAAAAAAAACCAACAACTTACCTGATACCCGCTCCTGCCGATGACCGCCGCTGTCCACTCCTCCCGGCCCGCTCTGCATTATGGGAGAGACATGATGACGTCTCCCCCATCACACGCTGCGGTGGGAGCTGGAAGGCGGAGCTCATGAGTGAGCTCCAGCCATCTCCCTCCGTGGACGCAGCAGCCAATGAGAGTCTGTCCGACTCTCATTGGCTGGCTGCTATAACAAACACACAGCAACCTCTGGCGGCTGTGTGCTTGTTACTGCGTAGGCCAGACCGCACTCACAGCGGTCTGCCCTACACTTGTGGGGCCCGGGGGACTAGTGGCCTCTAGTTCCGGTCATGGTAGTCCCGGCCTGATTCCATCCATTGGCTGCTGGTGGCACTGCCGGACGGCGCCCCCCTTTGGCCGGCGCCCTGGCAAGTGGCATCCTGGCCAGTGGGTAGATACACCCCTGCTGCAGATCACTCGATCTGTAGATGATGGTCATTCATATACACTGAACGACCATCATCTTCCAGGCAGCTGCGGATACCGCTGGCTGGGGGAGGGGGGTGAGTGTGCATGTGGGGCTGTCGCTGCATGTATACGGGCGATCTGCAGACTGCCCGTACACACTTGCCGATGGACAGATATGTCTGCATATATATCTGTCCCTCAGCTCTGCAGCACAGCCAATGCGATATGTCTGTGAACGACGTCTTTCAGACATATTGCTGATACACACTGGCCCGACAGCCACCAGAGTTTTGGGCCAATCAATTGTCTGTGCGTACCCAGCCTAAGAGGCAGCATCGCAGCAGAGGAGCTGCTGTACTCTACAGGAGGCTGTGAGCACCAGCTATATACTGTAGTCAGGAGCGCTGAGAGGGGGGGAGCAGGTACTAATGCCCCGGGCTTGCTGGAGGGGCCTGGCGGGGACCCTGCACCGCGCTCCCCCATCTTACATCACAGCAGCCCAGCACATGCTGATGTGTGCTGAGCTGCAGTAGTAGACTGCTCGCAGCTGCTCACTGATCACACCCCCTACTGGCTTTGCGCCGGGCTGAGGGGCTCAACGTATCCCCCTCCCCAGCAAGCATGCGGCGTTGGAAAAAAATGCTTATTTTTCTCTCAATGGGACGTGGCCACAACTCCTGTGAATTTGCCACGCCCCCTTTACCCGGGCTTAGCGTGGCTATTGGCGCGCCTCCCTGTAGTCATTGAATACACTCCCGAAGAGAGAGAGATTCATACCTCTTTTCCACCAAAAACCCGGGTGTGACTTGGGTTTTTAGACATGGTTCCAACCCAGGCCAGACAGCGTTTACACAGCACCATCGATCTGGGTTATTTTCAGGTTCGCCCCGTTCACCCTAACAGGGGTATTCAATATGGAGCGAAAACTCAGTTTCTGCGATGTTTTCACTCGGATGACGTCATTATCACCGTTTTTACTTTTACACCGTATTCAATGTGGAAACTTTTCGCGGGTGCGAAAAGTATATTGCATTAGACCCTGCAAAAAAGTATCACCAAGGAATGGGTGGCGAAAAAAAGTGCAGAATTGGGGTTTTGGGGTGCAACATTTCGGGAACCCCCATGCAGCCTTCAGACAGTCCCCCAAAGGTAATCTGCATAAAAAAAAAAAAATTAAGGGCACCCCAAAAATTTACTTTGATAAAGGGGGTGAAAAAAACAAAAGTTGGGGTACAAACTTAAAAAATAGCGAACTTTACTCTGGGGGGGGGTCCCCAAGTATGCCCCAAGTGTTTTTTTGATTGCAGGTGTTTGCGGCAGGTGGGTTTTTCACGTTTTTTTTTTTTAAGTCACTTTACCAACTTTAAAATATGCTGTACCCCATTTTCAAGTACCCCAAATTTGATGCCCATAGTTGTTTTGCCCAAAAAAACCTAAAACTAAATGCTCTTCTGCATCACCTTATTCAAAGCCACATTTATGCACCAGCCGCGGCTATTAGAAACCCCGACTTCCTTCAGTAGTTAAAAATGGGTTAAAAACCCATAGTGATCCCCCATGTCTACACATCTTTAGGGGGGTCCCTAGAATATTTCCTGAAAATTCCCGTTTTTGTTGCACCTGTAAAAAAAAAAAGTTGCAAAAATGTACAAAAAAGTGGTGGTTTCTAAAAATACGGGGGAGTCAAATGTGTAGGGTTCTACCGTATTTTAGAAACCAACACTAGGCTGCAGGGACTAGTGCTGGTTTTAAATATAGGGGGCAAAAAAGACGTGGGGTACCCCCTATATTTAAGACCAGCACCAGACCCAACCGACCGGGGTGTAATGCCGCAGCCCGGAGACCCAATCACTGGGGCTCCAGGTCCAAAGCATTACACCCCAAGTCGGTCAGTGCTTAAGCTGAAGCCTGGTGCTCATCCCCATACACCTGGAGCGGTGGGTATGGCGGTAATAGGGGGGCCAAATAATGTAACACTATTGTACTTTACAGTGGAACTACAAGTGCCAGCATGCCTGCCATTTTGCACTTGTGGAACTACAAGTGCCAGCAGACATGCGGCACTTGTAATTTCACTATAAAATAAATAGTTAAAAAAAGACAAAACACACACACCGTGACAGTATAACTTTATTACGCATGCCTGCCATTTTGCACTTGTGGAACTACAAGTCCCAGTGTAATTTCACTGTAAAATAAATAGTTAAAAAAAGACAAAAACACACACCGTGACAGTATAACTTTATTACACACACCTAGCCATTCACACATACTTACCTATACCAGATGAATCTGTCCTCTTCTTCAGTAGGATTTCCCAAAAACATGGCTCGGCAAATAAAAATCATGCTCACCTATATCCTGGCGCTGGTCTCCGCAGTTATCCACGTACTTGGCAAAAAAAAACCAACTAATACACGATCCACGAACTAGCTATGAGTATGTGTGTTTTCACACATACTCATAGCTCCCGAATGCCAGCTGACGGCAAATCCACGGAGCTGGCAGTCACGAGAACCAATCAGCGGCCGCGCTGACTGTAGAGCGCCCGCTGATTGGCTCCGGCGACTGACAGTGCCCACATGGGCTGACTCGCCCAGGTGGGAACTGTCAGTTGCTTGAGCAAATCAGCGGGCGCTCTACAGTGAGCGGTGCCGCTGATTGGCTCACGGGACTGCAATGCCCCGTGAAGTGACGATAGCTGCCATTCGGGAGCTATCTGTATGTGTGACAACACACATACAGATAGCTGTGTTGCGTGGATCGGGTAACTGTTTTTTTTTTTTTTAAACTGCCATGGATTACTGCGGAGACCAGCGCTGGATGTAGGTGAGTATGATTTTTTATTTGCAGAGCCATGTTTTTGGGAAATCCTACTGGAGAAGAGGACAGATTCATCTGGTATAGGTAAGTATGTGTGAATGGCTAGGTGTGTGTAATAAAGTTATACTGTCACGGTGTGTGTGTTTTTGTCTTTTTTTAACTATTTATTTTACAGTGAAATTACACTGGGACTTGTAGTTCCACAAGTGCAAAATGGCAGGCATGCTGGCACTTGTAGTTCCACTGTAAAGTACAATAGTGTTACATTATTTGGCCCCCCTATTACCCCCATACCCACCGCTCCAGGGGTATGGGGATGAGCCCCAGGCTTCAACGTAAGCCTGTGGTGCTCGGGAGAGGGGGGACCCTTTTTTGGGGGGTCCCCGACTCCCCCGAGATCACCGGCTTGCACTGACTGACTTGGGGTGTAATGCTTTGGACCTGGAGCCCCAGTGATTGGGTCTCCGGGCTGTGGCATTACACCCCGGTCGGTTGGGTCTGGTGCTGGTCTTAAATATAGGGGGTACCCCACGTCTTTTTTGCCCCCTATATTTAAAACCAGCACTAGTCCCTGCAGCCTGATGTTGGTTTCTAAAATACGGTGGAACCCTACACATTTTGTTCCCAGTATTTTTAGAAACCACCACTAGGTGGCAAGCCTGGGGCTGGTTTGGCTTTTGGGGGGGGGACCTTATGTCATTTTTTTTTTTTTTTTTAATTTTTGCTACTTTTTTTACAGGTTCAACAAAAATGGGAATTTTCAGGAAATATTCTAGGGACCCCCCTAAAGATGTGTAGACATGGGGGATCACTATGGGTACCCCCATTTTTAACTACTGAAGGAAGTCGAGGTTTCTAATAGCCGCGGCTGGTGCATAAATGCGGCTTTGAATAAGGTGATGCAGAAGAGCATTTAGAAGTTTTTTGGGGGCAAACAACTATGGGCATCAAATTTGAGGTACTTGAAAATGGGATTCAGCATATTTTAAAGTTGGCAAAGTGACTTAAAAAAACGTGAAAAACCCGCCAGCCGCAAACACCTGCAATCAAAAAAATTGTTGGGGACCCCCCCAGAGTAAAGTTCGCTATTTTTTAAGTTTGTACCCCAACTTTTGTTTTTTTCACCCCCTTTTTCAAAGTAAATTTTTGGGGTGCCCTCAATTTTTTTTTTTTTACCCAGATTACCTTTGGGGGACTGTCTGAAGGCTGCATGGGGGTTCCCGAAATGTTGCACCCCAAAACCCCAATTCTGCACTTTTTTTCGCCACCCATTCCTTGGTGATACTTTTTTGCAGGGTCTAATGCAATATACTTTTCGCACCCGCGAAAAGTTTCCAAATTGAATACGGTGTAAAAGTAAAAGCGGCGATAATGACGTCATCCGAGCGAAAACATCGCAGAAACTGAGTTTTCGCTCCATATTGAATACCCCTGTAAACCTGGGTCTGCCCTGCTAAACTTGTGAGGACATAAAAAGTGAGAGGTGACTGCTCCACAACCACCAATCAGCTCATATTAGGCATGACGCAGGTTGGATAACCTGGGTTGCGCCGTTTACACTGCACCATTACCCATGTCCATCCTGGGTCCGACCCTGGCAGCTTCCTGGGTTGAATTGCCAGGTCACTTGACCCGGGTTATTTTTCAGGGATCCTTTTACACTGAGTTGTGACCCGGGTAGACCCAGCAAAAACCCAGGTTTTTGCTCTGGTGTAAAAGGGGTATTGGTATACTTTACTATAGAGGTCAGCTAGAATAGTAACCTATAGTTGTATACTGTGGATAGATCCATTGAAGCGTCAGTGCAGCCATCAGAGACTAGGGATGATTAGGAAGCCAGGGTCTTCAGCTGTAGTCCAGATTATATAAAGTAAAATACCCTAGCAGAGGGAAAAACTGAGAAGTGGGTTAAAAATTCTATATTTTCAGCAGCAATTGTGGATAGTTATTTTAACTTCAGCTACCAGTTAGGATGTGCCTTCACTGAGCGACTGCTCGTTCAGTGAAGCCACATCACAGACAGACAAATGACTGCACGATTACAATGTCGTAATTGTGCAGTCTTTTGCCTGTCTAGTGGATGTGTGCCTTTAGACTGCGCATAGGATAATTGGCTAATTGATATAGACCCTATAAGCAAACAGTATAAACCACAGGTTCTCAAACTCTGTCCTCAGGACCCCAAACAGTGCATGTTTTCCAAGTCTTCTCAGAGAATCACAAGTGAAATAATTAGCTCCACCTGTGGATTTTTTAAAATGTGTCAGTGAGTAATGAGTACACCTGTGCACCTGCTGGGTGACCTGGAAAATGTGACCTGTGTGGGGTGCTGAGGACCGAGTTTGAGAACCACTGGTATAAACCATCACCAGGGGCCATATATGTCCTTTGAAAGCATCTTCTGTCAGTGTACTATAATATGGCATATATCTAAAGCAGTAATCCAGCACTAGCTTGTTTCACAGGACTTATTATTAAAAAAGGAACAAATCCAAGGCAGTAAGGTGCCGAAAAGGAATTTGAATAGTTATCTGCTGTGCACAAAAAGGATACATTTCTTCAATTTGGTCCAAGGAAAGAGTTATTAATTAACTTAATACAGCTACGATATTGCTGACTTAAGCGGCCTATCAATTACACAATTTCTTGAACGATCCGACCAAAACCTTTGGTCGGATCATTCAAGAGATCATGTAATGGATAGGCTGCAAACGTCCTGCGCCGCACACTCCCGCGAATGACAAAAGAAGTATTTTCCCGTTCAAACACGCTGGTCAATTTCTGCATATTGCTGAACGACTTTAGAAAAGTCGTTCAGTGGATATGCAGTGAATAACCAATGTTGAACGGCAAACTATTTTTTGCCGCGAAGCCAATCCCTGGACACTCCCAGCAGCTTCAGTCATCTCCTGTGCAAGGTAAGTACTGGGGTGGGGGGGGGGGGGGTACTGGGTGCTACCCACTGACCCTCCAAAGTCATATGACCTGGGGGGAGGGGGGATTGGTGGTGGTCAGCAGCCATGTGGGGGGACACCCACTGACCACCAATGTATCTTTGTTCACTGAGGAGGGTGTGGGCAGCAGTCAGCAGGGGTGGGCTGAGGGGGCCCACTGATCACCAATGCTGATTTTAATGTTGCTCTGGGTGGGGGGCTGGGGGTGGGCGAGGATGGGAGCACTGCAAAGGTGCACTACTGGGAGCACTGTATAGGGGCACTACTGGGAGCACTGCATAGGGGCACTACTGGGAGCACTGTATAAGGGGCAATCCTGTGGGCATTATTAGTTTGTATTGATTGTTTATACATTTTGTTTTTTATTTTTTTTTAATTTCCAGATGTCCAGTCTAAAAAACAGACCATTTGGGTGGGATTCATTAAAATGTACCAGGCCACTGAGTGTCTGTGGAACGTTGCCAGTAAGGACTACGCAAACAGAGATTTAAAGAAATGGGCAATGAATAAGCTAGTGATCTACAGTCAACGCTTTGAACATGATGCTGACGTTGATTGGGTAAAGGCGAAGATTCAGAGCTTGCGAACAGTGTTATTAAAGCAGCACAATAAGTACAAGGAAGCGCAATGTTCGGGAGCATGTGCTGATGAGGTCCAGAAGCCCAAGCTGTGGTACTATGACCTGCTCACATTTGTTCTTGAACAAGAGCCAAGGAGTAGGAGGACAACCTAGAAGAGGAGATGGAGACTCAGGGTCATGTAAGCTATTAAAAATGTCATTAATTTACTTTGGGGTAGTTGAAGTCAATTGTTTTAAATTAACAAAAATGTCAACTGATTGAGCGTCTGACTTTTTACATTTCCCAGGGGTTTCTGATTTTCCATATGAATTTATGATAAGTATAAATGTTTTATTAAAATTGTATTAAATTCTTTTTTTTCTTATTCTTTTAATTCCAAGGTCGACGTTCTTGACGTGGATCCTGAACCTCCATCCAGCGAGCCCACAGAGGTCGTGGAGTTAGAAATGGAGAGGCCATCTGCATCAACATCAGCTGCTGATCCTCCAGCAAGGAAGAGATGCAGACTGGCTTTCAGGACTCCCGCCTCTGGACCGACAAGGACTGACCAATTTATAAGACACGTGGAGGAGGTTTTAAAGGTTCCCCCGAGTGCAAATCAGGCTTTTGGAATCAATGTCAGCCACGAAATGGAGATGACTCCAACTCAGCTTATCCATTTTAAGAGAATAATATATCGCTCTATTATTGCTCATCAAGAGAAATTGAATGAGGGTCATATATTAGGTCTCAGCCCCCCCATCGGCCTATGACAATCTCCCCATCCCACCATCTACACTGGCGTATCCCCCTCAGCCAATTCTTCCTCTGTCACATCCCCACCCGTATGCTGCATCGCATAGCCCACCGCCACCATCTCCCTATCCTGGCACATCGACGAATGCTGTGCACTCATCATGGATGAGCGCACAAGCTGCACTCCAGGCCCATGTAGATTTTTACAATTAGTACATTTTTAATCTTTTTTTTTAGTGTTTTTTTTTTTTTTCAATTGGTCAATCCTTTTTTGTCTTTGGTTTTTGTTCAAGAATGACCATGAGTTTGGTCATTGTGCCAAGACTAGGGCGAATGGACTTCACTGGACGTGTTTCCCAAACGTTGTTACATCTATGTACTTCTTGTGCTCAAAGAACACTGGGCCTGATTCAGAGTCGAACGCTCTGACCAGAGCGCTCGCTCTGAATCAGGGCCCTCCTCCCTGAAAATGGAGCGGCCTTATGGATGCTCGCATAGCTGCGGGTTACCACCCACAGCTATAGCGAGCGTCCATGATGATGGTCAAGACCATCGCGACCATCGGGCTGGCGACAGAGAACCTGCGGTAGGGTCTCACTGCCGCAAGCCCTGGAGTGATTTTGGCTCTATCAGAGCCAAAATCACTCCCACTGACATCACTAGTGATGTCAGTGGGGCCGGCGATCCCATGGGAACGCGTCCGTCTGGCAGCCACGCCCCCGGCACACCCACCAAAGGGGGCGTGCTGTCAATTAACATCGACAGCACGCCCCCTTTGGTGCGATACCCGGAGCGACGGAGAGCCCGTCGCTATCCGGGTGTCGCGCATGCGCACGACAGAGCTCCCCCCGCCGTGCACATGCGCAGTGGGGCAAAATTTACCCGCTTGCGAGCGTCCTGCGCTCGCGAGCGGGTCTGAATGACCCCACTGTTTGGAAGTTTTGTTTTTACCCTTTACCTTCTTGACGTTAGCATCACATTCAATGATGTCGACTGTATTTCACCACGTCTTTCAGTGCCTGATTCTTTTTGTTTGCGTAGTCCTTGGCACTCTTTGGTCTGGTACAATTAAGGAATCCCATCCACAAATTATTTGAAAAAATTTATATAAAAAAAAGTTTATTTAGCTTAACAAACCGTGTTGTGTTTTTATTTATCTTTTTTAATATTTGTAAATGTTTATTTTAAAATGTATGGCGTAGGGCTACTGAGGTTGTTGTTTTATAGCCAATTGATAAAGTTTTGGCTGTCTGTATCACAACAGGAGAAGGCCCACGTTGTTATTAACATAGGCGTCCAAATAACGACACCTATCTTAATCGCAACATCAGAACTACGATGGACAACACATCCTACAAGGTAAAGTCCCGTTGAGGGGAGGGGTCTAGTTTTAGGAATTGTTTAGGGGTTATGGTTAAGTTTTGTAAGGGTGAGGGATTAGGTTAGGGGTACAAACCCCACTTTGGGAGGAGTAGGTTCTAGGTGTGGGAAACTTTGGTTAGCTTTTAATAAAGATTTTACTTTTGTCACCCCTATGAGAGGGTTTATTGTCCTCATGAGAGCACCACCCATCCCTTTAAAAAAAAAAAAAATCATCAAGGATACACCTTTAATGAATATTCACTCCATTCATTAAAAATGTCCACTCCCTTGTCTCTTCAGCAACAATCCTTGATCCTTGGTCTTTAAAGATATAGGGCCTGATTCAGACCCGCTCGTGAGCGATGAGCGCTCGCAAGCGGGTCGATGTTAGCCCAGTGCGCATGCGCTCGACGGACTCGGCTCCGTCGTGTGCATGCGCGAGACCTGGATAGCGACGGGCAAGCCACCGTTATGGGTCTTGCTACAAAGGGGGCGTGCTGTCGATGGTGAGTGACAGCACGCCCCCTTTGGTGGGCGTGCCGGGGGCGTGGCTGGCCAGACAGAGGCGTTCCCATCGGAACGCCTACCATCTGGGGCCGGCCCCACTGACATCACAAGTGATGTCAGTGGGAGTGCTTTCGGCTCTGATAGAGCCGAAAGCACTCCAGGACTTGCGGCAACGAGACCCTACCACAAGGGTGTCGTCGCAAGCCCGATGGTCTCGATGGTCTTGACCATCATGACCATCTTCCTGGCCACTCGCTACAGCTGTGGGTGGTCACCCACAGCTGTATGAGCGGCCAGGAGGCCGCTCTAAAATTAAGAAGGACGGCCCTGATTCAGAGCGAGCGCTCTGTCAGAGCGTCCGGCTCTGAATCAGGGCCATTGTTCACAAAGTTTTTCATGTTTGTGAAAGATTTTTTGCATGAAAGACTTTTTGTTGGCAGGAAAAGTCTTTGACAAAAAAAAATCTTCTAATGGATAGGCCCCTTAGAAGACAGAATAATTATGTAGCCGAACTGTATACAGGAGAGACCTTAGGTCAGACTAGCAGGCAGGAGAGACCTGTGTCACGCTAGCAGACAGGAGAGACCTGTGCCAGGCTACTAAGCAGTAGAAGAAAGGGAAGGTGGTTCTGCGCTGGATCATATATGAGCTAGTAATTAATAAAGTGCACCTGCAGCATGCGAAGAATAAGGAATTTGCCCCCCCACAAAAGCGAATTTAAACTGTCAAAAAGTGTATCCAATTACATGAAAACACTAGTAGCACATTGCCGCGCTGGTTGCACAAAATGTATGTACAATTTAATAAATTATGCATATATAATATATCATAAAAACAGAGCACAAATAGTCATGTATACCTAAAATCAATCAAAGATATATATCTCTCTGCCTAAAAGAATAAGTCAATCACAATGTGGTTTCTAATAGTGGACAATCCTACACATTTTTAGTAATGTGACAGGATGCTATGGATTATTATGTATCATTACATCTATTTCATTTGTAGCATGATCATAAAGTCCCTGATAAGGTCCAGATGCTATAGCAACTATACTAGAGTATTTGCCACAAAGGGATTTCTAATTTCTGTAGAAGTAAACTTGCTGAATATACTTTAATGTAGGGATGTGCAGGCTCGGATAGGTTCGAGTTTGCACGTTGAGTTCGGATTTTTCCCTAAAAAAAAAACGGAACTCAGAAAGAGGCTAAACGTCATCTTACATGGACGAACAACATCATTCCTGGACAAAAGTCCAGGAATGATGATGTTCGTCCATGTAAGATGACGTTTAGCCTCTTTCTGAGTTCCGTTTTTTTGGAGGAAAAAATCCGAACTCAACGTGCAAATTCGAACCTATCCGAGCCTGCACATCCCTACTTTAATGGCACATAGTTACCATCCTTGGCTATAAGCCATTCCTGGAACCGGTCCGCATGTAATACATCCAAACTGCTTTTTAATTGTGAAGATCCGTAGGTTCCCCTGGTAGTTCCATGGAGTGAACTCCTGTCACTCAATTGTCCAGATTTAAATATATAGGCCCTGATTCAGAGCCGCTCGTAAGCGGCCGCTCGTTCGTTCTGATCGATGTTCGCACATCTGAGCATGCATACGGATTTTAATACGCATGCGCGAACCAGTCAGTGCGGCCGAAAATCGTTTGTTCGCTATATAGCGAATGCCTGCTATTTTGAGTGACAGAAGGAGGCGTATGTGGGTGGTAAAAGGGGAAGGTGCTTGAAAACGGGGGTGTGGAATTCGAACGCAGGCGTGCTTAAAGGTCAAAACGGGCGTTTTAAGGGAGTGCATAATTAATACAGCAGCGTCACTGACCACGTCACTTGGTTTTTTTTTTACTCAGAACTGCTCGCAAAATAGCGGTTGAAAAAACCAGCCACAAGAATAGCGAGCAGTTCATATGCTGTTCGATGTACTCGATTAATCTAATAAATAGCGGACATGACGTATGGTGCGAGCGGAAAGGGGGCGTATTTAGACTTAGAGGCGTGAACAGACCGCAATTAGCGAACGGTTCATTTGAATAGCCACCCCTTGTTTTAGAACGAACGACCGCAAATAGCGAGCGGCTCTGAATGAGGGCCATAGACCGGTATCAGGGAGATATTTTGAAAGGGTAGGTGCCGTCTCCAACATGGCGATGGCTCAAGCCACACTATGATAATATCGGAGTGCAGCTTATATAAAACTCCCAGAGCAGGTTAGGTATATGCTGTAGTCTCTGTCAAGCACATCTTTGCAACATAACGTGACAGGGTGGACCACTAATTAGCAGGTATACACCACCGGCAGGAGACTGTATTGCCCTGCTCAGCACAGCAGAACTCCAGTATCAGCAATCAAAACACCTATATAGGACAATGGCTGTTTCTCCTAAAGGTGCAGATAAATAGTTAGTAATCGAGTAAATCCAACAGGTCCATTGTGATCATAGATAGGGACAGTGACGCATTTCATCTACACTGTAGACTTTTTCAAGCTCTATGTCCTATGTCATGAGGGGCAACTTCATTGGATAACCCCCAGGTGGTTGATAATTATTCAGTCCCTGTAACAAATGGGAAACACCCTATAAACATACAAAATTTAGACATAAAATATAACAATGTTCTTTCAATATGTCATGATTGGTGTCTGCGAGTTACCTGTCTCAGGTGGTGATCGGGTTTCAACGGAGGCCGGCATGACTGGAATCACAGATAATGTAAATAGCTCTATTTACAAGACTTGGGTAGCAGTGAAAACTGCCTTTGATGATAAATGACAGGAACTGGAGGGACCGGACTGGGACCGGCAGGAAGACTTGTTGAATTGAACTGATGAACTAAGAACTTGACTCAGGACTGGAATGACGTGGACTGAACTGATGAGCTTGGAACTTGACTCAGGACTGGAATGTGACAATGGCTGAAGGGAAGTCAGGTAATGCTGAGATGAGGGCTAAACAGGGTAATCTGGAATTACTATGACAAGGGCTAGAACTCTGGTGCTGGCTGAATTGGATAATAGGGAATAACAGGTTTCAGGAAGGAATGGTTAGGTTTGGGAATTTGCAGGCTGGACAGGATAATTGGAAATAACAGGTTTCAGGAAGGAATGGGTAGGTTTGGGAATTTTAGGTTCAGGGAGGGAATAGGTAGGTAACAGGGGCAGGAGTTGATACACAGCAGGAAGCAAGGCAGGGTGACACGATGCAGGTTTACAGAGTGCCAGGGACCAACCAGGAGTAGGACTAACAGCAGAGCACAGGCCAGGTATGCTGTAACAGGACATCTGGATGCCAGGTATTACTGTAGCAGGTTTTCGGGATGCACCAGGGGTTGCTGTCAGCAGGCTTACTGGATTGCCAGGTTTGGCTGTAACAGGTTTTCTGGAAGCATCGGGGGTTGCTGCCAGCAGATTTACTGGATTGCCAGGTACAGTTGAAACAGGTTTTCTGGATAGCGCCAGGGATTGCTGTAACAGGTTACAGGGATAGACTTGAATGCAGGAACAGCATGAACCATACACCACAGGAAGACGAGATGTTCAGGCCCAGAATGCTTTCAGGAGAGGATATATATACCATGGGTCTGGCAGCAATTGGTGGATACGGACAGGTGGTCTGGTAGTAGCATTCTGAGTGGTGGAAGGCACAACATGCAGAAGGAGTATTCATCTCTGCAGCTCTGAGAATCAGAACCACACCTGTGATTCCAATCAGGGCTAGCAGTGCTCACAGACAGAGGAGAGGCCAGGTGCAATAATCAGAGCAAATCCTCCAGGCAAATTACACACACAGCTCCATGGGGAAGCTGACAGGGGTAAGTCCCAAGGCAAAAAGGTGACAACTAGACAGGGTCGTGACAGTAACCCCCTCTTTATGGGTGGACTCCGGACACCAAAACAAAAACTTTCTTCAGACATATTCTCAATTTCTTGGTATACTTGGAGTGGAAAGTCTACAAAAGAGATAGTTCAAGACCTTCGCCGATTCTTCTTCTTGCTGCGAGAACGTTTGTGCCAACCAACGGACCAGGAATCTTTGGTAACTCCTGTGGAAATATGTGGCTGGGAAGGACAGGATCAGAATTTTGGGAGGAACAGTAGCAGAAAGGGGACAAGGAGGTGTGTGCACAAGTCATGTTCTGGGTTACAGATTCAAAAGTACTGCTCTCTTGGGATGCCTGGAATTCGGCACGCTGGCCCTTGAAAACTTGACCTTGTTCAGATTTCAGAGGAGTGGAGGACGAATTCTTGGTAGCACAAACAGAGTGCTTGGACAATATTTTGGAACTGAGAACTTCGCTAGAATTTTGGTTTACAGGGTAAGGACCAAATTCTTTGACAACAGCTTCACTGAAAGTCTTTATATTTTGAAGCATTGGATCTTTGGAGTTGTAAATAGGGGCAACCCAGTCCCAAGCTTTACCTTGAAAAGATGAGATAACAAACTCTACAATATTAGTAGACTTGACTCCACGTGGCAGGGAAGAATTCATCATACCAAATAATTGTTTCAATAAAGCATAGTATTGAGTTAAGTCCCCATCAAAATATATGCATGGTGACGTATCTGACGAATCCTGTGTGTTTAAGGATTGTGGAGCACTTTCAGGTGCCTGGCAGGAGGAAATTTGAGGATGCTCCGATTGATGAGGAGTCGAAATAACTGAAGCTGACCGATGTTCGGAATTCGGACCAATTGATGGAACTGGAAGGAGTCCTGGGGAGCTAGAGACAGTAGCATCAACAATCAAAGCTGAGAACAGACTACAGAGATTGTCATCTTCTGGAACAATATATGCAGGAGACGGTGAACAGGAACCATAATCAGATTTTGTAGCACAAGACACTTCTCCCTGATAACAGGAACTTGAGACCCCCTCCTGGGGCGCGAGACTTGAGACCCCCTCCTGGGGCGCGAGACTTGAGACCCCCTCCTGGGGCGTGAGACTTGAGACCCCCTCCTGGGGCGTGAGACTTGAGACCCCCTCCTGGGGCGTGGGACTTGAGACCCCCTCCTGGGGCGTAAGACTTGAGACCCCCTCCTGGGGCGTGAGACTTGAGACCCCCTCCTGGGGCGCGAGACTTGAGACCCCGTCCTGGGGCGTGAGACTTGAGACCCCCTCCTGGGGCGTGAGACTTGAGACCCCCTCCTGGGGCACGGGACTTGAAACCCCCTCCTGGGGCACGGGACTTGAAACCCCCTCCTGGGGCACGGGACTTGAGACCCCCTCCTGGGGCACGGGACTTGAGACCCCCTCCTGGGGCACGGGACTTGAGACCCCCTCCTGGGGCATGGGACTTGAAGCCCCCTCCTGGGGTACAGGACTTGAGACCCCCTCCTGGGGTACAAGACTTGAAACCCCTCCTGGGGCTGCTGACTGGAGTCCCCTACTGGGACGGGCAGAATCCGGGCTGGGACCGTAACGGGCAGAATCCGAGCTGGGACCGGAACGGGCAGAATCCGGGCTGGGACCGGAACGGGCAGAATCCAGGCTGGGACCGGAACGGGCAGAATCCGGGACCGGAACGGGCAGAATCCGGGACGGGACCGGAACGGGCAGAATCCGGGCTGGGACCGGAACGGGCAGAATCTGGGCTGGGACCGGAACGGGCAGAATCCGGGCTGGGACCGGAACGGGCAGAATCCGGGCTGGGACCGGAACGGGCAGAATCCGGGACGGGACCTGAACGGGCAGAATCCGGGACGGGACCTGAATGGGCAGAATCCGGGCTGGGACCGGAACGGGCAGAATCCGGGCTGGGACCGGAACGGGCTGAATCCGGGCTGGAGCCGGAACGGACACTGAGACGTTGACACTTGGAACCACTGCTGGAGTTGCAAAGGAAACAGTCTTTAATGAAGTGGTCAGAACTCCCACAATAGAGACAGAGCTGTAAATCTTTGCGCCGCTGGCATTCGGCCACAGAGAGCTTGGGGCGTGGGTAACTACGATGTCTGACAGTACTTGGTTCAGAAGAATCCTTGTTTCTTAGGGATTCCAAGGCAGAGGTTTTAGTCGAGACAGAGGCAGCTCTAAGAAATTCAGGAATGATCTGAAAAATTTTGGTGAGTAGAGCCTGAAGCTGTTCCAGCAGTCGATGGAAGGTAGTTAGGGGTTCAGGTAAGGTTTGGGTAACATCTAGCCGGTTATTCAGGATTTTCAAAAGCTGTAGCACTTGATGCTGTACGGCCTCCTGTGAATCCAAGCGGGTGACCAGGTTACGGAAAGCATCTAGTCCCTTAATAGGTGCTTGATCCGCCACCATCGTTGGGCCTGAACATTCTGTCATGATTGGTGTCTGCGAGTTACCTGTCTCAGGTGGTGATCGGGTTTCAACGGAGGCCGGCATGACTGGAATCACAGATAATGTAAATAGCTCTATTTACAAGACTTGGGTAGCAGTGAAAACTGCCTTTGATGATAAATGACAGGAACTGGAGGGACCGGACTGGGACCGGCAGGAAGACTTGTTGAATTGAACTGATGAACTAAGAACTGGACTGGAATGACGTGGACTGAACTGATGAGCTTGGAACTTGACTCAGGACTGGAATGTGACAATGGCTGAAGGGAAGTCAGGTAATGCTGAGACGAGGGCTAAACAGGGTAATCTGGAATTACTATGACAAGGGCTAGAACTCTGGTGCAGGCTGAATTGGATAATAGGGAATAACAGGTTTCAGGAAGGAATGGGTAGGTTTTAGGATTTGCAGGCTGGACAGGATAATTGGAAATAACAGGTTTCAGGAAGGAATGGTTAGGTTTGGGAATTTGCAGGCTGGACAGGATAATTGGAAATAACAGGTTTCAGGAAGGAATGGGTAGGTTTGGGAATTTTAGGTTCAGGGAGGGAATAGGTAGGTAACAGGGGCAGGAGTTGATCCACAGCAGGAAGCAAGGCAGGGTGACACGATGCAGGTTTACAGAGTGCCAGGGACCAACCAGGAGTAGGACTAACAGCAGAGCACAGGCCAGGTATGCTGTAACAGGATGTCTGGATGCCAGGTATTACTGTAGCAGGTTTTCGGGATGCACCAGGGGTTGCTGTCAGCAGGCTTACTGGATTGCCAGGTTTGGCTGTAACAGGTTTTCTGGAAGCATCGGGGGTTGCTGCCAGCAGATTTACTGGATTGCCAGGTACAGTTGAAGCAGGTTTTCTGGATAGCGCCAGGGATTGCTGTAACAGGTTACAGGGATAGACTTGAATGCAGGAACAGCATGAACCATACACCACGGGAAGACGAGATGTTCAGGCCCAGAATGCTTTCAGGAGAGGATATATATACCATGGGTCTGACAGCAATTGGTGGATACGGACAGGTGGTCTGGTAGTAGCATTCTGAGTGGTGGAAGGCACAACATGCAGAAGGAGTATTCATCTCTGCAGCTCTGAGAATCAGAACCACACCTGTGATTCCAATCAGGGCTAGCAGTGCTCACAGACAGAGGAGAGGCCAGGTGCAATAATCAGAGCAAATCCTCCAGGCAAATTACACACACAGCTCCATGGGGAAGCTGACAGGGGTAAGTCCCAAGGCAAAAAGGTGACAACTAGACAGGGTCGTGACACAATAGTTACAATGATCAGCATATTATAGAAACAAGTAAAAATATAAATAAATACATAAATATTTAAGCGTGACATGCACATATAGTGCTATACTAATCTACATAATCTTTCATGGCAGTTTATTAGAAATTCATCTTAGAAATTCATAAAAACAAAATTATATTGTTTGCATAGACTGTATGTGTGTTTTCCAATGAACACACAATTCTGTGAATTAGCAGCTCCACCATTTTGTGAGTGACAGCAATCTCACTCTGGGAGTGTGCTGAAGCTGCAGTTAACCACAGGGTGTGATGGCATACCATGGGTCAAATGTAATAGGGTGAGAGTTTAGAAAATGTGAGAGTTTAGCAGTAAACTCTCACATTGGTTGTGTTTTATCTTCAAAATGGGAAAACATCTGAATGAGATATTAAATCTTGAGAGTTTTTTAAGTCTAAAAAAACATGCAAGTTCGCTCTGTTACTTTATTTTTGGACTCTATTACATTGATAAAGTTTAAAAAGTGTCAGAAACTCTCACTTTTCTAAACTCTCTCCCTATTAAATTTGGCCCCATATCTGTATTGCGCAAGGAACATGTCCATTAAGGCGTAAGCCTTAATGATTGGAATTGCATTGCTTTTTTTAATTTGAGTGGCATAAATTCAGCAGGTTTTGTGAAATTTCAGATAACGTATGTACGTTATACTGTGTGTCAAATATCCTTGATTAGTTCAATTATATACTTTTTTCATAAGATATTTTACATACATATCTTTATAACTGAGATTAAGAATACTATAATTGTATTCTGACAGGTGCAATTTGTTATCTGCTTATTTCCATATGTTTCAAAAGGGATTGGGTAACCTTTACTAGACAGATTTGCGGTCCAAACAAATATCCATTAAGAGAGTGCAAGGTAACCAAAACCTCTATATATACTGCTTTGAAATCCCAATACCATAGCAGCTCCCTAATACCCCTTTCAGACATACAGAGATTCCCGGGATTTTGGCCTGCCTCGGCCAAAATTCCCGGGTCTCATGTCTGTGTGAAAGGTACCTACCCGGGAACACGTTCCCGGGTAGCCGCCCCTGCAATCGACCAGGGTTTTTCCTGGGACTTAAGTCCCGGGAAATTACCCTGCTTCTGTCTGAATGGTGCTACCCGGGAATTTATTACTCCCGGGAGCAGCTTTTGCATGTAGCTGACAGCGCAGAGCGTCCTATAGGACGCTCAGCACTGCTGCTTTGAGCTGACAGCGCAGAGTGTCCTATAGGATGCTCAGCACTGCTGCTTTGAGCTGACAGCGCAGAGCGTCCTATAGGACGCTCAGCGCTGCTTTGTTTGAGCTGACAGCGCAGAGCATCCTACAGGATGCTCAGCGCTGCTGCTCACCACCCCCAGCACCGGCCGGCTGTGCCACAGCGGGCCGTCCGCACTCCCGCTGGACCACCAGGGAATTAAAATAAATGTTAAAAAAATTATAATAATAAAAAAAAAAAACTTTATTACGATTGGCCGGCTTTTGGCTGGGAGGAGCAGACGGCAGAGAAGAGGCAGGTTAGCAGAAAAACCCTGCTCTTGTCTGAAAGGGGTCTACCTGGGAATTTCCCAGGTAGACACTGTAGTGTGAAAGGGGGGTCTCGACCAAATACAAGGGAATTTGCACAGGAGAAATTCCCGGGTCTGAGCAGGAAATTTCCCAGGTTGTATGTCTGAAAGGGGTATTATTTGCATACTGTATAGTTGAAATAAGAACGGAGAGGACCACTAGGGCCAAACTAGTATTCTTATAATTTAACCAGACCACTGCTACACTTGAATGTGTCAATACATTTTGTGACCTTTTTTAACAATTAGAAAGATTAGTAACCAAAGTATCTAAAGTCTGGTGGGACAATAGATCTCTAAATTGGTAATTAGAACACAATATAATCCCAAAAGGTTAAAAGATCAAGAAACATCCGACACACAATAACGAGATTGCTATTTTCATGGAACAATGGAACAAAATTCTACATGAGGCAGAACTGATAGGACTTGAAACAAAGATCAAAAACTTAAATACTTCCCTAATATACATAGACAAGATAAAGAATTTCAACAACTAGAAGAAATATCACAAACTAGATTAAAAAGATTAGAAGAAGAGATAATCGCTACAAAAAAACCCAAAAAACTAAGGGATATAATTGAAAAAAAAAATTCAGACAAAAATACAAGAGCAACTAACATCAAAAAAAGATTTGCGGGCCAAACAAATATCTATTAAGAGAGCGCAAGGTAACCAAAACCTCTATAAATTTCAGATCATGTCTAAGAAACCTTAATGGGACATGTGAAACCGCAAGGTTTTGTGTCTATGGAATTTCATTGTTTTTTTTATAATTTATTAACCATCAGGGTGGCACAGGTGGAGGAGGGGACAGCACACAGGAGGTGTTGTGGGGGTGCAGAGGGAGGGACGGCTGCAGGGGTGGGTTGCAGGTGTGCAGACAGTTGCAGCAGCAGGGCAGTACACAGAGGTATCAGCGGGTGACAGAGGGGCTCACTGGCATGCATCTGAGAAAATAAAATCACACAGATGTATGGATGTATCAGTGAGATTGATCCATGCATCTGTAGGGGTCCCCGGTATTTAGTACAACCAGCACTGTGCTTTTCAGAGCCAGTCCTGGTTGTGAAAATACAGGGGATAAAATACGTAGGGGTTCCCTGTATTTAGCACAACCAGCACTGGGCTCAGACGAGCCGGTCCTGGTTTTGGAAACCTAGAGGAAAAAAAGAGTAGGGGTCCCCTGCATTATCCATAAACAGCACAGAACTCTTTCTAGTGGTGGAGTAATGCCACAGCCAGGGGAACCCTTTCACCATGTCCCCCGGCCAAATCATTACCCGTGACCGCTAGTCAGCCAAGGCCGGGGATCTCTGGGGAGCTAGGCACCCCCAAATAAAGGGGTCCCCATCTCCAGGGCAACCCAGGCCTGGGCTGATAGCCCGCGCTATGCCTGGCACCCCTGGATGGTGGGTGCTGGGTTGATTGTGTAGTGCAAATAAAGAGTTAAAATATAGTCTTTTGCAGGTTAATTACAGGTCCCAGCAAGCCTCCCCTGCATGCTGGTACTTGGAGAACCACAAGTACCAGCAAGCGGGGCATTAAGGGCCCTCTGGTACCTATAGTGCACATGTAAAATAAATATTCAAATAAAAACATTACACCGAATGCTTTAATAATTTATTATGCTGCATCTTCACCTGGGGGGTGGCAGCTTTTAAGCTCTTCTACATGGCTGCCACCTCCCCAGGACTTCCATGGCATCTTCACCTGTAGGGCGGTGGCATTTAAGCTCTTTTACATGGCCGCCGCCCATCCAGGACTTCCCCAGCGTCTTTCATCTTCAAGAGCTCTTCATTGATCCTCCTTCGCCATCAGACTAACACCTGCTGCCTGGCGCTGGCTTATATGCAGCATGCAACACCGAGCAACAGTTCTACCCGTCCATTTCAAATTTCAGCTCAGTACGTCCAATAGCTTTTGAGGTGTAGCCCCTTAAACACCATGAACCCCTCTCAGGAATTCTCTATAGGAAAATTCTGTTTATTCAATTCAGCCTTAATATATACACAATATAATACACAACCCTATATGCAAACATGCATATATTGTACATATATTTCTCTGCACATTACTATATATACACAGATATATATATTTATATATACAGTACATACATATAAGCACACACACAAACACGTGTGCATTCACATATATTTTGGGTTCCATAAGAAGAGGGAAAGGGAAAGGAAATAAGAGACCATGGGCCTTATTCAGACCCGTTCGCTAGATGCGATTGCTCGCTCCGAGCGTATGGAAATTCGGCTAAGTGACGTCAAGGCAGCTGCTCGCAGGGCACGTCATAACCACTCCCACTTTGTTTTGGCGAGCAATCACTTTTTGTTTGTAGACGCCCACCAGCCTGTCTTAAGATGCCCACTTGTGTACGTCATCTCCAGGAAGTGCATGAAACCATTGGTACATCGAGCACCATCAGATGCGTTCGCAGCGCTTGAGGTTGACTATACCCTGCCGCAAGCACTGCGAGTACTTCAGTGTATATTTCTAGCAAGTGACGTGTCCTATGACGCTGGCTGTTAATTATGCACGCCTCTCACGCCTGCGTTCGTACCTCCACTCCCCCGTTTCCAGTGGCCTGCCCCTGTTACCACCCACAAATGGCTTGACCTGTCACTCATTCAGCTGGGCTGTCTATGCTTGGCAAGCGAGGGTTTCCCCATCGCTCGTTCCAGTTCGTATACGCGCAATACGAAGCGTACGCATGCACACATTGAAAAACATTGCTCACTCCGAGCAATCGCTTGCTAGTGAACAGGTCTGAATCAGGCCCCATGTCTCCACAAAACAAGATACAGGATCAGGATACTATATTTAAAATTAGGGATGAGCCCCGAACCATTTTAGCTGGATTTGGATTTGGCTCTGATTCGTCGTCCGGTTTGGATTTGGATTTTTTACAAAAATTGACAAAAAAAAACTAAAATCACATGATTTGCCTTTTTTCTGTTCCGAGAGTATTATTACCCTCAATAACATTAATTTCCAGTAATTTACAGTCAATTTAGACCACCTCACAGCTTATAATATTGTTTTTACCATTATTGGCCAAATGTTGCATTGAGCTGACTGGTTACTAAGCGACAGAGCAGCGGTGCGGACACCACAGAGTCATAGTGCTTGTATACACAGAGGGCTAAGGCCCACAAAGTTACGGTGCTTGTATACACAGAGACCTAAGGCCCACAAAGTCACAGTGCTTGTATACACAGAGGGCTAAGGCCCACAAAGTTACAGTGCTTGTATACACAGAGAGCTAAGGCCCACAAAGTCACGGTGCTTGTATACACAGAGGGCTAAGGCCCACAAAGTCATGGTGCTTGTATACACAGAGGGCTAAGGCCTACAAAGTTACGGTGCTTGTATACACAGAGAGCTAAGGCCCACAAAGTCACGGTGCTTGTATACACAGAGGGCTAAGGCCCACAGAGTCACGGTGCTTTTAATTCATTTTATACAGAGGGCTAAGGCCCACTGAGTCATGATGCTTGTATACACAGAGAGCTAAGGCCCACAAAGTCACAGTGCTTGTATACACAGAGGGCTAAGGCCCACAATGTCATGAAGCTTGTATACACAGTGGGCTAAGGCCCACAAAGTCACGGTGCTTGTATACACAGAGGGCTAAGGCCCACAGAGTCACAGTGCTTGTATACACAGAGGGCTAAGGCCCACAGAGTCACGGTGCTTTTAATTTATTTTATACAGAGTGCTTGTATACACAGTGGGGTACAGCACCAAAATAAGTTAACAAAAAAAAAAACTTTTAACTTTCTTATTTTTACTTTTTTAAACTTTTTTTTTTACACACAGCCATTTATGAGTCTCGACACTTTAATCAGTATAGCGGAGCAATGCAGCATACATCAGCGTGTAGTCAGTGTGTCCCTTTACACAGTCACTTTTGCCAGCACAGCCACTTATGAGTCTCTGGACACATCACTTAATCAGCAGAGTATAGCGCAGTGTGCAGTGTGACCCTAGGAGAATGGAGCCGAGTAACGAGACTCGGTGCCTTATGTAGAGGCGAACTCTCGCCTCTCGCGAGAGGGGCGAACTCTCGCGAGAGGCGAGAGTTCGCCTCTACATAAGGATGAGGATCCCATGTCAGGACGCTGATGTTCGGCTCGCAGTGGGGATCTGAGTCGGCAGGCTCGGGTGGGACTCAGATCCCCATGTTCAGAGCGGTTCGGATTCTGTGGATTCTCATCTCTATTTAAAATGTATAATGATCATGCTACAAATGATGTAATGATACATAATAATACATAGCATCCTGTTGAATTACTAAATTTATAGGATTGTCCACTATTAGAAACCACGTTCTGATTAATTTATTAATTTAGGCGGAGAGATTGATTTTAGGTATTCATGACTATTTGTGCTCTGTTTTTTCTAAGCAGGAGAGACCTGTGCCAGGCTACTAAGCAGGAGAGACCTGTGCCAGGCTACTAAGCAGGAGATACCCGTGCCAGGCTACTAAGCAGTAGAGACCTGTGCCAGGCTACTAAGCAGGCGAGACCTGTGCCAGGCTACTTAGCAGGCGAGACCTGTGCCAGGCTACTAAGCAGGCGAGACCTGTGCCAGGCTACTAAGCAGGCGAGACCTGTGCCAGGCTAGCATACAGGAGAGAACTGTAGCAGACTAACAGACAGGAGAGATCAGTGTTCTTGTATTTATTAGTCCTGTCACATCCTCACCTGACAGTCTAATGCTGGGTACACACTGGTTGACACATTGGCCATTCAACTGAACAGCCAATATTTTGTGTGTTTATCAGCATCAGCTTTTACAGACGATATGTCTGTAAATGACATAATTCACAGACATATCGTGTTGGTTGTGCAGCATAGTCGATGGCAGAAATATATGCAGATATATCTGACCATCGTGCTCTGTGTACGGGTGGTCAGGCAACTACCCGTACACTTACTGCACAGGGTGCTGGGGAGGGGGGCGCAACGCGATCCCCAGCCAGATGGCTGTGATGGTTGTTGAGTGTGTATGAACAACTATCATCTGCAGTTATACCTTTCAGGTGTGTACCCAGCTTAATGTAGGCCTGGCCAACCTGTCCCAGCATACCCCCCCATCCATCAGCTGGTAAAGCATGCTGGAGAGCTACAGGTTGGTCTAAAGCTTTAATTACCTCTCTAAGCCCCGCCCCCTCATTACAGTAAACCTTTCAGATTGCTCATGCTTTGCCTGTGGGACAGTCTCCTCTCTGAGCTCCTGGGTGTTGGACACAGACAAATTTACCCTTGTAACTTTTTTATTTTGTTAATCCCCCCTGCCAACGGGATTATAAAACTATTACCCCCTGATCTGAATTTGGACTTTGTCTCAGTAATAACAGTGACTCAGATACCAGCGACTGACAAGGTAACTGTCTGGATGATTGTAGAGTGATGTATAGAGTCTCTCTCATTTGTGTGGTACTGTAGTTTATTTTGTAGGATATTAATGCTGTGTGTATTAGACACTGCTGTGTATTAGAACGTGCTGCTTCTAGGCAAAGAGTCTCTCAGGGGGGAACTTCAAAGCTTTCCCATAAAATGTGAAATGTAATAGTTATGTTTAAAAAAAAAAAAAATTGGACAAATTAGATGTTTAAAATTGTAATTTGGGTGTGGCTGGAATCACTGTAATATTGAGAATGTATAAAATGGGTTGTGGCTGAGTGGGGCTTATTTATAGAAAGGTTTGTACATTTCTGCAACTTTTACTAAGTTCCTGTGGTGCGTTTGTGCGTGCATGCATGTGTGTGCTTTTTCTTTGGCTTGCTTTTGTCTTTTCAAATGACTGCTGCTTTATTAATCTAGGCAGACTCACCCATAGGCGAACTCATGGGGGGTTCCGTCTGCCTGGAACCCCCCCTTCCCAGCCCACACCATGACCACAATAGAAATAGTAATATAATAGAATGTTACTAGTGCTGCATGTTCTTCTCAGTATCACAAATGAAATAATTAGCACCACCTGCGGATCTTTTAACATGTATCAGTAAAGGTGCATACACACAATGATTTTTTGAATGATTATCGTTAAACGATATAGTTTAACGATAATCGTTTGAAAAAATCGTTCACTTTCTGAGTCAAACGATGAACGATTATTGTTCATGCGCGTTCACGTTTGTAGTTTGTAGTTCAGTCAGACTTGTCAACTCAACAATTTTCATTAAGTTAATATGCAAAAATCGTTTGTAGTTCATAAAAATCGTTCATTACATTTAAATGAACATAGTAAATGAACAACTTTAGTAAACGATTTTAGTTCATTTTTTCAAGGTAGAAAATTGTTTACTAAAATCGTTCATTAACTCAATCGTTGTGTGTGTATGCAGCTTCAGTAATAACCTGTACACCAACTAGGAGATCTGGAAAACATTCACTGTTAGGGTAGTGCTGCTATAGAGCCCAATATGTACATATATGTCCAGGGCAGTGCTAGGTTTTTTGCTAATCCTCCAGACTACCGGAATAGCTCTAATACTCTGGAATGGTACCCACATCTAAAATAAAAACATTAAGCTCAGGCAGGATGGCCTTACTGCTGAATCTAATGGCTTTCTGTGATCACTGGTCCTCTATATCAGTGGTTCTCAAACTCTGTCCTCAGGACCCCACACAGGTCACGTTTTGCAGGTCACCCAGCAGCTGCACAGGTGTAGTCATTACTCACTCACGCATTTTAAAAGATTCGCAGGTGAAGCTAATTATTTCACTTGTGATTCTGTGAGGAGACCTGGAAAACCTGTACTGTTTGGGGTCCTGAGGACAGAGTTTGAGAACCTGTGCTCTATATGCTGGAATTATGTCACACAATACAGTTTGTATGACTCATATTAAAACTAGGGGTGAGCGGGTTCGGATTTCTGAAATCTGAACCCCCCGATCCGAGGCCGATCCGAGTCAGGCTCGACTTTTCCCGCCTGACTCTGATCTGAAATCGAGGCAAAACGTTATCATCCCGCCTTCCGGATCTCGCGGGATTTGGATCCTATATAAGGTACCCGCGTCGGCGCCATTTTCTCACTCGGCTGTGGACAGTGAAGAGGGAGGGTGGGAGTTAGGGCTGGCTGGGCTGTGTAGTGTAGTGTAGTGCAGAGTAGTGTTGTGCTGTGCTGCTGTTGTCCATAGGGGCTCTGTCCACTACTTCAAAGTCCATAGGGGCTGGCTGTGTTGTGCTGTGCTGCTGTTGTCCATAGGGGCTGTGTCCACTACTTCAAAGTCCATAGGGGCTGGCTGGACTGTGTTGTGCAGTCAGTTGTCCATAGGGGCTGTGTCCACTCCAAAGTCCTGTGCAGTGTCCCAGTCCTAAAGGGGTGCTGTAGTGTTGTCCAGGGGGTGCTCTGTCTGTCAGGGGTGCTCCCCCCAAGTGCTAAAAAAAAATATATATTTTCTGTGTTTGTGAATTCTGTGCGCAGTAGCCGCAAGTGCATCAACAAAGTAGTGCCAAGCGTGCGCCTGTGTCATAAGTAAAGGGCCGGCTGGCTTGACCATTAAAGGGTGCTGTAACCCCCAAAGTACACTCCAAATATTTTCTGTGTTTGTGAATTGTGTGGGCTGTAGCCGCACTTGCATCCTCAAAGCAGCAGCGACAAGCGTGGGTCTGTCTGTTAAAGGGTGGTGTAACCCTCAAAGTGCTCCAAAAAATAAACTAATTTTTTATGTGTTTGTGACTTGTGTGCGATGTAGCCGCACGTGCATCATCACAGTAGCAGCGCCAAGCGTGCGCCTGTGTCATAAGTCAAGGGCCGGTTTGGACATCTGGTCCGGACTGAAGGACGTGCCAACAATTTCTGACAAGTCTACTGTCACTGCATATGATACTGTCCTTAAAGCAGCAGCGACAAGCGTGCGTCTGTCTGTTAAAGGGTGGTGTAACCCTCAAAGTGCGCTCCACAAACAATAAAAAAATTCTTCTTTTTTTTTCTGTCTTTGTGAAATGTGTGGGCTGTAGCCGCACCTGCATCCTTAAAGCAGCAGTGACAAGCGTGCGTCTGTCTGTTAAAGGATTACATCGGTGACAGCATCCAAGTAGGCATGTCAGACAGTCTGTACCTGTACTGGCAGGAAAAAGAAGCAATTTGGAGGTCCCTGTACAAACTGGCTCTATTTTATCTGAGTTGCCCCCCCTCCAGTGTGTACTCCGAAAGAGTGTTTAGTGCAGCCGGGAACCTTGTCAGCGAAAGGCGTAGGAGGTTGCTTCCACAAAATGTGGAGAAGATGATGTTCATAAAATTAATTATCAACTCTTCCAGGGAGACCAGCCTCCAGAACGTACAGAGGGACCTGTGGTTGTGGATTCCAGTGGGGACGAATTAATACTCTGTGAGGATGAGGATGTACACAACACTGAAGAGGGTGAGGAATCGGAGGATGAGGACGACATCTTGCCTCCGTAGAGCCAGTTTGTGCAGGGACAGATTAATTGCCAGCTTGTTTTGTGGGGGCCCAAACGAACCAATCATTTCAGCCACAGTCGTGTGGCAGACCCTGGCGCTGAAATGTTTGGTTTGTTAAAGTGTGCATGTCCTGTTTATACAACATAAGGGTGGGTGGGAGGGCCCAAGGACAATTCCATCTTGCACCTCTTTTTTTTCTTTGAATTATGTACTGTTTGGGGCCTAGTTTTTCAAACTGCCATCCTGTCTGCCACTGCAGTGTCACTCCTAGATGGACCACGTGTTTGTGCCGCCCACTCGTATCTCTTAGCATAGTCACCCAGCTACCTCGGTGCAACCATTTGGATATAAAAACACTATTGTGAGGTGTTCAGAATAGTCTGGAAATGAGTGGAAATTAAGGTTATTGAGGTTAATAATAGCATAGAAGCAGAAAAACACACAAATTCGGTGATTTGAGCTGTTTTTATGCTTTTAAAAAAAAAAAAATACAGATCCAAAACACAAAGCCCAGAACCCAAAACACGGAAGGGTGGTTTTGGCAAAACCAATCCAGATCCAAAACACGAAGAAAGATCCAGATCCAAAACACGAAAAGTGGCCGGTGCACACTCCTAATTAAAACTGGTTAAGTACTAATTCTACCCTCCTTTATGGACTGGCCAGGGCCGCAACTAGGGGGGGGCTGGAGGTGCACGTGCACCGGGTGAGCCGCTGTACCTGGTGCCAGTGACCTCCAGCCCGGCGCTGCAGAGAGGCTCCAAACCGGACGTCCGCTGGTAATATTTATTACCAGTGGGCGCCCGGCTCCTTCTCTGCAGCGACGCGGTGGAGCCGGAGCCGGAGGCTGGAGTTCTCTCCCGAACTCCAGCTTCCGGCTCTCCCCATGGGCACTATGGGGGAGACGTCATGACATCTCCCCCATAGTTCCAAGGAGCAGCCGGCGGACCGGACGCGACGCTGGATGCAGGAGCGGGTTCAAGGTAAGTATTTTTTTTTTTAATAAGCTGCACTACAGGGGCATTATTATGGGGGCAGGGGCATTACCACAGGGGCATTACTATGGGGGCATAGGCAATAAGGGGCATTACTAATGGGGCATGAGCACTACAGGGGCATTACTATTGGGGCATGGGCACTACAGGGGCATTACTGTGGGGGCATGAGCACTACAGGGGCATTACTGTAAGGGCATTACAGGGATATTACTATGGGGCATGGGCAATACAGGGGCATTACTATGAGAGCATGGGCACTACAGGGGCATTACTGTATGGTGGGCACTACAGGGGCATTACTATGGGGGTATTAACATATGGGCATTACTATGGGGGCATTACAATATGGGCACTACTGCAGGGGGAATTACATGGGGGGCGCCAAATTACTGTCTTGCCCCTGGTGACAAAAATCCTAGTTTCGGCCCTGGACTGGCCACACTCACTCTAAAATCAAGCATTTGGAAATCCCCCTCTAGAAATCCTGCGTTTGCCACTGGACTCACCATAATTGTGCCTGAAGCTCACAGGCTATTACATGAGCCCTTATAGATGTCTGCAGGGAGTTCCTAAAAGCATAGCAAAAGGTCCAAAATTGAATGCATGTATGCATTTCTCCCAGCTGTCCTGACTTTCAGGATGTTTATGTGGTGCCGCACATACCTGGGGAAGGATACTGGGACTGGGCACACCCCAGACATGTTGTGACCACACTCACTGCGCCTGCTCGGTCTACTGAATACAATAATAGGTTGGATGATATGTGCATGGGCCGAAGCGGCAGATCCTTATCCATTCCTGACTAGAATCTAATCTGGTCAAATCTGTTGTCTGTTCGCTGTAATGAGTCACTAAGGGCTCTATTTACTACAATCCGCATATTGAATGCGGATTGTAGTGTGATATTACCGAGTGAATTCGCATTGTGAATTCAGGCAATATCACAGGGATTGACTATAAATCCCTTGCAGGGACAGAGCTTGCGATAAAGCTCTGTCCCTGTGGGTCCCATCCGCACTCTAGTCGCGGTATTTTCAGAAAAAATACAGCGACTAAGAGCCCGCGCATGCACCGACCCACCGTCGCTAAGCCCCACCCCCCGTGATCGCGGACCCCCGCAACACGCCCCCCCCTTCACTTACCTGCATCCTCCTGGCCTCCGGTGATCTTCTCCGGGCTTCCCGATCAGGTGATCTCCCATACTGCACTGGGACCCGATCACCTGATAACCGGGCCGCAGTGCACTATGGGAGACCAGCTGACCGGAGAGGAGCCATCACCGGAGGCCCGATCACCGGTCCCTGGATTCAGGTAAGTAAAAAAAAAAAATGTTTCAATTTTTTTTTTTCTTTTCTTTTACAGCAATCAGCTTGCGGTCTATTTAGACCACACAGCTGATTACTGGTACCGGCTCCCGCCTCTGCTCTCCCCGTTAGAGCAGAGTGGGAGCCCGGTAACTGGGGGAGACCCTGGATAACTCCACCTCCAGGTAATTTTTTACAATTTATTTTTAGTAACTCTGGTCGGATCACATTTCCAATTACAATTATGGGAAATGCGATCTGCTTTACTAAAAATAAGTGATACTAGGGGTTGGAGTAGAATTTTACTAATTCTACTCCAATTGCCCTGTAATAACTACAGGTGAAACTAAAATAATGTGAAAAGGGTGTGAAAACACCCTTTTTCACTTTATTTTAGTAAAAATAATGTTAATAAATAGAGCCCTAAGTCCCTAATGAGGCTACACAGCGCCACATCCTAGGGAAAGTTCTCTTTATGTAAATTGTAGGAGACTGGGATGTTAGTATGATGTTTACAGTCCTGCTCAGTGCCGCTGGCAGCGCAGTAATAGTGACCCATCTCTGCCATCTGTTACTGACCTGCGCACTTTCACCTGATAAAATCCGATCTCTACATTTCTACTTTATATTCATACGGCATTCTGTATAGGGGTATTTTAGAGAACTATATTCATAAAATGTATGTTTCCATTTTTAAACCTTTTATATTCATTACGTTTGTATATCCCAAATAATGAAATCATAAAATGAGTGTACCAATTAAGAAAGCCACCAAAAAGTTACAGAAGCCATATAAAGTACAACAAACATTATAAATACATTTATTTCAAATAATTATTTACATTTATTACTAAAATAATATTTTTATTATTAATATTGTTCTAATCATCTGGCCTGAAAATATAGCACTAAATTGAATTATGTAAAGTGATATTTCTCCTATAGCATCATCGTATATGAGCAACAAAAGTCTCTTTCTATATACATTTTCTATTAAAGTAATAACTGTTTCTGGGACATTATACATACCTGTCCACATAGATACAGAGTAATAGTAATTACTGGGACATTATACATACCTGTCCACATAGATACAGAGTAATAGTAGTTACTGGGACATTATACATACCTGTCCATATAGATACATAGTTACTAAAAATAAATGTGAAAAAAATACCGGGGACAGCCTGTGATAATAACGCCACCTGGAGGTGGCGTTATCCAGGGTCTCCCCTGGTTACCCGCCTCCTGCCCTCCTCTAACGGGGAGAGCAGAGCCGGGAGTCGGTCCCAGTAATCAGCTGTGTGGTCTAAACAGACTGCAAGCTGATTACTGTAAAAAAAAAAGAAAAAAAAAATAGTAAAAAAAAAAAATGTACTTACCTGACTCCAGGGACCGGTGATCGGGCCTCCGGTGATGACTCCCCTCCGGTCAGCTGGTCTCCCACAGTGCACTGCTGCCCGGTCATCAGGTGATCGGGCCCCAGTGCAGTAAGGGAGTTCACCTGACCGGAGGAATGGAAGACCTCACCGGAGGCCTGGAGCATGCAGGTAAGTGTAAGTAAGGGAGGGGGGGTCGCAGGGGGTCCGCAATCACGGGGGGCGGGGCTTAGCACCAGAGGGGGGTAGCTGCGGCGAATGGTCGGCGCATGCGCGGGCACTTAATCACGGTATTTTTTGCGAAAAAACCGTGATAAGGCTCCAAAGGGGATTAACAGGGACAGAGCTTTATCGCAAGCTCTGTCCCTGCAAGGGATTTGTAGTAAATCCCTGTGATATTGCCTGAATTCGCAATGCGAATTCACTCGGTAATATCACACTACAATCTGCATTATCAATGCGGATTGTAGTAAATAGAGCCCAATGTGTTAGAAAAGCATTATAAGGGACATTACAACGGGCATTCATTTTCATCCACGCTTTCTTCTTGCTTGTTACATTCTGCAATACGATGACTGTATATTTTATTGTACCACTACATTTTTTTCTGTTATTACAGTTTATTAATGCATTCACACATTTATTCATTATTAGGTTTTGTGTATTTAATGATCTCTAAAAGATCCCCAAACAAGTTTAACTCTGTACGATTGTATTACAAACATTGGTTACCAAATAAGTACTTTCAACTCTTATACTGTTTTGTTAAGACACATGATGTTGTCCTAATCATACCTTGGATACCTTGCTAATTTTAAATGTAGGGAACCTGTGACATTATTAGGTTCAAGTGTGTGAATTCCACATAGTGGGCTCTATTTACTACAATCCGCATATTGAATGCGGATTGTAGTGTGATATTACTGAGTGAATTCGCATTGCGAATTCAGGCAATATCACAGGGATTTACTATAAATCCCTTGCAGGGACAGAGCTTGCGATAAAGCTCTGTCCCTGCGGATCCCATCCGCACTCTAGTCGCGGTATTTTCGGAAAAAATACCGCGACTAAGAGCCCGCGCATGCGCCGACCCACCGTCGCTGCTACCCCCACCGACACCAAGCCCCGCCCCCCGCGATCACGGACACCCCCGCGACCCCCCCCCCCTTCATTACACTTACCTGCATCCTCCTGGCCTCCGGTGATCTTCTCCGGGCTTCCCGATCAGGTGATCTCCCATACTGCACTGGGGCCCGATCACCTGATGACCGGGCAGCAGTGCACTGTGGGAGACCAGCTGACCGGAGAGGAGTCATCACCGGAGGACCGATCACCGGTCCCTGGATTCAGGTAAGGGAAAAAGGGAAAAAAAAATATTTACATTTTTTTTTTCTTTTTTGTACAGCAATCAGCTTGCGGTCTGTTTAGACCACACAGCTGATTACTGGTACCGGCTCCCGCCTCTGCTCTCCCCGTTAGAGCAGAGTGGGAGCCCGGTAACCGGGGGAGACCCTGGATAACGCCACCTCCAGGTGGCGTTATTATCACAGGGCTTCCCCCGATATTTTTTTACAATTTATTTTTAGTAACTATGGTCGGATCACATTTCCCATTACAATTATGGGACATGCGATCTGCTTTACTAAAAATAAGTGATAATTAGGGGTTGGAGTAGAATTTTACTAATTCTACTCCAATTGCCCTGTAATAACTACAGGTGAAACTAAAATAATGTGAAAAGGGTGTGAAAACACCCTTTTTCACTTTATTTTAGTAAAAATAATGTTAATAAATAGAGCCCAGTGAGTGAAATGTTGTTTGATTTGAGTGCAATGAGATAAACATTAGCACAACATTCCCTGAATGACATGGTGACTACATACCCAACAATCAACTTTATTGTTCTTTCTATCACATCATGATAAGTGTTAACGGACGAAGTGTCAGTTTGCATAGAGGTGCTGTCTATGTACACCTCTTCTCTGAATTTAAACCACAGTATTCATATACATTTCGGATTTGTGAGGCAAACCTTCACAGCTTTTCCTCACTGTAATGGCTCTTCTTTTCCCGATACTTGATCAGATGTCTCTTATACCTAGTACCAGTATGAGTCCTTATTTACCTGTATTTTGTTAAATTTATATATTTATTTTTTTTTCAAACCTTCTAATTATTTTTACATATGGTTTATTAAGAATTTTTCACCTTGGTCTTTTGACCATCCTCTGATCCATACCTATACCTGGGAGTATCAGTAGTAAAATTAGTGTGTGCGCCTTTTATAGCTCTTAGGGCTCTATTTATTATCATTATTTTTACTAAAATAAATTGAAAGGGTGTTTTCACACCCTTTTCACATTATTTTAGTTTCACCTAAAGTTACTACAGGGCAATTGGAGTAGAATTTGTAAAATTCTACTCCAACCCCTAAGTATCACTTATTTTTAGTAATCAGATTGCCTTTTCCATAATTGTAATGGGAAATGTGATCTGTGTGCAAGTTACTAAAAATAAATAGTGAAAAAAAAATACCTGGAGAGGCCCTGTGATAATAACGCCACTTGGAGGTGGCGTTATCCAGGGTCTCCCCCAGTTACCGGACTCTTGCTCCGCTCTAACATGCAGAGCCCGGAGCTGGCCCCAGTGATCAGCTGTGTGGTCTAAACAGACCACACGCTGATACACTGCAAAAAAAAAAAAAATAGTCCAAAAAAAAAAATTTACTTACCTGAGTCCAGGGACCAGAGTTCGGGGCTCCAGTGATGTCCTCCCTCCAGTCAGCTGGTCTCCCATCCTGCACAGCAGCCCAGTCATCAGGTGACCGGGCCACAGTGCAGTATGGGATATCAGCTGACTGGAGGCATGGAGGACATCACCGGAGCCCAGATCGTGCAGGTAAGTGTAATTAAAGGAGGGGGGGTCCATGATCATGGGGGAGAGGCTTAGCACCGGGGGACAGGGCTTAGCGCCGGGGGGGGTAGCAGCGGCAGCCAGTCGGCGCATGCCCGGGCACTTGTCACAGTATTTTTTGCGAAAATACTGTGATAGGGCTGCAGAGGGGATTCGCAAGGACAGAGCTCTGTCCCTGAAGGGGATTTTTAGTAAATTCCTGTGATATTGCCTGAATTCCCAATGCGGATTGTAGTAAATAGAGCCCTTAATGTGATTAATACGTTATCCCTTATGATTATGGGTTTCAAAATAGGAGTGGAGTCTACCAATATGACCCCGGCAGTGCCCCTAGGATAACTCTCCACACCGCCCTCATCAGCCACCATTCCTTGACTGCTCTCATTCACTATAAAAAATAAAAAAAATTAAAAATGCAACAAAAATAACTGCCTCAATCAATGGATACACAGAGACTTGATCACACATAGCCATCTTTCTTTTTCTTTGTCCTCAATCCGCAGAACACTACTTATAATGTCCCCGATTCTGTGAACCTTATCTTGGTCTAAACTGTGACTTTGTTCAGGCCCATTCATCAAATAAGTTTGTTAAATTTAAATCACGGAAAATAAGGGGAAAGGAAGAATAGGCAATGTAATAGAAAGAGAAGTGTGTAGCTTAGATTAATAAGGAGGAAGGAGGGGTAAGAAATAAGAATTGAAAGAGAAGTGTTTAGTTCAGATTCAGAAATAAAGAGGTATCAGGCTAACAAAGGATAGATATGTTTATAATATAACTCACACAATGAATACAAATAACAGTATTATAATAAAAATAGAAGCAATATTGAAAACAGTACTGCACCGTCAATCTCCAGAAGAAAGAGAAGGAACAACTATAATTTCCCACAATACCCCTTCAACAGGCTCCACCCCAAACTCAACTGATATGTTACTAACCACTAAGAACAGACCCAAGCCCCACCCAAGGCCCTCTGCTCGTCTTTCTGTGTAACAGAGTGCGTCACGTGACTGACCAGAGGTTTATGACACTACAGTCATACAAGATGACCTCCATGTTCTATCACAGTCAATGTCTTTATCTGCGTTTTCTTTTGCTTTAACTGACCTCACCGCCAGGTCGGAAACCTTCTTGCAGTGCGATGTGTGAATCCAATTGTCCTTTTCAGTCACATCGAGGTTGTTAGCAGATCCTGGAACGGGCCTTGCCATCGATCTATGAGACAACCAGAACGTAAGAAATTTCTCACCATTACATAGGCCCTGATTCAGAGCTGAACGCTCTGAGCAGAACGCTCGCTTTGAATCAGGGCTGTCCTATTTAAATGTGGAGCGGCCTTATGGATGCTCACATAGCTGTGGGTTACCACCCACAGCTTATGCGATCGTCCATGATGATGGTCGCGACGGTCAAGACCATCGCGACCATCGGGCTTGCGACGAGACCCTTGCGGTAGGGTCTCGCTGCCGCAAGCCCAGGAGTGATTTTGGCTCTATCAGAGCCAAAGTCACTCCCACTGACATCATTACTGATGTCAGTGGGGCCAGACTCAGACGGTAGGCGTTTCCATGGGAACGCCTCCGTCTGGCCGGCACACCCACCAAAGGGGGTGTGCTGTCAGTCACCATCAACAGCTCGCCCCCTTTGGTGCGAGACCCCGAGCGACGTATTTCTCGTCGCTCGCCGGGTCTCGCGCATGCGCACGACGGAGCTCCCTCCATCGTGCGCATGCGCATTCTCACAACATCGACCCGCTTGCGAGCGAACTTTGCTCGCGAGCGGGTCTGAATGACCCCCATAGTCTCCAGGCTGGACTCCATGACAAGGTACCTCTGGGAGTCTCTTCATAAGCTTTCCTTGCTTTTCTTCAGATGCTGTGAGAATTGTATAACATAGTCCGTAGTTAAATCATATAACAGTGACAAGTCTGCTGCTGGGCTTACAATATGGATAGGCAGTTTTCCAAAAAGTAGCCCATAAGGCACAGGTTAAGTGGCTGCTTTGGAGCAGTGTGAATGCTATACAAAACCAGAGGTAAAGCCCCCAGCCAACTCATGGCAGTCCCCACACCCACCTTATCTAACTTGTACTTAATGTTAGTGCTTACACATTCAATTTTGCTTTTATAAACCCATATAGTGACATATTGCTTGTAATACCTTCCCTGTAAAATGTGTACCTCTGTCACCTTTAACAACACATGGGATACTATGGGGCCTATTCATTAAACCTAAAAATTCTCTGGAGATAATTAGCTTTAGAACTCTCATTGAGTTCTAGCTAATTATAGGTGTAATTCATCATTCCACCTCTCCACAAGTATCTATTCCGAAAAGCTGTCATTTTTGCGATGACAGCTTTTCGGGAAATAGATACATTTTTCCCTGCCTACACTACCTTTATCGCATCTGTTACATCTGTAAAGCCAGTGCATGCGTAGCACTGCCTACAGATGCGTTAAGTTTGTGTAACCCCCTCCCCCCTCCGCTCACCTCCCCGCCCCCCCCCCCCCCCCCGACTTACCTGTCCGCGCAGCAGCCTCCGGCTCCGTCCTGCTGGTCTGTCATGTGGTTTCCCAGCAGACCACATGACAGATTAGAAAACCCCCCCCTTTTTTTTTTTTTTTTTGTCTAAACTTTCTTGTGCTCTGCTGGGGAGCACACATGTCCGACCAGCCTCCGGAGCCTGAGGACGGAGCAGAGCGTCGGAGGGACTCATCGGGGGACCTGCACACGCAGATACAGGTAAGTTTCACCTGCTATTCGCCACCTCACAGTGGCAAATAGTAACTGCATCAAATTCCGAAAATTGATAATTTTCGGAATTTGATGAATACCACAATTTCCACATCCCCATACTAATGTCTGTGATATCTCCTGTGCTAAGTGGCTACATGATTACCAAAATAACGTTATTTAAGGAAAATGTCCTTAAAAACGTTATTTTAGTGTTGATGAGTAGGCCCCTGAATCTGGATTCCTGCACAATTTCTTTGCTGTGAATGATGCTGCACATGACAGATTTCTGTGACAACATCCGGGTTACTTCATTAGGAAACTGAATTACTCACAAACAATAAATGGTTAGATAAATACAAGGTATCCAGGACACATTGAACCTGCTAATGATCGTGCAATTAGTTGCAGGAAGGACACAGATATCAGTAATAATCATCAATTGCATCAGCTGAATCAGACCTAACAGTTCACTTCTGGGGAATGGTCATAAACAAATTGTTGATTAGAATAAACAGGCATAGCTATAACAGTAAACTTGGACATTAAGGGGTCTATTTACTAAGAAGTGTTAGTAGAAGTGAAAAGTGATAAGGTGCCAGCCAATAAGCTCCCAACTGTCATTTTTCAAACACAGCCTGTGAGATGGCAGTTAGGAGCTGATTGACTGGTACCTTATCACTTTTCACTCTTCACTTTTCACTTCTCCTAACACTGCTTAGTAAATAGACCCCTAAGTCAGCTTCAGAGACAATAGTCTGTGAGATACAAATCTTGGTATTATTGATTAAAATAAGCAAGCATAGATATAGCAATAAGCTCAGGCGTTACATCAGCATTGTCATAATCAAAGACAGCAGTCTCTGAGGTATAAATCTAGAATAAAACAAAATAAAGAGACAAAATGGGAAGATGAAAGGTAAGGGGGTCTGGGGAAGGAGGGCAGGGGGAGGAGAGCTATGAAGGCGGGGGGTGCCGTTGGCTGACTGCCATACCGCACTGTAGGTGTCATTGTGTAGCTTCTTAATGCTACACTGTGAGAAATTGCAATTGTTTGATTAAATAAATTTGGCCAATTTGGATAAAACAATTGTTGCTTTAAAAGTTTCTCAAACAAACAGATTAAATGTGCCAGACATTGGTAAAGGTTCTGGTGACCATTTAAAAAAACAATTTTTGCACACTCATCATCATACAAGTCTTTCATAATTGCATACATACTTGTCATTCCTAATCACATATGCATTTTAAATTATTATCCCTAGATTCCGCATTATGCTACCCTCATTCCCCATCCTCTGCTTCCAAGCTCTAAACATTTTTATTTTTATTTTAAATGACTACCCTCTTAACTCTTGGCAACTCACTCTATGCCATATTCAAAAAAATTTTCTTTTTTTTTTTTTTCTGTTCTCTCTGCTGCAAAAATAAAACTCTATTTGAGAGGATATAAAACAATCTCTTGATCTTGAAATGGGAACACTTTCTTCCAGCTTTACACTTCCAATGAGAAACCTTCATTCTTTCTTGAGTATAAGCATGTTAATGGGATTCCATACAAATTGTGGTAAACTACCCTGGTTCCATTAACCGTTTCACCAAACCAATTCCTTCTCGCCTTCATTCATACAACCATTACCATCCAGGTGCTTCCCCCATACTCTGTAGCTTATTGCAGGCTACAATCAACCTCTGCACATTCAAATCACTTGCTCATACCCTCTATCACTTACATTAACTATCTTCAATCCCATACAAATCAGTGCTCGAAGTGAGCCAGCCAACTTATTCTTCATGCTGGGAGCTAAAGAGCAGCTGCAGCATAATGTGGAGATGTGTCCCGCTGGGGACACATCTCCAAGCAGCGCTGGCCTGACCGAGCATGAGGTGAGGGTCCCGGCACCATGAAAGATGCGGCCACAGTACTACAAACACGTCGCCGGTCATAAACCTATTGCGTATCGGCGGCCATTTAAGGACTCATCACGGTGGTCCTTTTAACCTTGGTGCTGGCCGCTAGCCAATCACGGCTTGCAGACCGGCAGCCAATCAGAAGCATGCACGTGGCTGCATCTGATTGGCTGCTGGTCCTTGCCATGCTTGGTTTACAGCCAGTACCAAGTCTAACCTGGAAGGAGGATGCTGATCTGCCGCGGAGCTTCACTGCCAGCTGGGGAATGGGAGGAGAAGCCAGACTGTCTGCGCTGACTCCGGACATGGAACAGGTACAGGGGGTAAGAGAGCGAAGTATTTAGTGTGATGTACAGGGAATGGGGTGATATCAACTGAAACTGCCATACCCCCACTTCAATATTCTCACTTCGAGCACTGATACAAATACATAGACAATGTTGCCCTTTAAAAAACAAATGAGATTAACTTTTTTTTTTTTCCTTTCAAAATTGTGACACGTCTGTCAAAATGAAAACCCCCAAAAACCTACCCCGTGCTACCTGTCTTTCGTTATCAGATTAACACACCTGTCCATCGTGCTACCTGCCTGTTGTTATCAGGTCAGCACACCTGTTACACCACCTGTAACTACACGTCTACCCTGGGCACCCCTGTCTTCGTTATACGGGTTTAGCACCTTCACATCAATATTATCTTGGTTTTTTTTTTTTTTAAATATCTGCAGATCAATTTTACATTATCTAGCCACGTGGACTTCTCCCTTTTGCCTATGATAATATTCCTGCAAGCTCACACATAAACAGCTTCACGTCTCTATACACACACCTTTCAGAAAAGACAAAGAAAATCAAAAAAAACATCTACAGTCAGGTGCATAAATGTTGGGATATTGACAGAATTTTCATATTTTGGCCTCTATTCATCACCACAATGGCTTTGAAATGAAACAAACAAGATGTGCTTTAACTGCAGACTTTTAATTTGAGGGTAATTACATCCAAATGAGGTGAACGGTGTAGGAATTACAACGGTTTCTATATGTGCCTCCCACTTTTTAAGGGGCCAAAAGTAATGGGGCTATCAACTCAAAAGCTATTTCATGGACAGGTGTGGGCTATTCCCTTGTTATTTCATTATCAATTAAGCAGGTAAAAGGTCTGGAGTTGATTCTAGGTGTGACATTTGCATTTGGAATCAGTTGTTGTCGGCTCTCAATATGAGATCCACAGAGCTGTCACTATCAGTGAAGCAAGCCATCATTAGGCTGAAAAATCAAAACAAACCCATCAGAGAGATAGCAAAAACATTAGGTGTGGCCAAATCAACTGTTTGGAAAATTCTTAAAAAGAGAGAACGCATCGGAGAGCTCAGCAACACCAAAAGACCCGGAAGACCGCGGAAAACAACTATGGTGGATGACAGAAGAATTATTTCCCTGGTGAAGAAAAACCCCTTCAGATCAGTTGGACAAATCAAGAGCACTCTCCAGGAGGTAGGTGTGTATGTGTCAAAGTCAACAATCAAGAGAAGACTTCACAAGAGTGAATATAGAGGGTTCACCACAAGATGTAAACCATTGGTGAGCCACAAAAACAGGAAGACCAGATTAGAGTTTGCCAAACCACATCTAAAGAAGCCATTACAGTTCTGGAACAACATCCTATGAACAGATGAGACAAAGATCAACTTGTACCAGAGTGATGGGAAGAGAGTATACAGATGGAAAGGAACTGCTCATGATCCAAAACATACCACCTCATCAGTGAAGCATGGTGGTGGTAGTGTCATGGCCTGGGTATGTATGGCTGCCAATGGAACTGGTTCCCTTGTATTTATTGATGTGACTGCTGACAAAAGCAGCAGAATGAATTCTGAAGTGTTTCGGGCAATATTATATGCTCATATTCAGACAAATGCTTCAGAACTCATTGGACGGCACTTCACAGTGCAGATGGACAATGACCCGAAGCATACTGCAAAAGCAACCAAAGAGTTTTTTAAGGCTAAAAAGTGGAATGTTATGCAATGGCCAAGTCAATCCCCTGACCTGAATCCGATTTGAGCATGTATTTCACTTGATGAAGACAAAACTGAAGGGAAAATGCCCCAAGAACAAGCAGGAACTGAAGACATTTGCAGTAGAGGCCTGGCAGAGCATCACCAGGGATGAAAACCAGCGTCTGGTGATGTCTATGCGTTCCAGACTTCAGGCTGTAATTGCCTGCAAAAGATTTGCAACAAAGTATTAAAAAGTAAAAGTTAGATTTAGGATTGTTTAGTTTGTCCCATTACTTTTGGCCCCTTAAAAAGTGGGAGGCACATATAGAAACCATTGTAATTTCTATACCGTTCACCTGATTTGGATGTAATTACCCTCAAATTAAGTCTGAAAGTCTGCAGTTAAAGCACATCTTGTTTGTTTCATTCCAAAGCCATTGTGGTGGTGAATAGAGGCCAAAATATGAAAGTTCTGTCAATGTCCCAATATTTATGCACCTGGCTATATGTCACCAATGCATATTACCTCAAACATGTATCTGACACATAACAAATCTTAAACAATATTTCAAATTCTGGAATAAACACCTCAAGTTTACAATATATCATAACATCAGCAGAAACTGATCTATGTTAATCAAACTGTCTGCTAAATCTAACACAGCAAAATACAAACAATTAAAACACATGTACCTTAACTACCCAATCAAGGTTTTTTGTTTTTTTTGTTTAACCTATCAGAGTGAGCAGAAAAAGAATTCAATTTGCAAATTTAAAGAATATCAATATTTTACATTTAACATATTTCAGTGGAAAGTGTTGCGCAGGACAGAATAACCTTCTCTTATCTACTGGCGCACTGCCAGACTGCGAAGTGCCATTTTCTAACAGACTACGAAACCTTTTTATAATAAAGGAACAAGTGGGTAAAAAAAAACTTATTAAATTTCTAACAGGAACAAGTTCAAAACATTCAACTAATACATCACAGTTTAACTTACCACCATATCAAAAGACTGAGGGAGAAAGGTGAAGAAGAAAAAACAAGACAAAATTGCACGTTTAATAATAATAAAAAATAAAAATTATCTAATGAGCAAAATAACTCACTGCCCGTGTAAACTCTCTCACTCACTCGCCTATAGCAGGTGTCATCTGGTGTATCCGAGTCACGGCACCAAAATTGATAACGCAATGTGTTCTATATTTATTTATAAACCTTACTTGTTATAAGAAGAAATGAAATAATTCACACCAATACAGATTCTAAAATAAATGACAATGCTTTTACTTAAAGACAGCATAATTATACATGTATTTTGCCAGTGCAGAGTTACAACAAAAACATAACACTTACGTTATTTCAACAGCAGTAGGAATACTTGTAAAATAAATTTATGACACCCAGTGCAGCATATCAGCCAATTTCATACATACGTACGGCAACAGCACCCCGCAGCTCCTCGATGTGCTCCCTCTCTCCTTTGTCCTCCGACTGCTCCCCCTCCCTCTTTCTCTCATGAGCTTTATACTATAACTCCTCTATATCTCTAACACATCCAAAATGGCAAATATTAATTTATTTAATATTCATACGTACTAGACCCGAATTGTTTGTCCTAACCATAATAATATGTTATCATCTTTTTCTCTGTTCCTATGTAGATTCTCGCGCCTGCTTCTTGCAGGCCAAGGCTTTCTTGATTAACTCGCTTTATTTATAAAATCGAGACTTGTTATCTGCTGTTCTGCACACGCTAAAAACGGACATTTTAAAGCTACAATTCTTATTGTTAAACCACTTAACAAGATGGCTGCTGCATTAGACACAGGATTTGCTTACTTTAGAGGTAATAGAGTATACCCTATCCGCTCTAGACTGAAGCCATTCGACAAATATGGTCTTCTACAACTCACGCAACTAACTTTTATATATTCTCAATTATTTCTATATATTCTTAATTGCAATAAAAGTAATAGTGAAATACAGAAGCATGCATATATTCGTGAATTGCTGACGGAACTTGTACGACCACATATTCCTGCGTTATCACTGTGTATTGGGGATATTACAATCTGGCATAATGTGTATTTTGGGGGCACCAGAATGTGGCATACTGTGTATTAGGGATATTACAGTCTAGCATAATGTGTATTATGGAGGCACTACAATCTTGACTCTGAACTGTCCTTTGTTTCCCACATTCAATCTGTCTTAAAATCATGTTACATACATGTAAAAAACGTATCCAAAATTCGACCATATCTCACACAAGACACTGCAAGAACTCTAATCCATGCACTCATTATTTCCCGCATTGACTATTACAATAGTCTCCTTACTGGTCTTCCCAAATCCTTACTGGTCTTCCCAAAATCAGTCTTTCGCCATTACAATCCATTATGAATGCAGCTGCGAGGCTTATCTTCCTTGCCAAACATTCATCTCTGCTGCCCCGCTCTCAGTCCCTCCATTGGTTGCCGGGTTTTCTACTGTATTCAATATAAAATACTTTTACTTACACATAAGGCTATTAACCAAGCCACACCAACATACATCTCTTTACTGATTTTAAAATATCTCCCAGCCTGATCTCTTCGCTCAGCACAAGATCTGCATCTCTCATACCCACGTATTACTTGCTCCCATTCATGGTTACATAGTGACATAGTGTGTTACGGGGCACTACAATGTGGCATAGGGCCTGATTCTGAGTTGGATGCAGCAGCGTCTATTGGTGGTCACACACCTGTGACTTTATGCAAATGTCTCTATACACTCCTTTCCTTGTGTACATCCGTGCGGCTGAATGCACGCTATAATACAGAGTGGTGTATCATTATGCGCCACCTACAGTCACACCAGCCCTATGGCAAGTGCAATTTCTCCGTCTGACCATGGCCTCCTATTCCTGGGGCTGTGCATCTGCGTAGGCAGCCGCTTTCACTGACACTCCCCTAACACGCCAATTATACAAACCGTATTTGGTGGCGGCAGGACGGCTGTTTGTGCATAGGTTTGGTGCTTCTGTTTCTTCTTTGGAATGTGATATAAATAGAAATTGAATCACTGATCTCTTACGTCCCATCCAATCTTCCCCCTAACTGTCCTCTGCCCTTCAACTGTGATGCATGCAGTGTGTGTATATAATTTATTGCTCCTCTTGCACTGATTAAATAAAGCCTCTACAGCAGGCCTGGCCAACATGTGACTCTCCAGCTGTTGTGAAACTACACATCCCAGCATGCCCTGCCACACTTTTAGGATTCTCCAATAGTAAAACTGTGACAGGGCATACTGGGACTTATAGATTCACAGCGACTGGAGAGCCACAGGATGGCCAGGCCTGCTCTACAGGATCATTTGTTACACTATTGTTTTATTATTTCTCTCAAATGTTTTACATTATGACGGGGCCCTAGGACTTCAAATGTTATACATTATGGGACTCACATACTGCAATTTTATCAGTATGATCACTGTATGTGTGTGTGTGTGTGTGTGTGTGTGTGTGTGTGTATGTGTGTATATATATATATATATGACAGTTAGGTTAGGGGGTCCCTCTCCTGGGTAGAGGACTCCTTCCTTACACACACAGCAGCAGGGAAGCAGCACACCAGTCTGTTTGCAAGTACAAGCTGGTCGGCGCCAGTCTTTATTGTACAATGACAGAAATATAAAGAAAACATAAATATAAATCCTAGCCCTGTCGGGGCACTAACTTCACAGGTAGTTTCCTCACTACCAGAACCTGGCAGGGCCTAATGCCCTCGCCAGCAACAAAGCACAGTACTCACAAATAGGTTTTTCAAGTGTCTCTGAGCAAACTCCCTGCTTGCTCTCCCAGGTGAGACACTCAGCCCTATACACACTAGGCTTATATTGGCCACTCTCAGGTGGAAAACTAACAAGCCTGTTACCAGGCTGCGAGAACCAAAACCTGGAGTGGCCGTGGGTGGAGCCCTCCCTCTCCTCTCACCCACAACCCCCAGGTCCCAAACCGGCTTTTCAAAAAACCGAAACTGAAGCCTGCTACACTGCAGACTTTCTCCTGGGGGTTTAAAACACAAAAGACAGGAATCTGGGACAAATGTACCTGCCACAGACCACTTTACCAGTGATCCTATCACATATCCCCCCCCCTTTGTTTCGACCTGTGCGGCGGAACAACTGAAGCCCCCAAACAATGAACGCGTGACAACGCATCAGCATTGGCCAGCTGGCTTCCTGGCCTGTGTTCCACTGAAAATTTTAAAGTTTGTAACGCCAAGAACCATCTTGTAATTCTCGCATTACTGTCCTTATTTTCAGACATCCACTTCAGAGGGGCATGGTCAGTGATCAATTTGAACTTTCTTCCGACCAAGTAGTACCTGAGAGCCTCTAACGCCCACTTTATGGCCAACGCCTCCTTCTCCACTGTGGCATAGTTTCTCTCATGTACATTCAACTTTCTGCTAAGATAGAAAATAGGGTGTTCCTCACCCTCCTTGTTCTAGGACAGGACCGCTCCTATACCTACTTCTGATGCATCGGTTTGTACAATGAATTCCCTTTCAAAATTAGGAGTCATCAGGACTGGTTGGGAACACAACGCTACTTTCAACTCCTGAAAAGCTTTCTCTGCCTCAGGACTCCATTCTACCATGACTTTTTGTTTGCCTTTGGTCAGGTCAGTCAGTGGGACTGCCATGGTGGCAAAGTTTGGTATAAACCTCCTGTAGTACCCCGTAATTCCCAAGAAGGCTCTCACCTGCTTCTTATTCAGAGGCCGTGGCCAGTTTTGTATGGCATCAACTTTATTGAGCTGAGGCTTTATCAGGCCTCTGCCAATGGTGTACCCCAGATATTTTACTTCCTCCATGCCTAGACAACACTTTTTTTGGTTGGCCGTCAAACCTGCCTTATAGATGGAGTCCAACACTGCTTGTACCCTGGGTAAGTGTGACTGCCAATCAGGACTATGAACGACCACGTCATCCAGATAAGCAGCCGCATATCATCTATGGGGCCTTAGAATCCTGTCCATCATTCTTTGGAAGGTAGCAGGTGCCCCATGTAGCCCGAAGGGCAACATCTTGTACTGAAACAAGCCCTCTGGCGCTGAAAAAGCTGTCTTTTGTTTGGCGCTCTCGGTTAACGGTACTTGCCAATACCCTTTGGTTAGGTCAAGAGTCGTTAAATACCTTGCCGTCCCTAGTCTCTCAATCAGTTAATCCACTCTTGGCATCGGGTAGGCATCGAATTTTGAAACACTTTTCAACTTTCGGAAGTCATTGCAGAAATGCACACTCCCGTCGGGCTTTGGAATCAACACAATGGGACTTGACCATTCACTATGTGATTCTTCAATAACCCCTAATTCTAGCATATTTTTAATTTCTTTCGACACCGATTCTCTTTGTGCTTCTGGTAACCTATAGGGCTTTAGATTAACTTTAACCCCTGGGTCAGTGATGATGTCATGTTTAATGACCGAGGTTTTCCCAGGTACGTCAGAGAACAGCACCCTATTTCTGATCAGAAACTCCTTGACCTCTTGTTGTTGAATTGCCGACAGGGTTTTTGCCACTGTCACTTCGGTAACTAAGGGCCCTGGACTTACTGGAGGGTCTCGGACGGCCGACAGTACCGTTCTATCTTTCCAGGGCTTTAATAGATTTATATGGTATATCTGTTCCGGCTTTCTTTTCCCCGGCTGGTAAACTTTGTAATTGACCTGCCCCACTCTTTCTAAGATTTCAAAGGGCCCTTGCCATTTAGCCAAAAGTTTATTTTCCACAGTGGGAACCAATACTAACACTCTGTCCCCAGGAGCAAAGCTGCATAACCGAGCATTGCGGTTGTATACCCTCTGCTGTGCCTGTTGAGCCTGTTCCAGGTGCTCTCTCACTATCTGCACTACCGCAGCAATTCTCTCCTGCATTTGAGAAACATACTCAATCACCGTGTTGTAAGGACTAGACTGCCCCTCCCATGTCTCTTTGGCAATGTCTAGAAACCCCCTTGGGTGTCTCCCATACAACAAGTCGAAGGGTGAAAATCCGGTTCAGGACTGGGGAACTTCTCTTATGGCCAACAATAAATATGGCAATAAGTAGTCCCAATCCCTACCATCCTTGTCGACCACTTTCCTAAGCATGTGTTTCAACGTCTTGTTAAACCTCTCGACCAGCCCATCGGTTTGGGGGTGATAAACCGAAGTTCTTAACTGTTCAATTTTGAACAGGTGGCATAACTCTTTCATGACTTTGGACATAAACGGTGTACCCTGGTCAGTTAGTATCTCCTTAGGTATACCCAGCCTGCTAAAGACATGAACTAGCTCTCTGGCAATGGTCTTGGTTGACGTATTGCGCAACGGGATCGCTTCCGGGTACCTGGTAGCGTAATCCATTATGACCAGAATATACTGGTGTCCCCTGGGAGACTTCATTAAGGGTCCAACCAAATCCATCGCTATTCTTTCAAACGGCACCTCTATGATAGGCAATGGAACTAGTGGACCCTTAAAATGTGGCCTGGGAGCATGATACTGACACTCAGGGCAGGATGCGCAATAGTCATATACCTCTTTATGAAGCCCGGGCCAGAAAAACCTCTGCATTATTCGCTCAGTGGTTTTCTCTACCCCTAGATGGCCTGCCGTTATATGACCATGGGCCAGATCCAACACTGTTCTTCTGTAGGCTTTGGGAACTATTAGTTGTTCCACAACATCTTCCCCCTTCTTAGTCACCTGATATAACAAATCCTGACACATTGCCATGTGGGGATAGGACAAAGGACTATGAGGGTCTACGGGTTTACCATCAACTACTTTTACATTCTCCCTGGCTTTTACCAAAGTAGGGTCATTCAACTGCTACACGGCAAAGACCTCTCTTCTGACCTCTAAATCAGGCAGACGATCACCTGGCCCAACAACACTTCCCACCTCAATGGGAGGCACATCAGTTGGCGGGCCACCGTCACGCTCCGCATTCTCTAGTTCGCCAATCATAGTAGAAAAAGGGAATAACCCTGACTCAGAAGAAACTCCCTCCTCCACTACATCGACAACATTCTCAAATGGATCGGGGTTGTTCACCTCTGGAACAAAACGGCTTTCCCACAACTTCCAGAAGTGAGCAAAGTCTCTCCCCAATATTGCATCGTACATCAGACCATGTACCAAACCTACAGAAACTATAGCAGAACCACATGGTGTCTCGATGTTCACCTCGGCAGTAACATAATATCGAGTATCCCCATGTATGCAGGTCACACCAACAGTTTTCCCCTCACGCCGCAAGGTGTTCACCAGCTCAGCTTTTATAAGTGTCACCAAGCTACCAGAGTCTAACAGTGCCTCTACTCGGTTGCCATCTACAGTGAGTACACACATGTGCTTATCAGTCACAGCCTGACGGTCAGCCGTACAGGCTATCTGTGCAAAGAAAGACCCCCTGCGGTAGACATGAGCAGTATCACATTGCATAGGTTCAGTTGTAAGTGCACAATTAGCGGCAATATGGCCGAAGCCACCACATCGGAAACACTGAGTCATATTAATGTCTAGTCATTTACGGGGCAAGATCCTTCCCGGCCTGGCAGGCCTGTCTCCAGGTTCTACACCCTCAGTCTTAGGTACATTCCACCGCCCAGCACCCTTCTCCCCTGGAACAGTCTTACCAGTGTCTGTGGGAGTTCGCCGGTGCGCCATCGGGGCTCGGTGGGGCATACTCATCAGCTCCTCAGCCGCCACGTACCTCTCCACCAGCTCGACCAACTGGTCCGTGGACTTATGGTCTGCATGGCTCACCCACTTGCGCAGAGTCACAGGTAATGATCGCAGGTACCGGTCCATCACGACCCTTTCCACGATCTGTGGTCCCGTCAGCGTCTCGGGCTGTAGCCATTTTAAGGACAGATGGACGAGGTCATGCATCTGTGAACGTGGAGGCTTGTCCTTATGGAACTCCCAGCGGTGGACCCGTTAGGCACGAACAAAGGTGGTGACTCCCAAACGAGTTAGGATCTCCTGTTTTAGTTTTTTATAGTCCTTGGCATCAGCCAGGCATAAGTCGAAATATGCTTTTTGTTGCTCCCCAGACAAAAAAGGTGCCACCAGACTTGCCCACGGCTCCTTGGGCCAACTCTCCCTCTCGGCCGTTCTTTCAAATGCGGCGAGATAGGCCTCCACATCATCGCCCGAAGTCATCTTTTGGAGGAAGTGACTGGCTCGTACAGAGTGAGTGGTGGTAGGAGGACCAGTATTAACATCTCTGGGCCGGGCGACCAGGTGCTGTACCACCTCTCTTATGGCCTGGCTGTTTTCCGCTAAGGCCTGGCGGGTTTCCTCAATGGCGACCTGTTGAAGTCTGTTAGTCTCCTGCTGAAGTTTGTTCGTCTCCTGCTGAGCTCTGGTAGATTCCTGCTGAGCTGCTGTAGCTTGGAGCAAGGCCTTAATCATGTCCTCCATTTTGTCCTGGGGTGTAGGTTGGAAGCTGAACCTTGCCTCTCTGAGCATTGGCTGACGCCTCCTCTATGGGACTCCAAGGACACAGTGTTATTTCCACACTCACAAATTGGGTGTCTGTCCCTTTAATTTTTAAACGGAAAGTTTCCCTCTCGCTGCAACTTCAGTGTGTGGGGTTGCGCGCATTCTCCACCATATTGTGACACCGTTAGGTTAGGGGGTCCCTCTCCTGGGTAGAGGACTCCTGCCTTACACACACACACACAGCAACAGGGAAGCAGCACACCAGTCTGGATGCAAGTACAAGCTGGTTGGCGCCAGTCTTTATTGTACAATGACAGAAATATAAAGAAAACATAAATATAAATCCTAGCCCTGTCGGGGCACTAACTTCACAGGTAGTTCCCTCACTACCAGAACCTGGCAGGGCCTAATGCCCTCACCAGCAACAAAGCACAGCACAGTACTCACAAATAGATTTTTCAAGTGTCTCTGAGCAAACTCCCTGCCTGCTCTCCCAGGTGAGACACTCAGCCCTAAACACACTAGGCTTATATTGGCCATTCTCAGGTGGAAAACTAACAAGCCTGTTACCAGGCTGCGAGAACCAAAACCTGGAGTGGCCGTGGGTGGAGCCCTCCCTCTCCTCTCACCCACAACCCCCAGGTCCCAAACCGGCTTTTCAAAAAGCCGAAACTCAAGCCTGCTACACTTTACCAGTGATCCTATCACAATAAATATATATATATATTTTATTAACTTTTTTTTTTTTTTTAGTGCACAATAATATAACAGGTGGTGCATAATTAATTTAAGCCAAGAAGGTAAAGAGATTGAGGTGGTTGACCGTAGGCAGTAGCTGTGCTAGCTATACCCTATGTGCACACCACATCCCCACAGCACTGGTCACCCCCAATCCCCACATCCGTAGTCACACCCCCGCCGTGCTGGTCACACCTTCTGCAGAAGCACAAATAGGCCCGTCAGAAAGGTCATCTCCAGACACTTGTGGACCTTAATCTGGCACTGCCTACAATGTACAAATCTCCATAGGGATTCCATTAGAACAAGAACAGTCGTTTTTAAGGTAAGTGTTTATTCCTCCCACAGTGTTTACTTTGTAGCATAATGTACACTATAATGCTTCAAATATTTATTGGGATTTAATGATTTATTTAGAGTGTTAAGGCAACCCATCTATTATGTTCCATAAAGGGGGCCCCAGTGGAGCTTCCAACCTATATTCCCTATCACATGTACACATACAAATGCTTTTTGGTACTTTTTGTCAGCAGCCAATTAAACTAATTGGTATATTTTTTTGGAGTGTGGGAGGAAACCCATGCAACCAAGGGGAGAATATACAAACACTCCACAGATATTGACATGACTGGAATCAAAGCCATGACCTCAGTGCTAAGAGGCAAAGGCACACCATGCTGCTCAAGTGACAAACCAAGGAAGTGCCTATGACAGTGGTTCCCAAATTCTGTTCTCAAGGCACCCTAATGGTCCAGGTTTTAAGGAAATCTATTATTGACCACAAGTGAATTAATTTGTACCTTGGTCATTTTGATTTAATCATCTGTTATCGCTCATGGATATCCCTAAAACCTAGACTATTAGGGTGAGCACCCTGTTTGGGAACCACTGTCCTATGTCATAGTTATCTACTCTCTTGGATCCTCCAGGAGACTCCTGAATTTTCCTAGTGAATTGGGCAGGATAGGGAGAATAATCATTACATGCTCTATACATTTATCACTTCGCCTCCTCAAGTGTGTTCTCAATTTTCTCCTCTAGTTTCGTTTCCTGATACAATGGCCAGAATCTCAATGAAGAAGCTAATGTATATATCTGTCGTATTGACTGCCACCTTTCTACTGATATTTTTATTTACCAACCCTTTGAACACTCCGTTGGATCACTGGAGACCTCCGTGTACCTGCTGTGATAGTAGACTAACCACTGATACTATTACACCACTGGGAGACAACCGGACTTTTATCATAGCTGCATATTTCGACAATCGAATACACAATAAAAGCGCAGTTCGTGTCCTCAGCATTATTCATCATAAAGAGGTAAAGGAGCTGTATTGCTGGTTCTGTTGCACCACAAACAAATCTGTGAAGGTTTCCAAGGCTCAGATAGACATACTCCGTGATCGGTTCGACTTTCCCTATGGCACAACGGACCTGCTCTGTATGGAACCACCAGACTGCCAAGCCAAGTACCTATATGTCCATATGTCTCCTTCAGGAAACATGACACAATTACCCCTGTTCCAAATACAAAATCAGGACAAGAAACCGTTTTCCGCCAACTTTACTGTCTGCGTTTCCGCAATGTTTGGGAGTTACAATAACGTCTTACAGTTCTTGCAAACCATAGAGATGTACCGGATATTGGGGGCCCAAAGGGTCATGATCTACCTTAATAATTGCAGCACACAGATGGAAAAATTTATTCAGTACTACATTGCAGAAGGTATTGTAGAGGTGATACCATGGCCAATCCAACGATACCTGAGAACTAATCGAGCATGGCACTATTCCTATTCTAAGAACGCCAAAGATATTGGGTATTATGGTCAATTGGCAACACTCAATGACTGCATCTATCGGAACATGTACAGGAGTAAATTTGTGCTGCTTAATGATCTTGATGAAATAATTCTGCCAGTTAAACACCAGACATGGAACAGACTGATGGAAAGTCTTCAGCAACAGGACCCAGGAGTTGGTGTTTTTTTGTTTGAAAATCACATTTTCCCTCGAACCATCACTATTGATGGAAACTTCTCCAACATTTCATCTTGGCAGAGTTTGCCAGGATTCAATATACTGCGGCACGTTCAGCGTGAGCCAATTGGAACGAGCCATTCCATTGGCCAGAAAATGATTGTGGATCCTAGGAAGGTAATTCAAACATCTGTACACTATGTTATAAAATTTATTGGATATTCTAAAGAAGTCTCTAATGAGACAGCGCTGCTTCACCACTGCAGATCCCCTCCTCGAAAGACTTTACTGAACACATCATTAATTGAAGAGAAAACTATTTGGAGATATAATGCTTCATTGATTAGAAATGTTAACAAGGTCCTAAGTCAAGTACATTTATAGTCATAATAACCAAAGAAAATGGTTGTTAAGGTCAGATTATTCTTCCCTGATCTACAGATTTTTACCCTTTTCTATCAATGATTATATTCTCGGGTTTTCTATGTGGGCAGAAACAGAGTTCTAAATTTGGGCAGTAATCCTCAGATTGAGGAAAACTCCAAGGGTGGGTATTAGTGATGGACATACCCTTTTCATCTATGTACAGAAGTACCCTCATTCACCATTGCTCATATATTTGGCTCAGCATAGACTATAGTTTAGCTGTGCCTTTTCCTTTTAAATATGCATCCAAGTGGCATCACTAATGCAAAAAAACAGTACAATTCAAGGGTACACTCACTACTGGGGCTGGCATTACTTGTAGCTCCTCTGACACATCGATTTGCTTAATCTATGACTTTACACACATTTCATACCAAGGGCCTCATTTACTAACGAGTTTTTATCACAAAAACGAGTGATATATTTCACTGTGTATGATAAATGGTGCTCCAGCCAATCAGCTCCCAACTGTCAACTGTTAGCAAAATGACAGTTGGGAGCTGATTGGCTGGAGCACCATTTATCATACACAGTAAAATGTATCACTCGTGTTTGTGATAAAAACTCGTTAGTAAATGGGGGCCCAAGTCTGTTACAACAAAAGTACTAATCTCTGTCCCTGGCACACTGTGAGCGACTTTGTATGCAGTGATGATGTAAATAAGCACACATTGCTTTCCATGGCTGAGCACCTAAGTCGCACAGAGCGCCTAGCACCATATGGCGCAAAAATACTAGGTGAATGAGGTCACAACTATTCCTTATTTTGAAAGGTGTTAGTCAAAAGTCCCAACAAGCAGAAACACAGTGCAAGCAAGAAAACCAATGGGAGGACAGGACTGTAAAGTCTTGCGGACTATTTGTTTTGTGACAAAATAGTTTTCAAACTGCATTACTGCTTGTTTATGGGAATCTAGGGGTGGCAGAATATAAATATCATACAGTATATTAATAAAAACATGGAATCTGTATTTTGTTTCTCATTTTTTGATCTAACTGCTGCATGTAATAAATAAAAATTTTTTTTAACTTTGTGTAAACTGTGATGGACAAACACAAAAGGTAAACGCTGCATCAGTGGGGACTGGTCAGATAGTTAGCTAGCCAATGGAAGCCGGTTGGCATCGGAGTCTGGGGGACAGGATTATCCATAGCTGCTGTTCTGTGCTGCACCCGGCTGGTTCCCGATGCCCTCCCACTGACTCCTGCCCGGCGATGTTGGGACGGCTGAGCAGCGTTTGGGGTTGCAGTTGGTGTGGGTCCTCTCCTTTAGTTTAGGACTGTGCTGCGGCCGCAGCTTCACAACCTCCACTGTTTGAGACCTATAAATACTGACTGCAATTCAAAGATCTCTACTAGTATCCTACCCAACAACTACAAGGAAAAAAAAATAGATTGCATCTGTAGATATAGTAATGAACACTAGAGGTCAATTTATAAATTTTGATTGCACTAATGCATAATCTACATAAAAACCATCAATACATTCATCAAAAAGATAATAAAAATGTTCTCATAAAACAGCATCAAAAAAATTAGTAAAATGCGTGTAAACACATTTATAGGTGCGTTCTGTAATGGGTTGCGAGCTGCAGCTACTGTGGGAACTTCTACAAGTCTTATCGTGTTTTTAAAGCGGCAATTATTTTAAAGGCAAAACCAAAGCTGTCTGTACCCACCGTACCAGGTAAGTCATCACTAGAACACCAGGGATGTTTCAACTAATCATGTCATAATGAATATGTAGATGTGGTCAATGTCTACATTCCAAGCATGTCGACATTATGATCAGGTTGACAGTGTAACACCCCTTATGGCCATGTTATTTCTATTTATTGATTAAAGTTGAGATGGGTTCTTTTAATAAAATGTACTTTTATTGAGTGGAAATGCATGTATATGTTATCAGTGAATATTTAATGTGAGATTATATGAGGACAATATGCCCCCAGCATGCTGCCTACAGAATAATCTGGTAAGGGAGCTCGAGGCAGTAGTTAGGAGGCGGAAAGCTGAGGGTCATGTGATGGGGAAGGAGAGAAGATAAAAGGAGCGGCAGTTGGTAGTTAAATGGCAGTTCCCTCAGAAGAGTCAGCAGATGTGTGTTCGCAGCACTGCTTAAGTACCCAAGCGGGGTAACAGCAGCTGATTAGGAACACTGTCAGCGGAACCAGGGTGGGCGAGGAAGGAGCAGGTACCTGTGCAGCGGGTGGTGAGTGAGGCAGCCACAGTAGCGGAGACCAGTGTCTGCTGCCAGCTGAGAGTCAGAGCTGCCCACTTAGCTCCGGAGGCTACATTCTGCTGGGGAAGTGACGTGGTGTTGAGGTAAAGAGGCGGGGTAGTGTGCATCAGCTGAGCATCGCAGTCAGCTGAGGGGAGGCCCGCTGATAAGTGTCACTAATGGTGGGTACACACGTAGCAGATATATCTGCAGATGATGGTCACTCATCTAAACTGAATGACCATCATCTTCCAGGCAGCTGCGGATCCCGCTGCCTGGGGGAGGGGGTGAGTATGCATGTGGGGCTGCCGCTGCATGAGAACGGGCGATCTGAAGACTGCCCGTACACACTTGCTGATGGACAGATAGGTCTGCATATATATCTGTCCATCGGCTCTGCAGCACAGCCAATGCGATATGTCTGTGAACGACATCGTTCAGACATATAGCTGATACACACTTGCCCGACAGCCACCAGATTTTTTGGGCCCATCAATTGTCTGTGTGTAGTTTAAGAGGCAGCAGAGGAGCTGCTGTACTCTACAGGAGGCTATGAGCACCAGCTATATACTGTAGTCAGAAGCGCCGAAAGGTGGGGGGGAGCAGGTACGAATTGCCCCGGGCTCGCTGGATGGGCCCTGCGCTGCGCTCCCCCCTTCTTACATCACAGCAGCCCAGCTGCTGTGTGCTGAGCTGCACTAGGAGACTGCTCGCAGCTGCTCACTGATCACACCTCCTACTGGCTATGCGCCGGGTTGAGGGGCTTACAGCACCCCCCTCCCCAGCGAGCATGCGGTGCTGGAAAAAAATTATTTTTATTCTCCTAATGGGATGTGGCCACACCCCCTTTACCCTGGCTCGGCGTGGCTATCGGCACGCCTGACTGTAGTCATTGAATACACTCCCAAAGAGAGAGAGCGAGACTGACTCACTCTTATACCTCTTTTCCACCAAAAACACGGGTCCGACCAGGGTTTTTAGACATTGTGTAGTGTAAACGGTGTCTGACCTGGGTTGGCACCATCGATCTGGATTATTTTCAGGTACACACTAAACCTGGGTCTGCCCTGCTAAACTTGTGAGGACATAAAAAGTGAGAGGTGACTGCTCCACAACCACAAATCAGCTCATTTTAGGCATGACCCAGGTCGGATAACCCAGGCTGCGCCATTTACACTGCACCATTACCCAGGTCCATCCTGGGTCCGACCCTGGCAGCCACCTGGGTTGGATTGAAGATCTATGAGCTCTATAGACATATGTATTGAAGAGAGAGTGATGTTTATAGCCCTTTTTAGGGATTTATTGGGAGTGAATGGAGAGCGATAGTCAGTCCGTTTGCCAAAAGAGGAAACAAATAAAGGGCCTGATTCAGAGCCGGACGCTATTTGCACTCGCTTGTTCAGAAAAAGGGGCCGGCTATTTAAATTGAGCGCTCGCTCTTTGCGGTCTGTTGACGCCTCTATGTCTGAACGAGCGAACGAAATATGCGCTCGCTACTTTTTTAAAAACGCCCCCTGGCCGCTCGCATCCTACATCATCTCCGCTATTTATTAGATTAATCGAGTACATCAAAAGGCGTATGAACTGCTCGCAGTGCTTGTGGTAGCATTTTCCTACCACAATCATGCGAGCAGTTCAGGCTAAGAGACAACCAAGTGACATGGTCGATGACGCTGCTTTGTTAATTATGCAAACCCTTAAAACGCCCATTTTGACCGTTTGGCACGCCTGCTTTCGGATCTTCACTCCCCGTTTTCAAGCACCTTCCCCTGTTACCACCCACAAACGCCTCATTCTGTCACTCAATTAGCAGGCATTCGCTATTTTGCAAGCACACAATTTCCGACTGCAATGACTGGTTCGCGCATGCGTATTACAACCCATGCGCAGTTGTGCGAACATCGCTCGGAGCGAACGAGCGGCCGCTTACGAGCAGCTCTGAATCAGGCCCAAAGTTCCAGGAGGCTGGGTTACCAATGAGGCTAGTCTTGCCCTATTTGTCCCTACCTCAAGGAGCTTGAAAAGGGATACAGTGAACAACACTTACAACAACTTGAAAGAACCTCCCAATTAGAAAGGAAGGAATTAATCACATATAAAAATAAGCAGAACAACGAAATAGAGGGTCAACCGACATTTATTACCCAATACAACAGAAACTACCAAGAAATCGAGAAGATCCTTCAAAAGAACTAATGTTAGATGAAGACGCTAAGACGATTTTGCCAGAAAAAACAAAAGTTATATTTAAAAAAGCAAAAATTTTAAAACCGAATTTTACCAAAAGCTACATTCCAGTAGAAACAAAAGAAGACATTGTAAACAAAGGTTTTTTCCATTGTCTCAAATGTATGGGTTGTAAAAATCAGAAAACATCAATGAAACCAACATTAAACTTTACCTCAACAAAACAAAGAAAGAATTCAAAATAAAGAAAAAATCTTTCATGTGAGACAGAAGGGGCCATTTATTTGATTGAATGCCCTTGTGGCATTCAGTAAGTGGGCCAAACCAAAAGCAGGTTACGAATTAGGATCTCAGAACACCTTTACAACATCAAAAAAGGTTTAACCACCCACAGCTTATCTGCACATTTTTTGAAACACCATAACATTGTTCCAAAAGGTTTAAAATTCATTGGCATCCAACGAATAAAACCACATTGGAGAGGAGAGGGTCTGGTTAGAAAACTAAAACAACATGAAACCAAGTGGATATACCAATTACAAACCCTAGAACCCCATGGACTGAATATCGATATAGAGTTAAAAGCCTTTTTATAAATTAATTCATGCCTTATATCCCACCTCTTTCTATACCTAATTTCCATATTATTAGACTACATATTTCTATTTATATGTCATTTAATTTTTAAGTTTATATTTATTTTATTTCCATTTATTTTATTTTTTTATTCATATTTATTTATTTTTCTTTTACATTGTTTCAATTACTCACTTACCTATATATGTATTCATCTACTTTTTGACTGAAGAGAGAGAATTTAAAATTTTTAACTTTTTAAAGAAATTGAAATCATTCATTGAATGACATGTGCATGCCGCTTTTTTGCATGCCACCACCGGCCGGAAGTTCTGGTTTTTAGAATTATCCCAATAAAGTTAACCCTATGTGAGGCCTTTAATGAGAGACAGCCATCCATCCATCCTTGAAAAAGCGCCGGCAGTGGCGTGAAACACGTTGGGATACAAAGGTGAGACAAGGAGAAGCACTGCACCAAAGCCGTCTGCTGTTGTGAGCCCTGGGCTGGGCGTTCGACTTCACTTCCGGGTGCTGCGATCATTCCGGCACGCAGCCCGACTGAAGGTGAAACCTCCAAGCCGCAAGAGGACCAGAGCTCCTAGAAGTAGGGATGAATAGGGCAAGACTAGGGGTGAGCGGGTTCGGATTTCTGAAATCCGAACCCCCCCGAGCTCCCCCGATCCGAGGCCGATTCGAGTCAGGCTCGACTTTTCCCGCCTGACTTGGACCTGAAATCGAGGCAAAACGTCATCATCCCGCCTTCCGGGTCTCGTGGGTTTTGGATCCTATATAAGGTACCCGCGTCGGCGCCATTTTCTCACTCGGCTGTGGACAGTGAAGAGGGAGGGTGGGAGTTAGGGCTGGCTGGGCTGTGTAGTGTTGTGCTGTGTTGTGCTGTGCTGTGCTGCTGTTGTTCATAGGGGCTGTGTCCACTTCTTCAAAGTCCATAGGGGCTGGCTGGACTGTGTTGTGCAGTCAGTTGTCCATAGGAGCTGTGTCCACTCCAAAGTCCTGTGCAGTGTCCCAGTCCTAAAGGGGTGCTGTAGTGTTGTCCAGGGGGTGCTCTGTCCATCAGGGGTGCTCCCCCCAAGTGCAAAAAAAATAAATATTTTTTCTGTGTTTGTGAATTGTGTGCACTGTGGCTGCACGTGCATCAACAAAGGAGCTGTGCCAAGCGGGCGCCTGTGTCCCCATAAATAAAGGGCCGGCTGGCTTGTCTGTTAAATGGTGCTGTAACCCCCAAAGAACACTCCAAACATAATAAAAAAATATTTTCTGTGTTTGTGAATTGTGTGCGCAGTAGCCGCACGTGCATCAACAAAGTAGTGCCAAGCGTGCGCCTGTGTCCCATAAATAAAGGGTCAGATGGATTGACTGCTAAAGGGTGCTGTAACCCCCAAAGAACACTCCAAACAAAATAAAAAATTTTTTTCTGTGTTTGTGAATTGTGTGCACTGTGGCTGCACGTGCATCAACAAAGGAGCAGCACCAAGCGTGCGCCTGTGTCCCATAAGTAAAGGGCCGGCTGGCTCATTTCTTAAAGGGTGGTGTAACCCACAAAGTGCACTAGTCTCCAACAAAAATAAAAAATTATTTTCTGTGTTTGTGTGCGCCTTAGCCGCACGTATATATATCAATATAACATAAATGGAGGACCAAACTTTCTCCGATAAAAATAAAATAGGGAAAGATCAAGAACCACTTCCTCCTAGTGCTGAAGCTGCTGCCACTAGTCATGACATAGACGATAACATGCCATCAACGTCGTCTGCCAAGGCCGATGCCCAATGTCATAGTAGAGGGCACATACAATCCCAAATAACAAAGTTCAGGAAAATGACCTTGAAAAAAACATTTAAATCATCTGAAGAGAAACGTAAACTTGCCAACATTCCATTTACGGCACGGAGTGGCAAGGAATGGCTAAGGTCTTTCCCTATGTTCATGACTAGTGGTTCAGCTTCACATGACGATGGAAGCCCTCCTCCCACTAAAAAAATCAAACGAGTTAAGCTGGCAAAAGCACAGCAAAGAACTGTGCCTTCTAAGAAGATATCACAAATCCCCAAGGAGAGTCCAAGTGTGGTGGTGATTGCGATGCCTAACCTTCCCAGCACTGGACGGGAAGAGGTGGCTCTTTCCACCATTTGCACGCCCCCTGCAAGTGCTGAAAGGAGCACCCACAGTCCACTTGCTGATATGCAAATTGTAGATGTCACTGTTGAAGTGCAACAGGATGAGGACACTGGTGTAGCTGGCGCTGAGGAGGAAGTTGGCGAGGAGGATTCTGATGGTGATGTGGTTTGTTTAAATCAGGCTTCGGGGGAGACAGTTGTTGTCCGTGGGATGAAAAAGCCCATCACGGTCATGCCTGGGCAGAAGACCAAACATTCCACCTCTTTGGTCTGGCAATATTTCTATCCAAATCCAGACAACAACTGACTTGCCATATGTACCATATGTAAAGGTGAAATAAGTAGGGGTAGGGTCGTTAACCACCTAGGAACATCCTCCCTTATACGGCACCTGCAGCGCGTTCATAAAAAGTTACTGTCAAGTTCAGAAACTTTGGCTAAGACCATAAGCAGTCCAGGGACACCTAAATCCCATTGTCCTGTTGTATCCAAGTGCCTGCAAACCACACCGTCAACTCCCTCCTCGTCAATTTCCTCCTTAGTCAGGATCGGAAGTAGTCCTGCAGGCCATGTCACTGGCATGACTGACTCTCCTATCCGGGATTCCTCTGGAGGATCCTGCATTGCTACACCTCCTGCTGCCGCTGCTGCTGTTGCTGCTGCTGGGAGTCGTTCATCATCCCAGAGAGGAAATAGGAACACCACTACTTTTACTAAACAATTGATCCTCCAACAGTCCTTAGCGAGGAGGATGAAGTACGACAGCAGTCATCCTGAAGCAAAACGTATAACTGAGGCCTTGACTGCTATGTTGGTGTTAGATGTGCATCCGGTATCCGCCATTAGTGCAGTGGGATTTAGACAATTGATGGAGGTAGTGTGTCCCCGGTTCCAAATCCCGTCTAGATTCCACTTCACTAGGCAGGCGATACCGAGACTGTACAGAAACGTCAGAAAAAGTGTCCTCCGTGTCCTGAAAAATGGCGTTGTACCCAAAGTCCACTTAACTACGGACATGTGGACAAGTGGAACAGGGCAGACTAAGGACTATATGACTGTGACAGCCCACTGGGTAGATGTATCACCTTACGCAGCAACAGCAGCAGCGTCACCAGTAGCAGCATCTCAGAAACGCCAGCTCGTTCCAAGGCAGGCTATGCTGTGTATCACCGGTTTCAGTAAGAGGCACACCGCTGACATCCTCTTTGAGAAACTGAGGGAAATCATCACCCAGTGGCTTACCCCACTTAGACTCTCCTGGGGATTTGTGATATCTGACAATGCCACCAATATTGTGCGGGCATTACATCTGGGCAAATTCCAGCACGTCCCATATTTTGCTCACACAATAAACTTGGTGGTGCAGAATTTTCTGAAAAGCGACAGGGGCGTGCAGGAGACGCTTTGGGTGGCCTGAAAAATTTCTGGCCACTTTCGCCATTCAGCGACTGCGTGCCAAAGACTGGAGCTCCAGCAAACACTCTTGAACCTGCCCCGCCATCACCTGAAGCAAGAGGTTGTGACGCGGTGGAACTCAACCCTCTATATGCTTCAGAGGATGGAGGAGCAGCAAAAGGCCATTCAAGCCTATACATCCACCTATGACATAGGCAAAGGAGGGGGTATGCACCTGACTCAAGCGCAGTGGAGAATGATTTCCGTGTTGTGCAAGGTTCTCCAGCCCTTCGAACTTACCACACGTGAAGTCAGTTCAGACACTGCCAGCTTGAGTCAGGTCATTCCCCTCATCAGGCTTTTGCAGAAGCAGCTGGAGAAAGTGAAGGAGTTGCCCCCCCTCCAGTGTGTACTACGAAAGAGTGTTTAGTGCAGCCGGGAACCTTGTCAGCGAAAGGCGTAGGAGGTTGCTTCCACAAAATGTGGAGAAGATGATGTTCATAAAAATGAATTATCAAGTCTTCCAGGGAGACCAGCCTCCAGAACGTACAGAGAGACCTGTGGTGGTGGATTCCAGCGGGGACGAATTAATACTCTGTGAGGATGAGGATGTACACAACACTGAAGAGGGTGAGGAATCGGTGGATGAGGAGGATGAGGACGACATCTTGCCTCCGTAGAAACCAGTTTGTGCAGGGACAGATTAATTGCCAGCTTGTTTTGTGGGGACTCAAATGAACCAATCATTTCAGCCACAGTCGTGTGGCAGACCCTGGAGCTGAAATGATTGGTTTGTTAAAGTGTGCATGTCCTGTTTATACAACATAAGGGTGGGTGGGAGGGCCCAAGGACAATTCCATCTTGCACCTCTTTTTTTTCTTTGCATTTGCATTATGTACAGTTTGGGGCCTAGTTCTTCAAACTGCCATCCTGTCTGCCACTACAGTGCCACTCCTAGATGGGCCACGTGTTTGTGCCGCCCACTCATATCGCTTAGCATAGTCACCCAGCTACCTCGGTGCAACCTTTTGGATATAAAAGCACTATTGTGAGGTGTGAGGTGTTCAGAATAGACTGGAAATGAGTGGAAATTAAGGTTATTGAGGTTAATAATAGCATAGGAGCAGAAAACCCACAAATTCTGTGATTTTAGCTGTTTTTATGCTTTTTTTAAAAAAAAATACAGATCCAAAACACAAAACCCAGAACCCAAAACACGGAAGGGTGGTTTTGGCAAAACCAATCCAGATCCAAAACACGAAGAAAGATCCAGATCCAAAACACAAAACACGAAAAGTGGCCGGTGCACACCCCTAGGCAAGACTAGTCTCAACCCAGCCTCCTGGAACTTTGTTATGTTTTCCCTTTTGGCAAACTGGCTTACCCTCGCTCTCCATTCACTCCCAATAAATCCCTAAAAAGGGCTATAAACATCACTCTCTTCAATACATATTTCTATTGCGCTCATAGATCTTCTATTTATTTATTACCAATTCTATATTTGGAGCTGCTTTTAAACATACAGCGCAGACTACTCAATATATTATACCAGGGTTGGATTGCCAGGTCACTTGACCCTGGTTATTTTTCAGGGACCCTTTTACATTGAGTTGCAACCCGGAGAGACCCAGCAAAAATCCAGGTTTTGCTCTGGTGTAAAAGGGGTATCAGTATACTTTACTATAGAGGTCAGCTAGAGTAGTGACCTATAGTTGTATACTGTGGAGAAATCCATTAAAGCGTCAGTGCAGCCATCAGAGACTAGGGATGATTAGGAAGCCAGGGTCTTCAGCTGTATTCCAGATTATATAAAGCAAAATACCCTAGCAGAGGGAAAAGCTGAGAAGTGGGTTAAAAGTTCTATATTTTCAGCAGCAATTTTGGATAGTTAATTTAACTTCAGCTACCAGTTATGATGTGCCTTCACTGAACGACTGCTCGTTCAGTGAAGCCACATCACAGACAAATGACTGCACGAATACAATGTCGTAATCGTGCAGTCTTTTGTCTGTCTAGTGGATGTGTGCCTTTAGACTGCGCATAGGATAATTGGCTAATTGATAAAGGAATAGACCCTATAAGCAAACAGTATAAACCACAGGTTCTCAAACTCTGGGCCTGATTCAGAGCCGGACGCTATTTGCGCTCGCTCGTTCAGAAAAAGGGGCCGGATATTTAAATTGAGCGCTCGCTCTTTGTGGTCTGTTGACGCCTCTTTGTCTGAGCGAGCGGTACGAAACATGCGCTCGCTATTTTGTAAAGACGCCCCCTGGCCGCTCGCATCATATGTCATCTCTGCTATTTATTTGATTAATCGAGTACATCGAAAGGCGTATGAACTGCTCGCAGTGCTTGTGGTAGGTTTATCCTACCACAATCATGCGAACAGTTCAGGCTAAGAGACAACCAAGTGACGTGGCCGATGACGCTGCTTTGTTAATTATGCACACACTTAAAATGCCCGTTTTGACCGTTTGGCACGCCTGCGTTCGGATCTCCACTCCCCGTTTTCAAGCACCTTCCCCTGTTACCACCCACAAACGCCTCATCCTGTCACTCAAATTAGCAGGCACTCGCTATTTGGCGAGCGCTCGATTTCCAATCGCATTGACTGGTTGGCGCATGCGCATTACGACCCATATGCATGCGCAGATGTGCGAACATCGCTCGGAGCGAACGAGCGGGCGCTTACGAGCGGCTCTGAATCAGGCCTTCTGTCCTCAGGACCCCAAACAGTGCATGTTTTCCAGGTCTCCTCAGAGAATCGCAAGTGAAATAATTAGCTCCACCTGTGGATTTTTTAAAATGTGTCTGTGAGTAATGAGTACACCTGTGCTCCTGCTGGGTGACCTGGAAAATGTGACCTGTGTGGGGTGCTGAGGACCGAGTTTGAGAACCTCTGGTATAAACCATCACCAGGGGCCATATATGTCCTTTGAAAGCATCTTCTGTCAGTGTACTATAAAATGGAATATATCTAAAGCAGTAATCCAGCACTAGCTTGTTTCACAGGACTTATTATTAAAAAAGGAACACATCCAAGGCAGTTACTTGCTGCAAAGGAATTTGAATAGTTATCTGCTGTGCACAAAAAGGATACATTTCTTCAATTTGGTCTAAGGAAAGAGTTGTTAATTAACTTAAAACTAGGGGTGAGCGGGTTCGGATTTCTGAAATCCGAACCCCCCCGAGCCCCCCCGATCCGAGTCCGATCCGAGTCAGGCTCGACTTTTCCCGCCTGACTCGGATCTGACATCGAGGCAAAACGTCATCATCCCGCCTTCCGAGTCTCGCGGGTTTTGGATCCTATATAAGGTACCCGCGTCGGCGCCATTTTCTCACTCGGCTGTGGACAGTGAAGAGGGAGGGTGGGAGTTAGTGCTGTGTAGTGTAGTGTAGTGTAGTGCTGCTGTTGTCCACTACTTCAAAGTCCATAGGGGCTGGCTGTGTTGTGCTGTGCTGCTGTTGTTAATAGGGGCTGTGTCCACTACTTCAAAGTCCATAGGGGCTGGCTGGACTGTGTTGTGCAGTCAGTTCTCCATAGGGGCTGTGTCCACTCCAAAGTCCTGTGCAGTGTCCCAGTCCTAAAGGGGTGCTGTAGTGTTGTCCAGGGGGTGCTCTGTCCATCAGGGGTGCTCCCCCCAAGTGCTAAAAAAATAATATATTTTCTGTGTTTGTGAATTGTGTGCGCAGTAGCCGCACGTGCATCAACAAAGTAGTGCCAAGCGTGCGCCTGTGTCATAAGTAAAGGGCCGGCTGGCTTGACCGTTAAAGGGTGCTGTAACCCCCGAAAGTACACTCCAGTCCAAACCAAAAAAAAATTATTTTCTGTGTTTGTGAATTGTGTGCGCAGTAGCCGCACGTGCATCAACAAAGTAGTGCCAAGCGTGCGCCTGTGTCATAAGTAAAGGGCCGGCTGGCTTGATCGTTAAGGGTGCTGTAACCCCCGAAAGTACACTCCAGTCCAAACCAAAAAAAAAATTATTTTCTGTGTTTGTGAATTGTGTGCGCAGTAGCCGCACGTGCATCAACAAAGTAGTGCCAAGCGTGCGCCTGTGTCATAAGTAAAGGGCCGGCTGGCTTGACCGTTAAGGGTGCTGTAACCCCCGAAAGTACACTCCAGTCCAAACCTAAAAAAAAATTATTTTCTGTGTTTGTGAATTGTGTGCGCAGTAGCCGCACGTGCATCAACAAAGTAGTGCCAAGAGTGCGCCTGTGTCATAAGTAAAGGGCCGGCTGGCTTGACCGTTAAAGGGTGCTGTAACCCCCGAAAGTACACTCCAGTCCAAACCAAAAAAAAATTATTTTCTGTGTTTGTGAATTGTGTGCGCAGTAGCCGCACGTGCATCAACAAAGTAGTGCCAAGCGTGCGCCTGTGTCATAAGTAAAGGGCCGGCTGGCTTGACCGTTAAAGGGTGCTGTAACCCCCGAAAGTACACTCCAGTCCAAACCAAAAAAAAATTATTTTCTGTGTTTGTGAATTGTGTGCGCAGTAGCCGCACGTGCATCAACAAAGTAGTGCCAAGAGTGCGCCTGTGTCATAAGTAAAGGGCCGGCTGGCTTGACCGTTAAAGGGTGCTGTAACCCACAAAGTACACTCCAGTCCAAACCAAAAAAAAAATTATTTTCTGTGTTTAGCCGCACGTATATATCAAATCGATATAACATAAATGGAGGACCAAACTTTCTCCGATAAAAATAAAATAGAGAAAGATCAAGAACCACTTCCTCCTAGTGCTGAAGCTGCTGCCACTAGTCATGACATAGACGATAACATGCCATCAACGTCGTCTGCCAAGGCCGATGCCCAATGTCATAGTAGAGGGCACATACAATCCCAAATGGCAAAGTTCAGGAAAATGACCTTGAAAAAGACATTTAAATCAGCTGAAGAGAAACGTAAACTTGCCAATATGCCATTTACGACACGGAGTGGCAAGGAACGGCTAAGGTCGATCCCTAGTATGTTCATGACTAGTGGTTCAGCTTCACATGACGATGGAAGCACTCCTCCCACTAAAAAAATCAAAAGAGTTAAGCTGGCAAAAGCACAGCGAAGAACTGTGCTTTCTAAGAAGATATCACAAATCCCCAAGGAGAGTCCAAGTGTGGTGGTGGTTGCGATGCCTGACCTTCCCAGCACTGGACGGGAAGAGGTGGCTCTTTCCACCATTTGCACGCCCCCTGCAAGTGCTGAAAGGAGCACCCACAGTCCACTTGCTGATATGCAAATTGAAGATGTCACTGTTGAAGTACAACAGGATGAGGATACTGGTGTAGCTGGCGCTGAGGAGGAAGTTGGCGAGGAGGATTCTGATGGTGATGTGGTTTGTTTAAATCAGGCTCCGGGGGAGACAGTTGTTGTCCGTGGGATGAAAAAGCCCATCACGGTCATGCCTGGGCAGAAGACCAAACATTCCACCTCTTTGGTCTGGCAATATTTCTATCCAAATCCGGACAACAACTGTCTTGCCATATGTACCATATGTAAAGGTGAAATAAGTAGGGGTAGGGACGTCAACCACCTAGGAACATCCTCCCTTATACGGCACCTGCAGCGCGTTCATAAAAAGTTACTGTCAAGTTCAGAAACTTTGGCTCAGACCGTAAGCAGTCCAGGGACACCTAAATCCCGTTGTCCTGTTGTATCCAAGCGCCTGCAAACCACACCGTCAACTCCCTCCTCGTCAATTTCCTCCTTAGTCAGGATCGGAAGTAGTCCTGCAGGCCATATCACTGGCATGACTGACTCTCCTATCCGGGATTCCTCCGGAGGATCCTGCATTGCTACGCCTACTGCTGCCGCTGCTGCTGTTGCTGCTGCTGCTGGGAGTCGTTCATCATCCCAGAGAGGAAGTAGGAACACCACTACTTTTACTAAACAATTGACCCTCCAACAGTCCTTAGCGAGGAGGATGAAGTACGACAGCAGTCATCCTGAAGCAAAACGTATAACTGAGGCCTTGACTGCTATGTTGGTGTTAGACGTGCGTCCGGTATCCGCCATTAGTGCAGTGGGATTTAGACAATTGATGGAGGTAGTGTGTCCCCGGTTCCAAATCCCGTCTAGATTCCACTTCACTAGGCAGGCGATACCGAGACTGTACAGAAACGTCAGAAAAAGTGTCCTCAGTGTCCTGAAAAATGCCGTTGTACACAATGTCCACTTAACCACGGACATGTGGACAAGTGGAACAGGGCAGACTAAGGACTATATGACTGTGACAGCCCACTGGGTAGATGTATCACCTTACGCAGCAACAGCAGCAGCGTCACCAGTAGCAGCATCTCAGAAACGCCAGCTCGTTACAAGGCAGGCTACGCTGTGTATCACCGGTTTCAGTAAGAGGCACACCGCCGACAACCTCTTAGAGAAACTGAGGGAAATCATCGCCCAGTGGCTTACCCCACTTAGACTCTCCTGGGGATTTGTGATATCTGACAACGCCACCAATATTGTGCGGGCATTACATCTGGGCAAATTCCAGCACGTCCCATGTTTTGCTCACACAATAAACTTGGTGGTGCAGAATTTTCTGAAAAGCGACAGGGGCGTGCAGGAGACGCTTTGGGTGGCCCGAAAAATTTCTGGCCACTTTCGCCATTCAGCGACTGCGTGCCGAAGACTGGAGCGCCAGCAAACACTCTTGAACCTGCCCCGCCATCACCTGAAGCAAGAGGTTGTGACGCGGTGGAACTCAACCCTCTATATGCTTCAGAGGATGGAGGAGCAGCAAAAGGCCATACAAGCCTATACATCCACCTATGACATAGGCAAAGGAGGGGGTATGCACCTGACTCAAGCGCAGTGGAGAATGATTTCCGTGTTGTGCAAGGTTCTTCAGCCCTTCGAACTTGCCACACGTGAAGTCAGTTCAGACACTGCCAGCTTGAGTCAGGTCATTCCCCTCATCAGGCTTTTGCAGAAGCAGCTGGAGAAAGTGAAGGAGGAGCTAAGACGGAGCGATTCCGCTCGGCATGTGGGACTTGTGGATGAAGCCCTTCATTCGCTTTGCCAGGATTCCAGGGTGGTCAATCTGTTGAAATCAGACCACTACATTTTGGCCACCGTGCTCGATCCTAGGTTTAAAGCCTATGTGGTGTCTCTCTTTCCGGCCGACACAAGCCTGCAGAGGTGCAAAGACCTGCTGGTGAACACACTGTCAGCTGAAGCGGAACGTGACACGTCAACGGCTCCTTCTTCATTTTCTCCCGCAACTGGGGCTGCCAGGAAAAAACTTAGGTATCCTAAGCAACCCGCTGGCGGTGATGCAGGGCAGGCAGGACCAAGTTTGGACATCTGGTCCGGACTGAAGGACCTGGCAACAATTTCTGACATGTCTACTGTCACTGCATATGATACTGTCACCATTGACAGAATGGTGGAGGATTACATCGGTGACAGCATCCAAGTAGGCATGTCAGACAGTCCATACCTGTACTGGCAGGAAAAAGAGGCAATTTGGAGGCCCCTGTACAAACTGGCTCTATTTTACCTGAGTTGCCCCCCCTCCAGTGTGTACTCCGAAAGAGTGTTTAGTGCAGCCGGGAACCTTGTCAGCGAAAGGCGTAGGAGGTTGCTTCCACAGAATGTGGAGAAGATGATGTTCATCAAAATGAATTATCAGCTCTTCCAGGGAGACCAGCCTCCAGAACGTACAGAGGGACCTGTGGTGGTGGATTCAAGTGGGGACGAGTTAATACTTTGTGAGGATGAGGATGTACACACTGAAGAGGGTGAGGAATCGGTGGATGAGGAGGATGAGGATGACATCTTGCCTCCGTAGAGCCAGTTTGTGCAGGGACACATTAATTGCCAGCTTGTTTTGTGGGGGCCCAAACGAACCAATCATTTCAGCCACAGTTGTGTGGCAGACCCTGGCGCTGAAATGATTGATTTGTTAAAGTGTGCATGTCCTGTTTATACAACATAAGGGTGGGTGGGAGGGCCCAAGGACAATTCCATCTTGCACCTCTTTTTTTCTTTGCATTATGTACAGTTTGGGGCCTAGTTTTTCTAACTGCCATCCTGTCTGCCACTGCAGTGTCACTCCTAGATGGGTCACGTGTTTGTGCCGCCCACTCGTGTCGCTTAGCATAGTCATCCAGCTACCTCGGTGCAACCTTTTGGACATAAAAACACTATTGTGAGGTGTGAGGTGTTCAGAATAGACTGGAAATGAGTGGAAATTAAGGTTATTGAGGTTAATAATAGCATAGGAGCAGAAAAACCTACAAATTCTGTGATTTTAGCTGTTTTTATGCTTTTTTTCAAAAAAATACAGATCCAAAACACAAAACCCAGAACCCAAAACACGGAAGGGTGGTTTTGGCAAAACCAATCCAGATCCAAAACACGAAGAAAGATCCAGATCCAAAACCAAAACACAAAACACGAAAAGTGGCCGGTGCACACCCCTACTTAAAACAGCTGCGATCTTGCCAGGATATTGCTGACTTAAGGGGCCTATCCATTACACAGTTTATTGAACGATCTGACCAAAACCAGGAGATTTTGGTCGGATCATTCAAGAAATCGTGTAATGGATAGGCTGCAAACGTCGTGCGCCGCGAACGACAATAGAAGTATTTTGCCGTTCAAACACGCTGGTCAATTTCTGCATATTGCTGAACGACTTTAGGATATGCAGTGAACGACCTACGTCGAACGGCAAACTACTTTATGCCACAAAGCCACTCCCTGGACACTCCCAGCAGCTGCAGTCCTCTCCTGTGCAAGGTAAGAACTGGGGTGGGGTACTGGGGGCTATGGGGGGTACCCACTGACCTACCAATGTCATTATATGACCTGGGGGAGGGGTGGATTGACCGGTCAGTGGCCATGCGGGGGGGGGACACCCACTGACCACCAATGTATCATTGTTCACTGGGGAGGAGGTGGGCAGAAGTCAGTAAGGCTGGGCTGGGGGGGACCCACTGACCTACCAATGTCATTATATGACCTGAGGGGAGGGGGGATTGGCGGTGGTCAGCAGCCATGTGGGGGGGACACCCACTGACCACCAATGTATCTTTGTTCACTGGGGAGGGGGTAGGGGGTTGGCACCAGTCAGCAGGGGTGGGCTGGGGGGGACCCACTGACCACCAATGCTGATTTTAATGTTGCACTGTATAGGGGCACTACTGGGAGCACTGTATAAGGGGCAATCCTGTAGGCACTATTGGTTTGCATTAATTGTTTATACATTTTTTTTTTAATTTCCAGATGTAGTCTAAAGACCATTTTGGGTGGGATTCATTGAAATGTACCAAGCCAATGATGTGTCTGTGGAAAGTTGCCAGTAAGGACTACACAAACAGAGACGTAAAGAATCAGGCACTGAATAAGCTGGTGATCTACAGTGGATGACTTGAACATGATGCTGACGTTGATTGGGTAAAGGCGAAGTAGTACAAGAAGTACAAGGAAGCGCAATGTTCGGTAGCATGTGCTGATGAGGTCCAGAAGCCCAAGCTGTGGTACTATGAACTGCTCACATTTGTTCTTGAACAAGAACCAAAGACATGGTCGTGGTGCTTGCTGGAGCCAGGGGTCGAGGAGGAGGAGGACAACCTAGAAGAGGAGGTGGAGACTCAGGGTAATGTAAGCTATTAAAAATGTCATTAATTTACTTTGGAGTAGTTGAAGTAATTTTTTTTAATTTAACAAAAATGTCAACTGATTGAGCGTCTGACTTTTTACATTACCCAGGGGTTTCTGATTTTCCATATCAATTTATGGTAAGTATAAATGTTTTATTAAAATTGTATACATTTTTTTTTTCTTTTCATTCCAAGGTCTAAGTTCTCGACGTGGATCCTGAACCTCCATCCAGCGAGCCCACAGAGGTTGTGGAGTTAGAAATGGGGAGGCCGGCTGCATCAACATCAGCTGCTGATCCTCCAGCAAGGAAGAGACGCAGACTGGCTTTCAGGACTCCCGCCTCTTGATCGACAAGGACTGACCAATTTATAAGACACGCGGAAGAGGTTTTAAAGGTTCCCTCGAGTGCAAATCAGGCTTTTGGAATCAATGTCGGCCATGAAATGGAGATGACTCCAACTCAGCTTATCCATTTTAAGAGAGTAATATATTACTCTATTGTACTTGCTCATCAAGCGAAATTGAATGAGCATACGGCTGTAGGGTCATATATTAGGTCTCAGTCCCCCATCAGCTATGGCAATCTCCCCATCCCACCTTCCACAACGGTGTATCCCCCTCAGCCAATTCTTCTTCTGTCACATCCCCACCCGTATGCCTCGTCGCGTAGCCCGGTACCACCATCTCCCTATTCTGGCACATCGACAATGCTGTGCACTCATCATGGATGAGCGCGCAAGATGCACTCCAGGCCGACGTAGATTTTTACAATTAGTACATATTTTATTCTTCTTTTTTTTTTTTTTTTTTTTTTTAATTGGTCAGTCTTTTTTTGTCTTTGGTTTTGTTCAAGAATGACCATGAGTTTGGTCATAGTGCCATGACTAGGGTGAATGGACTTCACTGAACTTGTTTCCCAAACGTTGTTACATCTATGTACTACTTGTGCTCAAAGAACACTGTTTGGAAGTTTTGTTTTTACTAGGGGTGAGCGGGTTCGGATTTCTGAAATCCGAAACCCCCCGAGCCCCCCTGATCCGAGGCCGATCCGAGTCAGGCTCGACTTTTCCCGCCTGACTCGGATGTGAAATCGAGGCAAAACGTCATCATCCCGCCTTCCGGGTCTCGCGGGTTTTGGATCCTATATAAGGTACCCGCGTCGGCGCCATTTTCTCACTCGGCTGTGGACAGTGAAGAGGGAGGGTGGGAGTTAGGCTGGCTGGGCTGTTTAGTGTAGTGCAGTGTAGTGTTGTGCTGTGCTGTGCTGCTGTTGTCCATAGGGGTTGTCCACTACTTCAAAGTCCATAGGGGCTGGCTGGACTGTGTTGTGCAGTCAGTTGTCCATAGTGTCCACTCCAAAGTCCTGTGCAGTGTCCCAGTCCTAAAGGAGTGCTGTAGTGTTGTCCAGGGGGTGCTCTGACCATCAGGGGTGCTCCCCCCAAGTGCTAAAAAAAAATATTTTTTCTGTGTTTGTGAATTGTGTGCACTGTGGCTGCACGTGCATCAACAAAGGAGCAGTGCCAAGCGTGCGCCTGTGTCCCATAAGTAAAGGGCCGGCTGGATTGACCGCTAAAGGGTGCTGTAACCCCCAAAGGGCACTTCAAACAAAATAAAAAAAAAAAATTCTGTGTTTGTGAATTGTGTGCACTGTGGCTGCACGTGCATCAACAAAGGAGCAGCGCCAAGCGTGCGCCTGTGTCCCATAAGTAAAGGGCCGGCTGGCTCATTTCTTAAAGGGTGGTGTAACCCACAAAGTGCACTAGTCTCCAACTAGTTTCTGTGTTTGTGTGTGCTTTAGCCGCACGTATATATCAATATAACATAAATGGAGGACCAAACTTTCTCCGATAAAAATAAAATAGGGAAAGATCAAGAACCACTTCCTCCTAGTGCTGAAGCTGCTGCCACTAGTCATGACATAGACGATAACATGCCATCAACGTCGTCTGCCAAGGCCGATGCTCAATGTCATAGTAGAAGGCACATACAATCCCAAATGACAAAGTTCAGGAAAATGACCTTGAAATAAACATTTAAATCATCTGAAGAGAAACGTAAACTTGCCAATATGCCATTTACGACACGGAGTGGCAAGGAACGGCTAAGGTCTTTCCCTATGTTCATGACTAGTGGTTCAGCTTCACATGACGATGGAAGCCCTCCTCCCGCTAAAAAAATCAAACGAGTTAAGCTGGCAAAAGCACAGCGAAGAACTGTGCGTTCTAAGAAGATATCACAAATCCCCATATACCAAGGACAATTCCATCTTGCACCTCTTTTTTTTCTTTGCATTATGTACTGTTTGGGGCCTAGTTTTTCAAACTGCCATCCTGTCTGCCACTGCAGTGTCACTCCTAGATGGGCCACGTGTTTGTGCCGCCCACTCGTGTCGCTTAGCATAGTCATCCAGCTACCTCGGTGCAATCTTTTGGCCATAAAAACAATATTGTGAGGTGTGAGGTGTTCAGAATAGACTGGAAATGAGTGGAAATTAAGGTTATTGAGGTTAATAATAGCGTAGGATCAGAAAAACCCACAAATTCTGTGATTTGAGCTGTTTTTATGCTTTTAAAAAAAAAAAATACAGATCCAAAACACAAAACCCAGAACCCAAAACACGGAAGCGTGGTTTTGGCAAAACCAATCCAGATCCAAAACACGAAGAAAGATCCAGATCCAAAACCAAAACACAAAACCCGAAAAGTGGCCGGTGCACACCCCTAGTTTTTACCCTTTACCACCTTGACGTTAGCATCACGTTCAATGGTGTCGACTGTATTTCACTACGTTTTTCAGTGCCTGATTCTTTTTGTTTGCGTAGTCCGTGGCACTCATTGGTCTGGTACAATTGATTAATCCCATCCAGAATTAATAAAAAATGTATATAAAAAAAGTATATTTATCTTAACAAACCGTGTTGTGTTTTTATTTATCTTTTTTAATATTTGTAAATGTTTATTTTAAAATGTATGGCGTAGGGCTACTGAGGTTGTTGTTTATAGCCAATTGATAAAGTTTTGGCTGTCTATCACAACAGAAGGCCCACGTTGTTATTAACATAGGCGTCCAAATAACGACACCTATCTTAATCACAATGTCAGAACTACGATGGACAACAAATCCCAGAGCTGGCCCTAGCCAATTTGGTGCCCTAGGCAAAATTTTGACTGGTGCCCCCTAGCAGATAATCCCACCAGCAAACTAAGGGCTCGATCCAATTTAGATGTGATGTACTCGCGTGTGCGAGTCATCGCGACAGTGGCCGTGCTTGACGGCCGCCCGTATTCGTCTGAAAGTGCTCGGTGCCCAATAGGGCAGTGAGCAAATTTAGGTAAATTCAATGGCGAGTCGGGCTGCGAAGGGTGCGATATGCCGTGCCATTGTAACGGCACATCGCACCTAAGTGGATCGAGCCCTAAGTGTTTATACGCGGATGTAGTTATATTGCTGTCAGACTGGATGCCGTCGGCCGTCGATATACCGACGCCGGAATTCCGCTGCCCAACATAATGCTGATGCCGATATATCCTGAAGAGAACAGGATATGGCATCAGCATCCCGAACGCCAGACTCCCGAACCTCCACACCTGGGTAAGTATGTTAGTTTCCCCCATTTAGGTTTAGGCACTCCCGGGCAGAGATTAGGAATAGGCACCCCCCGGGGAGGACTAGGGTAAGGCTACGGGGGGGGGGGGTTAGGGTTAGGCACCCCTGGGGGGAGGTTATGGTTAGGGACTACTGGGGGCAGGTTAGGGTTAGGCCGTCGCTCAGCTGCCCAGCACTTCTCTGCAGCGCTGGCGGCTGTCACTGCTGCAGCAGCAGCGAGGTGCGCGTACGAAGCGCCGGAGATCAGATCAATATAGTGATCCGATCTGTGGCAGGGGGCTCAATCAGGTAGGAGGGCTAGGGGATACTTACCCCCTGTGCTCCTCCCTTAAACCAGCTCTGGGGACAGCGTCGCGGAGGGGGGCAGCAGCAGAGCCATGGAATGCCCCATGGCATTCCAGTCGCCCCTAGGCATTTGCTTAGGATGCCTATGCCTAGGGCCAGCTCTGAACACATCCTACAAGGTAAAGTTCCATTGAGGGGAGGGGTTTAGTTTTAGGAATTGTTTAGGGATTATGGTTAAGTTTTGTGAGGGATTAGGTTAGGGGTACAAACCCCACTTTGGGAGGGGTAGGTTCTTGATGTGGGAAACTTTTGGTTAGCATTTATTAAAGATTTTATGTTTGTCACCCCTATGAGAGGGTTTATTGTCCTCAGGAGAGCACCACCCGTCGCTTTAAAAAAAATAAAAACATCAAGGATACACCTTCTTTAATGAATATTCACTCCATTCATTAAAAATGTCCAATCCCTTGTCTCTTCAGCTACAATCCTTGATTCTTGGTCTTGAAAGACTTTGTGAACAATATCTTTAATGTTTGTGAAAGATTTTTTTGCATGAAAGACTTTTTGTTGGCAGGAAAAGTCTTTGGTCTTTCACAGAAAATTTTTTCTAATGGATAGGCCCCTTAGAAGACAGGATAATTATATAGCCGAACTGCATACAGGAGAGACCTTAGGTCAGACTAGCAGGCAGGAGAGACCTGTGTCACGCTAGCAGACAGGACAGACCTGTGCCAGGCTACTAAGCAGTAGAAGAAAGGGAAGGTGGTTCTGCGCTGGATCATATATGAGCTAATAATTCATAAAGTGCACCTGCAGCATGCAACGAATAAGGAATTTGCCCCCCCACAAAAGCGAATCGAAACTGTCAAAAAGTGTATCCAATTACATGAAAACACTAGTAGCACATTGCCGCGCTGGTTGCACAAAATGTATGTACCATTTAAGAAATTATGCATATATAATATATCATAAAAACAGAGCACAAATAGTCATGTATACCTAAAATCAATCAAATATATATATCTCTCTGCCTAAAAGAATAAGTTAATCACAATGTGGTTTCTAATAGTGGACAATCCTATACATTTTTAGTAATGTGACAGGATGCTATGGATTATTATGTATCATTACATCTATTTCATTTGTAGCATGATCATAAAGTCCCTGATAATGTCCAGATGCTATATAGCACCTATTGTAGAGTATTTGCCACAAAGGGAATACTAATTTCTGTAGGAGTAAACTTGCTGAATACACTTTAATGGCACATTGTTCCCATCCTTAGCTATAAGCCGTTCCTGGAACCGGTCTGCATGTAATACATCCTAGCCGCTTTTTAATCGTGAAGATCCGGGGCATCCCCCAGTAGTTCCATGGAGTGAACTCCTGTCACTCAGTTGGCCAGATTTAAATATATAGACCATAATATCAGATATCTGATAATATCAGAGTGCAGCGTATATAAAACTCCCAGAGCAGGTTAGGTGTATGCTGTAATCTCTGTCAAGTACCACTTTGCAATATAACGTGACAGGGTGGACCACTAATTAGCAGATATACACCACCAGCAGGAGACTGTATTGCCCTGCTCAGCACAGCAGAACTCCGGTATCAGCAATCTAGACACCTGCATAGGACAATGGCTGTTTCCCCTAAAGGAGCAGATAAAAAGTTAATAATCGAATAAATCCAATAGGTCCACTGTGATCATAGAAAGGGACAGCGACGCATTTCATCTGCACTGTTGGCTTTTTTTAAGCTCTATGTCCCTATGTTTCTCATAGCTTCCTTAAATGTCATGAGTGGCTCCTCCATTGGATAGCCCCCAGGTGGTTGATAATTATTCAATTAGTCCCTGTAACAAATGATTAGAGCTTGGGAAACACCCTATAAACATACAAAATTAATGCAGGCCATACACGGGGCAATTTGAAAACGTACAACACCTCTGTACATTTTAAAATTCAGCCCGATGCATGGCTTGCTGCTGGGAATGGTAAACGATGCATCTTACAAGATGCTTCGTTTACCTATTTAACAGCATGAAAGATCGCAGATCTTATGGTTTTTCCATAAGATCTACGATGCCAATGTACGACGGTGGGGACTTGCATCACCATCGTACAGCATGCCAAACCACACACGATGTGCACGATTGATCGTTGATGTGTACGATTTAGAACAATCACGTCTAAAAAATCTTACCGTGTATGGGGCGCCTTAGACATAAAATATAACAATGGGGGTCATTCAGACCCACTCGCGAGCGGCAGTACGCTCGCAAGTGGGTCGATGTTCCCCACTGCGCATGCGCACGATGGAGGGAGCTCCGTCGTGCGCATGCGCAAGACCCGACGAGCGAAGGACTTTCCTTCGCTCGGAGTGTCTCATCAAAGGGGGCGTGCTGTCGATGGTGACTGACAGCACGCCCCCTTTGGTGGGCGTGCCGGGGGCGTGTCTGCCAGATGGAGGCGTTCCCAAGGGAACGCCTACCGTCTGAAGCCGGCCCCACTGACATCACTAGTGATGTCAGTGGGAGTGATTTTGGCTCTGATAGAGCCAAAATCACTCCTGGCCTTGCAGTTGAGAAACTCAACCGCAGGCTTTTACTCGCAGTTCCGATGGTCGCGATGGTCAAGACCATCGCGACCATCATTTTGCATGCTCGTATATGCTGTGGGTGGTGACCCACAGCTATACGAGCGTCCAGGAGGACGCTCCATATTAATGGAGGTGGGCCCTGATTCAGAGCGAGCACTCTGGTCAGAGTGTCCGGCTCTGAATCAGGGCCAATGTTCTTAGAATAGTTACAATGATCAGCATATTATAGAAACAAGTAAAAATAAATACATAAATATTTAACTAATATATTAAATAATAATGATTTAATATCTAATCAAGTGTGACATGCGCATATAGTGCTATGCAAATCTACCTAATCTTTCAGGGCAGAGTTTATTAGAAATTCATAAAAACAAAAATATATTGTTTGCATAGACTGTGTGTGTGTTTTCCAATGAACACACAATTCTGTGAATTAGCAGCTCCACCATTTTGTGAGTGACAGCAATCTCACTCTGGGAGAGTGCTGAAGCTGCAGATAACCACAGGGTGTGATAGCATACCATATCTGTATTGCACAAGGAACATGTCCATTAAGGCGTAAGCCTTAATGATTGGAATTTCATTGCTTTTTTTAGTTTGAGTGGCAGAAATTCAGTAGGTTTTGTGAAATTTCAGATCAAAATTGTCAACCTCTGCACTAATTAAAGGAAGCAAACATGACTGAACATTTTTTTTACAAAATAATTTTATAGTTATCAAAAATAAATTTAATATCCTAAAACATCAATTTGACCGGTCAAGGAATTGTTTAATCGTCAGTATTAACCTTTAGTATATTCCTTCCTATAAACCTCTAAGATTCACCTGCCTAGAACCTCTAAGACAAAACCCTGCCTAAAACCTCTAAACAGAACGCTAATTGCGTACACAGTATAACCGCAAATAAAGACAGGAGTGGAATCTGTGTTTCCAACGCACAAGTATTATTCAGGTAAAAGTACAGTCAATTACACGCAATCTATACATACACAAGTTAGGCGTAAAAGGAAATAATACAGACCCAAGTACAGTTATACATACGCTGCGCCTCTGGACCCAGAGAAAGACCTCAGACTAGATATCCTCAGTACACCCAAAATTCAGCATGAACTGGCAAACCAGTGTTCGGACACATGTATTTATTTTCCCCCAGACTGAAACAGGACAAAGGGAAAACTTCCTGCTGATCTCATTGGTTCCCAGAGGAGAAGCATATGTTACGACACATTTAACAGGTTGTTTCAAATAGACTTTCCCTGCCTCTAACAGCCGGAGTCTTTCTGGTAACGCCTCCTGTAACATTCCATCAGCTAAACATTTTGTTGCTTGTAAGTTCTGCGATCCGTAACTTGAGTTTGCATGATGCGATCTCTCCACCGATAACACCGGGATGCTGTAAAAAGCGTACGCATCAGAACGAAACCAAACACACCTTGCTTATCATGTATAATACCTTAGTTATCAAAAACCTCTATTTCTTAGCATTTAAACTAACTTAACCAACTTGAATCATACAATTTGATGCTAATGGAACCTTGTGTGCGAATATATAGTGTGTGAGTATTCAGGGTTTGATATAAGGACGCTAGATAATTTGGGGCAGATGCGTGCGCATAAAGCTACTTTTTCAGCAGTTTCATACTAAGTCTCATGCATTCACTAATATGCGATTATTTAATAGCGCCCTTGTGGGTATGATTGTGCGTATGAAAAATGGTGAAAGAAGCGATCGCATAGTGCTAATAAAAATATCGCCACATGTACTATATTGTGAGTTCACCTAAAAATGGTGCTTAGGCGGCCATTTGCAAAATGGCGTCTTGCGATCGCATTTCTAAAATGGAGTCTTGCGGCCATTCGCAAGATGTCGTCGCTGCGATTAAATTTTAAACTGAACTTGTCTCACTCAATTATTCAGCTTCGACAGTCCACCCTTTGATAGCAAACAACATGCTATCACAATCTGCTATAAAAATTTATTTTGGGCTTACATTCACATATTATTTAATGTTATCATGGGATGGCACAAGGTGGTTCTTAATCCATCAACAATGTGTCTCTAGGCGGGGGCATAAAACTACTATTATACGCACACCACGGATCTTGGGAGATCATGTGACAGATGTGGGAATGCACCAGTCTTATAACAGTAGTTTTGAAGGGGAATTTGAGACTTTACACTGTCTGGGTGTTCTATAGATAACATTTCAATAATATCTTCTATGCATGTCTAAATATTATACATTTAAATGATGGTACTTTTTAGCTCAGGGTTGTAGTGCAGCTCTGTATCTACCTCGGTATACATATTATCATTTCTGAGCACCATCATAGTTTCATTCCTTCGTTTCACTCTGTTTTCACATTTTCCACACTTCAACACAATAGGAACACACCAGACGCATATGCCAATTACTATGATGACAATCAGTATAAGGATCAAGAATTTGCCTACGCTGGCGACCACTTCCTGGACCCACTCTCCTAGACCCGAGAACCATTTCACTGGGTTCAGCCATGACACCCATCCTTCTATCTTTTCCCCTGCTTCAGCCACTGATGCGTTATGGTTCTTATGAAATTCCCACTTTAGCTGCAGAATCTCATCCATCTTCTGGTCTATCACCTCCTTAGGGTCGCTGGTATCATTGGTGACATAAGTGCAACACTTTACTCCAAATTGGGTGGCTAACATTTCGCAATACCCTCCAGTAACAGCAGTTAAATAATTCAACACTAGCCTGTGTTGCACTAGTTCTTTCTTGTACGCTTGCAATTCTCTCCCTGTGTACCTGAATGTGTCATCGTACATCTCGGTGATATTATCTATTAATTTAGCAAGTTCCTGGATATATCTAAAATTTAATGTACCCCTAGCAATTCTGGTGGGATCCAGGGCGACTAAAACTTGGAAACCAGTTGTCTCACTGATTAACTGAGCGGCTTTATGCATATCACCAGGTATCATATTTCTCTTGCCTCTGTGTTCATATTGTGTGTGAAGATATGGTGACGGTGTGTTTTTATGTATTCCCAACATTTCAACATGTGTGAGGGTCATAACTTCTGGGACTACTCTTCCCAGATAACACAAACCTTCGGAACTCGGGGAGAGCCATTTATACGCTTTTCTTCCACATATAAAATATACATTATCAGGGAGAATATAAGGAATGGTATGCATCATTATCATTAAACACGTTTCTCTTGCAAACAATCCTATCTCAGGCTCTTCCATCTGGTATATGCAAGTTTCTGGTTGTATTATTTTAGCACAATAACCATCTGGTACTTTACCAATCATTTCTTTGGTGGAACTCAATGTATACCGGTACCTAAAATATTTCCCACTTGATTTAATTGAGCGTAGCAGATCATAGTTTATGGACTCATTATCAGCTCTTTGTGAGAAGGTCATCGTCTGATTATTCCCCGTCACTTCCCAACCTCCGGGTTTATTGGGGTTGGTTATGTTTAAACACAAAAGTGATTTATCTACTTGAAATTGATAGAGTTTGAAATGAGGCGGTTTGGATGAGAGGAATTTTCCATCCAATGTTTTCCCCTTTTGTAATTCTAAAATTTCCGTGATATTCAGCGGAAATGGCACCAACCCTACATTATGCTGTCCCTGTAGCACATGTGAACACACCCAGCAATCGGTTTGATTTAACACTTTGCCTACCATGCTGTGATAATCCTCTAAAGGGTACCCTCCCCAGTACGGGTTATATTTAGGTTGGCACCGTTGAATACAGTTCTCATCAACTAGGGACCCACAAAACTCACAAATACAGGAATCTTCAGACGATAACCCTTCACACCTTCCCCGAGTATCCGGAATGACAGCTCTCTTAACAATAACAGTACTAAGATTGGTCAGACACTCCCCTGATTGGCATTGCACTCCTCCTTTCTCCACTCCATCAGCACTGCCATCAGCTCCTGTTTCCTCAATAGGTCCCCCATCACAGACACTGGATATTCCCGAACTGACCAGGATGGTGATCACTCTAAAAGAGAATATGAAAATGAACACAGCAGTACAGGTATCGCACTACAACCTTTCAATCCTCCCGGAACAAGCTCGCGAGTGACAGATCCACACTATCAGCTTTGTCTCCGACCTGTTTCTCCACCAGTTGATTGACATTTTTACAGTGAGTGGAATGGACCCAGGTATCTCTCTTGGCCACCTTCAAAGATGTAGTACTTGTCAGCAGCACCTGGTACAGACCTTCCCACCGATCAGTCAAACAACCTGAACGTAAGAAATTTCGGATCATTACATATTCTCCTGGTTCAACATCATGGCAGTTCATTTCAGGCATATCATGGGACAACAATTTCAGTTTCTGCTGCTGTTGCTTTAACTGCTTACTCATTGATATAAGATACTTCACAGTTACCTCGTTGTTACCCTTTAGATCTTCCTGTGGACTTATAATCAAATGAGGTTGTCTACCAAACAATATTTCAAATGGGGACAGATTCAGAGGAAATCTAGCAGTGATCCTTATACTATGTAGGACCAAAGGTAAAGCTTCTGGCCATCCTAGTCCAGTCTCCGCCATGATTTTACTTAGCTTATTTTTAATAGTCCCGTTCATCCTCTCTACCTTGGCACTGGCTTGCGGTCGGTAGGGGGTGTGAAGTCGGCTATTAATACCCATCAGCTTACACATGTTTTGGAAAACATCACCTGTGAAATGGGTACCCCTATCACTTTCGATGATTATAGGGATACCGTACCTGCATACAAATTCCTGAACTATTTTCTTGGCAGTAAACGCAGCAGTATTAGTGGCTGCTGGGTAGGCCTCAACCCAGTTAGAGAATACGTCTGTGCACACTAATACATACTTAAGGTTCGTGCAGGGTGGTAATTGGATGAAATCAATTTGTATCACCTGGAAAAGTCCATCAGTCGGTGGAATGTGGGACGGTTCGGTAGGGATCGCTTTCCCTATGTTCTTTCTCAAGCAGGTCAGACAGGACATTGCTATCTTCTCTGCTTGTGAAGAAAACCCTGGTGCGCACCAGTATGCCCTCACCAACTTGCACATGTCCTGTTTACCCAGATGAGTCAGACCGTGTGCTGCTTCAGCCAGGCTGGGGTAATATGCCTTGGGGGCTACTGGCTTATCATGTCCGTCCCTCCAGAGCCCGGAGGACTCTTGCCCACACCCCTTGGACTTCCATATGGATTTTTCCTGAATTGAACACAAATTTTGCATCTCAATTAATTTCAGCATATCAATGGTTTGGAATGACATCATTGTTTCAATTGGAGAAGGCATTTTTAACCCCGCTGCCCATTTTGCAGCTTCGTCAGCTCTGTTGTTGCCCAGTGACACCGGGTCATCCTCACATGTGTGGGCTTTGCATTTAATTACTGCCACTGCTTTGGGCAGTTGGATTGCTTCTAAGAGATGTTTTATGTGTCGGGAGTGTGCAACTGGTGTGCCTGCTGCTGTCATAAAATTTCTCAGACGCCATAGAGCCCCAAAATCATGCACCACCCCGAACGCGTACCTCGAGTCAGTGTAAATGTTAGCAGATTTGCCTGCTGCCAGTTCACATGCTCTAGTCAGTGCTACTAACTCTGCCACCTGGGCTGAGTGAGGAGGACCGAGAGGTTTAGCTTCCATGATGTCTGTGTCATTTACAACAGCATAACCTGTACATAATTCACCTGTGTCTGTTTGTCTATGACAACTCCCATCCGTATAGAAAGTCACATCCACATTCTCTAAAGGTGTGTCATGTATGTCAGGTCTAGCAGTAAATGTCTGATTCAGATATGTCATACAATCGTGAGTGTCATCATGTCTGCTGAACTCACCTCCCGCCAGCAACTCCTCTCCTTCCACCCTTTGTACATCATGTTGTACATATGGTAGGTATGTTGCTGGATTCAGCGTACTGCAATGTTTAACAGTAATATTTGCAGGAGCGATTAGGGCTAGTTCCCATTTGGTGAACCTAGCCGAGGAGACGTGTCTGGTTTGAGCTGAGTTCAACAGAGCAGATACAGCATGGGGAGTGTAGACAATCATATCATGGCCCAATACTACGTCCTCACTTTTACTCACCAATAAAGCGGTAGCTGCTACACTTCTCAAACAGGTGGGGAGTGATCTTGCTACTGTGTCCAATTGGGCACTGTAGTATACTACAGGCCTACTGGCATCACCATGTTTTTGTGTAAGGACACCTGCAGCACAACCATCGGCTTCCGTACAATATAAATCAAAAGGTTTTTCATAATCGAGTATTCCAAATGCAGGAGCTTTTGTCAGGCTATCCTTAAGATTAAGAAAAGCCTGTTCTGATTCCTCAGTGTGTGTGACGCGATCGGGCTTTGAGGAAGAGACTAGTTCCTGTAAAGGCAAGGCCAAAATAGAAAAACCTGGTATCCACATTCGGCAATATCCACATATTCCCAAGAAGGTACGAATTTGCTGTTGATTCTGCGGCAGTGTCATGTTTTGTATGGCCTGGATTCTATCATTTGTGAGATGTCGTAACCCCCGGGTTAGGCAGTGTCCCAAATATTTTACTCTGGGCTGGCATGGCTGTAACTTGTCCTTAGCCACTTTGTGTCCTGTTTGCGAGAGATGAAGTAACAAAAGTTTAGTATCATTCACACATGACATAAAAGAGTCAGAACATAGCAATAAATCATCCACATATTGAATTAGAACTGATCCATTGGCAGGTTGAAAAGCTTGTCAACAGTCATGCAATGCCTGGGAGAAAATACTGGGGCTGTCTATGAAACCTTGGGGCAATCGTGTCCATGTATATTGCACACCTCTGTATGTAAATGCGAATAGGTACTGACAGTCAGGGTGGAGAGGCACAGAGAAGAAAGCAGAACAGAGGTCAATGACAGTGAAATGGGTTGCATTTGGTGGGATCTGCATCAGGATGACAGCTGGATTCGGCACTACAGGGAATTGGCTCTCTACTACCTTATTAACACCTCTAAGGTCTTGCACCAGCCTATAACCCCTCCCACCACTCTTCTTTACTGGAAAGATGGGACTGTTGGCTACACTAGCTGTACGAACTAAAATTCCCTGTTGCAATAATCGCTCGATTATTGGAAACACCCCTAGTTCTACTTCCTGTTTTAGTGGGTACTGGGGAATTTTTGGAGCTTGCCTACTGCTTTTTAAGTGTATCATTACCGGGCTCACGTTTGCCATTAATCCAGTGTCCTGTCCATCTTTTGTCCAAAGGGAATCTGGAATTTGGGACAACATTTCTTCTACTTGTGATGGATTTTCTTTTAAAACTGTAGAGTGGTACATTATCCTTTGAGGGGTGTCTAACATATCCCGCACCTCGTATACCATTCTCTCTGGGATATCTAAATATACACCATCAGGGGTGCAATATATGACACATCCCATTTTACATAACAAGTCTCTGCCCAGCAGGCTAGTAGGAGCCGCGGCAGCCAGAAGAAAAGAATGTCTGGTATGCAACGGCCCAATACTAACCTCCGCGGGCCTGGTTAAAGGATAACGTTCCACTCTACCTGTCACACCCATTGTTGGTATTGTCTCGTTGGTCACCTGTAAATTAACGGGAGATTTCATCACTGACTTGGTCGCCCCTGTGTCTACAAGAAAAGGATATTCAGTACCAGCTACATCAACCATCAAGACCGGTTCTTCCCTAGTACTTCCCGTTAACCTGACTATCTGTAGACTACAGGTATGACCTGACCCCTAGCGTTGGCTACCATTCTCCAATAAAGCATTTACGGCTACAATTGGAGCTGGTGCTTGCTGAATATTTGCTGATCTCTGTGCATATCCCTTATGGGGATATCCAGGTTTCCCTTGGTGTGGGTTCCATACTCTTTTTACTGTGCAGTTTCTACTTAAATGTCCTGTTTGTTTGCAATTAAAACATGTCCGTGATTCAGGTGAAAGCATGTGTTGTTGTGAAGTTTGAGCAGAGGGCAAAGGTGGTGGATATGGGTAAGGATAGGGAGGGTAAGGGTATTGTGGGGGAAAAGAAGTGGGTGGATATCCTGGGACCTGTGGTCGCATTGGGTTAGTGGAATAGAGCTGTGTTTGTTGTTGCGTGGGGTTAGTGAGGGCATATAACTGTTCAGGTGTAAGTGTGTGTGCAAGTGCAAGCGTGTCTGTTGGCTGTGATGTTAACGTCATTCTCTCCAGAGCTTGTATACTGACAGCCATTAATTTTTTGCTCTGGGTCTCCCTCTTTTTTGAGATGTTTTTGTCATGTTCTATGGCAGACTCTATGAGGTTATCTATTGTAAGTCCCCGCCAGCCAGGCTGTGAGGTCTGAACCCGAGTTTTTAAATTCTCTTTTAACCCATCCATTAATATCGTGACTATCATTCCCCTGTGGTGAATGCTATCTTAAATCTCTTCTATCCCAGTGTACTGGGTGATAGCCTGCAGAGCCCGGTCGCAATATTCTTCTGCAGTTTCACTCTCTTTTTGTTTGATTGTGAAGATTTTGCTCCAGTTAACTACTACTGGAAAATATACACCCAATTGAGTCACAATGCGGGAAATGTTACCTTGGTTTACTTGGTCTGTTAAGAGAACGTCGCCATCCAATACACAGTCCGTGATAAATTTTGTCACGTCGGTATTGCGTGGCAGGCAGGCCCTTAACACTACATGCCAATCTTTATTTGTGGGCTCATGAGAACTACCCAAATTTCTCAAAAATCTTTGAAATTTGGCTAATTCTTTTTTTGGATCAGGGAAATCATTTATGATGGAATTTAGTTCTGCCCTTGTCCATGGACAATGCATCACTACTTCCCTCATGGGTACTATACCGTTTGCATCCGCATTTCCATTTGGAACAGTTATTGTCCGAATGGGATGCAGACCGGCAGCGTTGCCACCTCTGATCTGGTTGGAGGTTTAATCTGCTGCTGCTACATATGGTATTAACAACTTCCTCAATGGGTGCAGAGTGTATTAACACTTCCCTTGCTGTTACCGATGGAGATGGCGGCACCACCCGTGATTGTGGTGATGCAGCATCTATCATTTGTACAGCATGGGAAATGGCAGACATTACAATAGGCTCATCTTCTACATCATAAACATTTTCTTTATGGTTACTTAAGAGGGGGTACAAATTACTTGTTACATTTTTATTGGTATTTTTGGTAACTGTACTTGCACCTCCATCCACATATGGTGGTGGAGGTGAGTGTGAACTGCTGGCAATACTCTCCACGACGCTACTTTGCCGCACGTGCGCGCCAATTTGCGGCTCGCCCGTATTGCAATTCAGCGTCGTGGATGTATTTTCTGGCAATGCGTTCGCAACGCTAGTTTGCGTCGTTTGCACATTTTTAAGCCAAGCATCCCCTTCATGCTGCCATATTTTTAAACATTCAAAATACTTAATCTTTTTCTCTCGGGATCGCACCATACTGATGTGATCCTGGACATTATCTAACACATTTTTGTCAAAACTACCAATTCTGGGAAACGGTCTAACACTCTTTCTCATCATATTAAACCATATATCACAATACCTTATTGCATAAGTACCGTACTTAGTATGCATAATACGACGGGCTGATCCAATTGGAGCCTCCATTAGCAGCACATCATTGCTTAACATTTCTACTGTTTGCGTGGCTCCCATTCTGAGACAACTCCTACGCTTTTCAATAAAAATTTAAACTGGTGAAAGACAATCAAGATACTTTCACTTACCTGTGAACGATTTAAGTCGGCGGCGCCCACACACCTGGATAAGATTTCGTAAGGCCACTTTCACACCTAGATAAGTTTTGAAACAGGCAACTTCCAGACCCGGATAAGCTTTAGTAAGGTAACTTCCAGACCTATGAGAGTTTATATGTCGGCCACTCTCACGCACCTCTATACAACAAAGACAACATGTACACCTGCTACTGTGTTTAGAACGGTAAAGCTGCTTACCGAGCGACTAGGCTAACCCTTGCACCTAGCCCTTAAGGATCATACGGTACCCTTAACGTTAGGGAATAAATTACCCCTACCAACAATACACTCACTATTACACACTTTTTCCTGCGCAGAAAATAAACGTTTAATCCAGATATTGGTAGATAGAAAAAAAAATGTAAACCTCAATGGCTTTGTTCAAACACGTGGCAGCAGAACCGGAAGTGCGAATACGCTATTGTGCGTTCGGCTGCATACACAATTATGCGACTACCACACAAGTGTATAATTACTTTTTTTTAACTGCGTACGCAAAAATGCGTTTTAGCTGCATACACAATACTGCAGCACCCCTCTAAACACAAGGTTCTATCAACAGAGGAAAAACAAACTTGATTCTAATCAGCGCTTCCTCTACACAATAACCGGCAGTACGCTCTCAGCAACACTGTGGTAATGAAAGACTAATGTGTCTCTCAAAAGGCGCCTCCACCCTTTTGCTGAAAGAGGACTGACCGAGTGTTATCGTGTATCAGATAGTGTGATAAACCTACGAGCCCCCAACTGTTTAATCGTCAGTATTAACCTTTAGTATATTCCTTCCTATAAACCTCTAAGATTCACCTGCCTAGAACCTCTAAGACAAAACCCTGCCTAAAACCTCTAAACAGAACGCTAATTGCGTACGCAGTATAACCGCAAATAAAGACAGGAGTGGAATCTGTGTTTCCAACGCACAAGTATTATTCAGGTAAAAGTACAGTCAGTTACACGCAATCTATACATACACAAGTTAGGCGTAAAAGGAAATAATACAGACCCAAGTACAGTTATACATACGCTGCGCCTCTGGACCCAGAGATAGACCTCAGACTAGATATCCTCAGTACACCCAAAATTCAGCATGAACTGGCAAACCAGTGTTCGGACACATGTATTTATTCCCCCCCAGACTGAAACAGGGCAAAGGGAAAACTTCCTGCTGATCTCATTGGTTCCCAGAGGAGAAGCATATGTTACGACACATTTAACAGGTTGTTTCAAATAGACTTTCCCTGCCTCTAACAGCCGAAGTCTTTCTGGTAACGCCTCCTGTAACATTCCATCAGCTAAACATTTTGTTGCTTGTAAGTTCTGCGATCCGTAACTTGAGTTTGCATGATGCGATCTCTCCACCGATAACACCGGGATGCTGTAAAAAGCATACGCATCAGAACGAAACCAAACACACCTTGCTTATCATGTATAATACCTTAGTTATCAAAAACCTCTATTTCTTAGCATTTAAACTAACTTAACCAACTTGAATCATACAATTTGATGCTAATGGAAACTTGTGTGCGAATATGTAGTGTGTGAGTATTCAGGGTTTGATATAAGGACGCTAGATAATTTGGGGCAGATGCGTGCGCATAAAGCTACTTTTTCAGCGGTTTCATACTAAGTCTCATGCATTCGCTAATATGCGATTATTTAATAGCACCCTTGTGGGTATGATTGTGCGTATGAAAAATGGTGAAAGAAGCGATCGCATAGTGCTAATAAAAATATCGCCACATGTACTATATTGTGAGTTCACCTAAAAATGGCGCTTAGGCGGCCATTTGCAAAATGGCGTCTTGCGATCGCATTTCTAAAATGGAGTCTTGCGGCCATTCGCAAGATGGCGTCGCTGCGATTAAATTTTAAACTGAACTTGTCTCACTCAATTATTCAGCTTCGACAGAATATAAAAAATTCTAAATAAAAAACATCAATACATCATATAGATAGCAATATTGTATACAAATTCATACAGGGGCGGATTGGGATTGAAAACCAGCCCGGGAAATTTTTTAAAGCAGCCCTGATGGGGGCGGGGTCTGCTGAGGGATGGGATACTCCCTCATTCTGATTCTAAGTTGGACGCAGTCTCGGCTGCTACTAACCCCTTGCATGGTGCACAGCCGTGCGTCTGAATGTGCAAGGACTGAGACACCCACTTTTGCATTTAGACATTACCATTAGATGGATAATCTAGCAGATGGTGCGTCTAAGTATGGCCTATGGCCTCCAATGTGAGTGATTCAGCGTCTCTGCACACACCTACTTTCAGCAATACTCCTGTGTGTCACTCTAATAACACACCCATCATCGCAATTATATATATATATATATATATATACATACATACATACATAAATACACACACAGTATACATATATATATATATATACACACACAGTATACATATATATAAACACACACAGTATACATATATATATATATATATATATATATATATACACACACACACAAACACAAGAAAAAATATCCGGCACTCAAAAAAGCACTGATAATACCCCGTTGCCCTCCGCAATTAGTGTAAGCATACAGTACACATATCATCCCCTCTAACTGCAGCACTCAGGGATTTTTGAAAAAAGATGACACAGCCATCATTAGGTCTAAACCTATCTAAGGCCCATCCACTTGTTATATATATATAACAAGTGGATGGGCGGCACTATAGAAGCACTGTATGTGTGTGCGTGTATATAAATATATATATAATATATATATATATATATATATATATATATATATATATAAAATATAGTAAAGACTGCGGAACTCGAAGACTGTTGTAGAATGAATATATTAACACGTGTCACATATACAAACCAACGTTTCGAAGCTCTAAGCTCCTTTGTTAAGGTGTGAATTCTACAACAATCTTCGAGTGCCGCAGACTTTATTATATTTCGGAACTACCTTTCACTGAGAGCACTGAAGTAAATTTGTTTGGAAGTTAGAGGAGTGCCGGACACATACACACAGTATATATATATATATATATATATAATATATATATACTAGGGGTGTGAACCGGCCACTTTTCGTGTTTTGTGTTTTGGTTTTGGATCTGGATCTTTCTTCGTGTTTTGGATCTGGATTGGTTTTACCAAAACCACCCTTCCGTGTTTTGGGTTCTGGGTTTTGTGTTTTGGATCTGTATTTTTTTGAAAAAAAGCATAAAAACAGCTAAAATCACAGAATTTGTAGGTTTTTCTGCTCCTATGCTATTATTAACCTCAATAACCTTAATTTCCACTCATTTCCAGTCTATTCTGAACACCTCACACCTCACAATAGTGTTTTTATGTCCAAAAGGTTGCACCGAGGTAGCTGGATGACTATCCTAAGCGACACGAGTGGGTGGCACAAACACGTGACCCATCTAGGCGTGAAACTGCAGTGGCAGACAGGATGGCAGTTTGAAAAACTAGGCCCCAAACTGTACATAATGCAAAGAAAAAAAAGAGGTGCAAGATGGAATTGTCCTTGGGCCCTCCCACCCACCCTTATGTTGTATAAACAGGACATGCACACTTTAACAAACCAATCATTTCAGCGCCAGGGTCTGCCACACAACTGTGGCTGAAATGATTGGTTCGTTTGGGCCCCCACAAAACAAGCTGGCAATTAATGTGTCCCTGCACAAACTGGCTCTACGGAGGCAAGATGTCATCCTCATCCTCCTCATCCACCGATTCCTCACCCTCTTCAGTGTGTACATCCTCATCCTCACAAAGTATTAACTCATCCCCACTTGAATCCACCACCACAGGTCCCTCTGTACCTTCTGGAGGCTGGTCTCCCTGGAAGAGCTGATAATTCATTTTGATGAACATCATCTTCTCCACATTCTGTGGAAGCAACCTCCTACGCCTTTCACTGACAAGGTTCCCGGCTGCACTAAACTCTCTTTCGGAGTACACACTGGAGGGGGGGCAACTCAGGTAAAATAGAGCCAGTTTGTACAGGGGCCTCCAAATTGCCTCTTTTTCCTGCCAGTACAGGTATGGACTGTCTGACATGCCTACTTGGATGCTGTCACCGATGTAATCCTCCACCATTCTGTCAATGGTGACAGTATCATATGCAGTGACAGTAGACATGTCAGAAATTGTTGCCAGGTCCTTCAGTCCGGACCAGATGTCCAAACTTGGTCCTGCCTGCCCTGCATCACCGCCAGCGGGATGCTTAGGATACCTAAGTTTTTTCCTGGCAGCCCCAGTTGCGGGAGAAAATGAAGAAGGAGCCGTTGACGTGTCACGTTCCGCTTCAGCTGACAGTGTGTTCACCAGCAGGTCTTTGCACCTCTGCAGGCTTGTGTCGGCCGGAAAGAGAGACACCACATAGGCTTTAAACCTAGGATCGAGCACGGTGGCCAAAATGTAGTGGTCTGATTTCAACAGATTGACCACCCTGGAATCCTGGCAAAGCGAATGAAGGGCTTCATCCACAAGTCCCACATGCCGAGCGGAATCGCTCCGTCTTAGCTCCTCCTTCACTTTCTCCAGCTGCTTCTGCAAAAGCCTGATGAGGGGAATGACCTGACTCAAGCTGGCAGTGTCTGAACTGACTTCACGTGTGGCAAGTTCGAAGGGCTGGAGAACCTTGCACAACACGGAAATCATTCTCCACTGCGCTTGAGTCAGGTGCATACCCCCTCCTTTGCCTATGTCATAGGTGGATGTATAGGCTTGTATGGCCTTTTGCTGCTCCTCCATCCTCTGAAGCATATAGAGGGTTGAGTTCCACCGCGTCACAACCTCTTGCTTCAGGTGATGGCGGGGCAGGTTCAAGAGTGTTTGCTGGCGCTCCAGTCTTCGGCACGCAGTCGCTGAATGGCGAAAGTGGCCAGAAATTTTTCGGGCCACCCTAAGCGTCTCCTGCACGCCCCTGTCGCTTTTCAGAAAATTCTGCACCACCAAGTTTATTGTGTGAGCAAAACATGGGACGTGCTGGAATTTGCCCAGATGTAATGCCCGCACAATATTGGTGGCGTTGTCAGATATCACAAATCCCCAGGAGAGTCTAAGTGGGGTAAGCCACTGGGCGATGATTTCCCTCAGTTTCTCTAAGAGGTTGTCGGCGGTGTGCCTCTTACTGAAACCGGTGATACACAGCGTAGCCTGCCTTGTAACGAGCTGGCGTTTCTGAGATGCTGCTACTGGTGACGCTGCTGCTGTTGCTGCGTAAGGTGATACATCTACCCAGTGGGCTGTCACAGTCATATAGTCCTTAGTCTGCCCTGTTCCACTTGTCCACATGTCCGTGGTTAAGTGGACATTGTGTACAACGGCATTTTTCAGGACACTGTGGACACTTTTTCTGACGTTTCTGTACAGTCTCGGTATCGCCTGCCTAGTGAAGTGGAATTTAGACGGGATTTGGAACCGGGGACACACTACCTCCATCAATTGTCTAAATCCCACTGCACTAATGGCGGATACCGGACGCACGTCTAACACCAACATAGCAGTCAAGGCCTCAGTTATACGTTTTGCTTCAGGATGACTGCTGTCGTACTTCATCCTCCTCGCTAAGGACTGTTGGAGCATCAATTGTTTAGTAAAAGTAGTGGTGTTCCTACTTCCTCTCTGGGATGATGAACGACTCCCAGCAGCAGCAACAGCAGCAGCGGCAGCAGTAGGCGTAGCAATGCAGGATCCTCCGGAGGAATCCCGGATAGGAGAGTCAGTCATGCCAGTGACATGGCCTGCAGGACTACTTCCGATCCTGACTAAGGAGGAAATTGACGAGGAGGGAGTTGACGGTGTGGTTTGCAGGCGCTTGGATACAACAGGACAATGGGATCTAGGTGTCCCTGGACTGCTTACGGTCTTAGCCAAAGTTTCTGAACTTGACAGTAACTTTTTATGAACGCGCTGCAGGTGCCGTATAAGGGAGGATGTTCCTAGGTGGTTGACGTCCCTACCCCTACTTATTTCACCTTTACATATGGTACATATGGCAAGACAGTTGTGGAATGTTTGGTCTTCTGCCCAGGCATGACCGTGATGGGCTTTTTCATCCCACGGACAACAACTGTCTCCCCCGGAGCCTGATTTAAACAAACCACATCACCATCAGAATCCTCCTCGCCAACTTCCTCCTCAGCGCCAGCTACACCAGTATCCTCATCCTGTTGTACTTCAACAGTGACATCTTCAATTTGCATATCAGCAAGTGGACTGTGGGTGCTCCTTTCAGCACTTGCAGGGGGCGTGCAAATGGTGGAAAGAGCCACCTCTTCCCGTCCAGTGCTGGGAAGGTCAGGCATCGCAACCACCACCACACTTGGACTCTCCTTGGGGATTTGTGATATCTTCTTAGAAAGCACAGTTCTTCGCTGTGCTTTTGCCAGCTTAACTCTTTTGATTTTTTTAGTGGGAGGAGGGCTTCCATCGTCATGTGAAGCTGAACCACTAGTCATGAACATACTAGGGATCGACCTTAGCCGTTCCTTGCCACTCCGTGTCGTAAATGGCATATTGACAAGTTTACGTTTCTCTTCAGATGATTTAAATGTTTTTTTCAAGGTCATTTTCCTGAACTTTGTCATTTGGGATTGTATGTGCCCTCTACTATGACATTGGGCATCGGCCTTGGCAGACGACGTTGATGGCATGTTATCGTCTATGTCATGACTAGTGGCAGCAGCTTCAGCACTAGGAGGAAGTGGTTCTTGATCTTTCTCTATTTTATTTTTATCGGAGAAAGTTTGGTCCTCCATTTATGTTATATCGATTTGATATATACGTGCGGCTAAACACAGAAAATATTTTTTTATTTTTACTGGAGAGTAGTGCACTTTGTGGGTTACAGCAGCCTTTAAGAAATAAGCCAGCCGGCTCTTTACTTATGGGACACAGGCGCACGCTTGGCGCTGCTCCTTTGTTGATGCACGTGCGGCTACTGCGCACACAATTCACAAACACAGAAAATAATTTTTTTTTGGTTTGGACTGGAGTGTACTTTGGGGGTTACAGCACCCTTTAACGGTCAAGCCAACCGGCCCTTTACTTATGACACAGGCGCACGCTTGGCACTACTTTGTTTATGCACGTGTGGCTACTGCGCACACAATTCACAAACACAGAAAATAATTTTTTTTTTGGTTTGGACTGGAGTGTACTTTGGGGGTTACAGCACCCTTTAACGGTCAAGCCAGCCGGCCCTTTACTTATGACACAGGCGCACGCTTGGCACTACTTTGTTGATGCACGTGCGGCTACTGCGCACACAATTCACAAACACAGAAAATAATTTTTTTTTTGGTTTGGACTGGAGTGTACTTTGGGGGTTACAGCACCCTTTAACGGTCAAGCCAGCCGGCCCTTTACTTATGACACAGGCGCACGCTTGGCACTACTTTGTTGATGCACGTGCGGCTACTGCGCACACAATTCACAAACACAGAAAATAATTTTTTTTTTGGTTTGGACTGGAGTGTACTTTGGGGGTTACAGCACCCTTTAACGGTCAAGCCAGCCGGCCCTTTACTTATGACACAGGCGCACGCTTGGCACTACTTTGTTGATGCACGTGCGGCTACTGCGCACACAATTCACAAACACAGAAAATAATTTTTTTTTTGGTTTGGACTGGAGTGTACTTTGGGGGTTACAGCACCCCTTTAACGGTCAAGCCAGCCGGCCCTTTACTTATGACACAGGCGCACGCTTGGCACTACTTTGTTGATGCACGTGCGGCTACTGCGCACACAATTCACAAACACAGAAAATATATTTTTTTTAGCACTTGGGGGGAGCACCCCTGATGGACAGAGCACCCCCTGGACAACACTACAGCACCCCTTTAGGACTGGGACACTGCACAGGACTTTGGAGTGGACACAGCCCCTATGGAGATCTGACTGCACAACACAGTCCAGCCAGCCCCTATGGACTGAAGTAGTGGACACAGCCCCTATTAACAACAGCAGCACAGCACAACACAGCCAGCCCCTATGGACTTTGAAGTAGTGGACAACAGCAGCACTACACTACACTACACTACACAGCCCTAACTCCCACCCTCCCTCTTCACTGTCCACAGCCGAGTGAGAAAATGGCGCCGACGCGGGTACCTTATATAGGATCCAAAACCCGCGAGACTCGGAAGGCGGGATGATGACGTTTTGCCTCGATTTCAGATCCGAGTCAGGCGGGAAAAGTCGAGCCTGACTCGGATCGGACTCAGATCGGGGGGGTTTGGATTTCAGAAATCCGAACCCGCTCACCCCTAATATATACATACATACACACACACTGTGTATATATATATATATATATATATATATATACACACACACACACTGTGTGTGTATATGTGTATATATATATATATATATATATATATATATATTTTCAAGCAGGCTGATATATGTTGGCTATAAATAGTGTACAGTACTTACTGACTGTCACAGTAGGCTGTAGGCTGCCTGCTCTTCTATACTGGCCGCTGTGACTCTGTGTACTGCTCCTCTGCTGCTTCATATAGTCAGCGTCCACTGCTCTCCGTGCACATACAGTGAGGTGAGTAGATGGTCCTGGAGGTGGAGGCGCCGAGGTGGGCCGCTGACAGCCTGAAGGCGGAGCCGTCAGTAGTGACTGACGCATGCTCCGCAAAGGCTTATGGGGGAGCTCCCCCGTCGGCCACATTTGTTTAGGTTCAGAAACTCTACCCGATCGGAGCTCCGATCGCGGCAGAGAGCTGTGCCGGCAGAGGGGTGGTTAAGAGAAGGGTAGCTGCCGGCAATGCCCAGTAGCTGCAACGCTGCCCGATCGGAGCTGAGCTCCGATCGCGGCATCTGGGCCGGCAGTGGGGTGGGTGAGGGAAAGGCGGCCGCCGGCCCCTAAAATGCATAAAAAGGGGCCGGCCCAGCGGGAAACGGCCCAATCCGCCCCTGAATTCATATGTTGTAAGAAGTAACTAAATTGTACTCTTGATGTATCTAGAGGAGGTGGATCCTGAATGATCCTGTTATATACCAGTTTAGAAGATAATCAATGGTTAAAGTCCACACCTGCTATATATCTTAAGTCCCATTTTCATTCAATGTAGATCAATAGTATACCTCTGTATATCATGTACATTTAAACAAAGTGAGTAAAAGTTCCAGAGAAAATATCTTGTGTTTATAAGTTGAAAAAAGACATGGAGGAGATGCAGTAAAATCACTTCTCCGGCAGGAGATAACAAGCAGCAGCTGTATGTGTCACTTGTAGTAACCGCATGGAGCAGACATAAATATAGTGAAGGGAGGCACTTCTCCAACAGGAGAGATGAGGGCTGCAACTACCTTTCAAATGCACAAAGTCCCATACATCGTGTCTATATCCCAGCTTGAATCTCAATATTGTAGATGCGCCCGGCTGCACAATACAGCGTCCATCTCTCCTGGTCTCCACAGATGTATGCAGGTAACCAAGGGTATCAAATTGGGTCCAATATCCAATACTGACGCATTTCGCACCGCTACTTGGGGGCTTTTTCAAAGAGTAGTGCGTTTTTCCACATGGACCCTTTTTATGTGTGAACAAGTTTCTTCTCATTGGTGCTTGATTCATTTTCATCAGTTGCACCTGTTTGAATTCCACCTCCTGATCCACCTCCTCTAGTTTCCTAGTTCAACAATTTGTTTCTAAAGAAAGTATTTCATTCGTGACAGAATATCTTCTCCACAAATCAATCTTCCAAATCAATCTTAATTCTTCAGCAATTACCATATCACATTAAAAATTAACTGAATACAATAAATTTAACAAGACATAAAAACACTGCGCAAGCCACACAGACTATACAGTCTGTGGCCATCTCAAAAATGGAAACTGACTCATAGGGCTACATATATTTACTAAAGTGCTGTTTTTTACAAGTGGAGATGTTTCCCATAGCAACCAATAAGATTCTACTTCTCATTTATCTAGCACCTTCTAGAAGATAATACCTGGAATCTGATTGGTTACTATGGGCAACATCACTTCTTAATAGAACTCCCATCTTAGTAAATTTACCCCCAGTACTCTACAGGTGTGTACACACTGGGCGATTAAAGTGAAAAACTGAACGATAACGTTATCATTCAGTCGTTCACTTTATTGCCCATTTTTTCACCTAAATAATTATCGATAATGACGAACGACCAACGATGTGCGTTCCCGCAGGTCGTTCGTCTCTATCGTTCATCTGGCAAACATGCAGGCCAACCTGATGATATTGTCAGGTTGCTGCATGTTGGGCAATGGGGGAGAGAGCCCGGCGCTGAATGATATAATTAATGATATCTGGTGTTATCAATGTCATGAACAACATTAAGCACACCTTGCCAGGGACACACTAGACAATATCGCTCAGGGAGAATATCGTCTAGTGTGTATGCTCCTTACCCCTACTCTATCCAACCTTACATAATATCAATTATTTCATTGTGAACTATAAATGTTCAGTAGTATCCATCTTGTGTGCTTTAGTTTGTGATACCTCTCAGGGATAAACAAAATAACACCCATAACTATAACTAGCAAATTACACACTACCAGTGGTGTAGTCGAAGGAACTACCCATATATATATATATATATATATATATATATATATATATATAAAAAAATATATATATTATAGAAGTATATAAACGTACAAATCTAATACATGAGGGCCCGGCCCTAACTATAACCTGGCAGGTTGCTCTACCACTACTTTATCCAGCTTCTTCCTAATTACCGCTGCCTGCTAAAAGCTAGATCATTCTAAATCAATAAATGATCGCAATAGGAATTTCAGATCACTTACAGTATATACGTTATACTATGTGTCAAGTATCCTTGATTAGTAAAATTATATACTTTTTTGATAAGAAATTTTGCATTCATATCTTTATAACTGAGATTAAGAATACTATAATTGTATTCTGACCATCACAATTTATCTGCTTATTTCCATATGTTTCAAAAGGGATTGGGTAACCTTTACTAGACAGATTTGCGGCCCAAACAAATATCCATTAAGAGAGCGCGAGGTAACCAAAACCTCTATATAATACTGCTTTGAAATCCCGATACCTCAGCAGCTCCCTTATTTGCATATGGGTATATTTGAAATAAGAACGGAGAGGGCAATAAGGCCGAACTAGTATTCTCACAATTTAACCAGACCACTGCTACATATAAAATCTAAGGTCTGCTGGGACAATAGAACTCTCAATTGGTACTTAGAATACAATATAATCCCAAAAGGTTTAAAGATCAAGAAACATCCGACACACAATAACGAGAATGCTATTTTCATGGAACAATGGAACAAAATTCTACATGAATGTTCCACACAACTGATAAGGTTAATTCTGAGCACACACGAAACAGAACTGATAGGACCTGAAACAAAGATAAAAACCTTGAATACTTCCCTAAATATACATAGACAATATAAAGAATTTCAACAACTAGAAGAAATCTCACAAACTAGATTTAAAAAGATTAGAAGAAGAGATAATCGCTACAAAAAAATCCAAAATACTAATGGATAAAATTAGAAAAAGAAAGTCAGACAAAAATACAAGACCGACTAACATCACAAAAAGATTTGCAGCCCAAACAAATATCCATTAAGAGAGCACGAGGTAACCAAAACCTCTATAAATTTCAGATCATGTCTAAGGCAGGGTACACACCTAAACGACCAGCAATCGTGCCGATGTTCAGGGCGATTTGCCTTCACCCTGGACATCGCATGATTGCCGTTACACACTTGAAAGATTTAGGGGCCTATTCATTAAACCTAAAAATTCCCTGGAGATAATTAGCTTTAGAACTCGCATGGAGTTCTACCTAATTATAGGTGGAATTCATCATTCCACCTCTCCATAAGTATCTATTCCGAAAAGTTGTAATTTTTGCGATGACAGCTTTTCGGGAAACAGATACTTTTCCCTGCCTACACTACCTTATAGCATCTGGAAACAGTGCTGCGCATGCGCTGTTACATCTGTAAAAACCAGCGCATGCGCAGCACTGCCTACAGATGCGTTAAGTTTGTGTACCACCCCCAACCCCCCCCTCCCCCCTCCGCTCACCTCCCCCCCCCCCCGACTTACCTGTCCACGCAGCAGCCTCTGGCTCCGTCCTGCTGGTCTGTCATGTGGTTTCCCAGCAGACCACATGACAGATTAGAAAAAAAAAAAAAACTTTTTTTTTTTTGTCTAAACTTTCTTGTGCTCTGCTGGGGAGCACACATGTCCAACCAGCCTCCGGAGCCTGAGGACGGAGCAGAGCGCCGGAGGGAGACATCGGGGGACCTGCACATGCGGATACAGGTAAGTTTCACCTGCTATTCGCCACCTCACAGTGGCGAATAGTAACTGCATCAAATTCCGAAAATTGATAATTTTCGGAATTTGATGAATACCATAATTTCCACATCCCCATACTAATGTATGGGGAGTGTGGAAATTAACGCAGGGGATATATCTGTGATATCTCCTGTGCTAAGTGGCTACATGAATACCAAAATAACGTTATTTAAGGAAAATGTCCTTAAAAACGTTATTTTAGTGTTGATGAATAGGCCCCTTAATGAAATTCGGAACAATCACTGTTCCGTCCTTCATTAACTTGTACAGGCTCACATGCGATATCGCATGATTGACTGTGCAGCACAGTCAATCACAAGATATCGCATGCGACCGCGGGTACGTGCAAATTGGGCATACACACTGCACGATATGCCCAATTTGTCGTTCCGATTTGGCTAAATCTGCCAAATCGGGCCAATATCGTACAGGTGTGTATGCACCCTAAGAAACCTTAATGGGATATGTGAAATCGTAAGGTTTTGTGTCTATGAAATTTCATTGCTTTTTTATAATTTATTAACCATCAGGGTTTGGAGGAGCAAACCAGGTCACCTGCAGGGGAGATGGGCAAGAAAATAGTACACTGGCATGGGTGGAGGAGGGGACAGCACACAGGAGGCGTTGTGGGGGTGCAGAGGGAGAGACTGCTGCAGGGGGGTGTTGCCAGTGTGCGGAGCAGTGGCAGCAGTGGGGGGGTGCTGAGCAGTGGCAGCAGTGGGGCAGTACACAGAGGCATCAGCGGGTGACTGAGAGGCTCACTGGCATGCATCTGAGAAAATAAAATCAATAAGACAAAGATGCATGGATGTATCAGTGAGATCCATCCATGCATCTGTAGGGGTTCTGTGTATTTAGCACAACCAGCCCTGGGATTTTCAGAGCCAGTCCTGGTTGTGGAAATACAGGGGACAAAATACGTAGTGGTTCCATGTATTTAGTACAACCAACATTGGGCTCAGCTGAGCCGGTCCTGGTTTTGGTAACACAGAGGAAAAAAAGAGTAGGGGTCCCCTCTGTATTATCCATAAACAGCACCAAGCTCTTTCTAGAGGGGGAGTAATGGCACAGCAAGGGGACCCCTTTCACCATGTCCTCCGGCCAAATCATTACCCCTGACTGCTAGTCAGCCAAGGCCGGGGAACCAGGGCACCAAAGGCCTGGACTGATAGCCCACACTATGCCCGGCACCCCTGGGCAGTGGGTGCTGGGTTGATTGTGTAGTGCAAATAAAGAGTTAAAATATTGTCTTTTGCAGGTTAATTACAGGTCCCAGCAAGCCTCCCCTGCATGCTGGTACTTGGAGAACCACAAGTACCAGCAAGCGGGGCATTAAGGGCCCTCTGGTACCTATAGTGCACATGTAAAAGAAATATTAAAATAAAAACATTACACCAAATGCTTTAATAATTTATTATGCTGCACCTTCACCTGGGGGGTGGCAGCTTTTAAGCTCTTTTACATGGCTGCTGCCTCCCAAGGACTTCCACGGTGTCTTCACCTGGAGGGCGGCAGCCTTTAAGCTCTTTTACATGGCCGCTGCCCATCCAGGACTTCCCCGGCATCTTTCATCTTCAAGAGCTCTTCATTGCTCCTCCATCGCCATCAGACTGACACTCGTTTCCTGGTGCTGGCTAATATAAGCCAGCATAAAAGGGAGGGGCGATGACACGGGAAGCCAGCCACGCCGCTGCCTGCTACTGAACTCTGCAAGGTAAATAGCCATGTCCCGTCACTGCTTTCTGTCCCAATGCCGCTGTGTCCCATTTCCATGCCCACCACATCCAGCAGCAGTGGTGGACGGTGCGGGAACCCACCGACGCCACGCTAATGGTGGTGTGGGGGGTGGCCAGATCCCCACCACCGCTAACGCCTGCTACCTCCGCCAGGTCCCCTCCACAGCTAAAGCCAGCAAAGGACAGCACCCAAGTCAAGCCACTGTACAACCCCTGCAGGAGGCCACCTACTGAGCAGCGCAGCAAGTTGAAGCTCCCTATCTTTATAATGGGGCATTTGTGGGCTGATAGTTAAAAAACTGTAACTTTATCAATTACCTAAATCCCAAAAGTACCTAGAGTGGAACAAGAGCTACCTAGTAACGAAAACCCAAGTCCTAATTTGTCCTCTGCCCTGAGTTATGCCTTCCTAACAATCTCCCATAGACTAAAGAAGAAAAGTGGTCCTAACTGAAAGTGGCAGAAAAAACTGACAGTTTAAATTTTAGATTGTTCCCAAATCCTCATTTTTAATTTATTTTTGACCTGAAATTTGGCATGCAGCACCGAGCAACAGTTCTACCAGTCCATGTCAAATTTCAGCTCAGTACGTTCAATAGCTTTTGAGGTGTAGCCCCTTAAACACCATGAACCCATCTCAGGAATTCTCTATGGGAAAATTCTGTTTATTTGATTCAGCCTTAATTTATACATAATATAATACACAACCCTATATGCAAACATACATATATTGTACATATATTTCTCTGCACATATATATATATATATATATATATATATATATACACAGTAATATATATATATGTATTTATATATACAGTACATACATATAAGCACACACACACGTTGACATTCACATATATCTTGGGTTCCATTAGTAGAGAGAAAGGGGAAGGGAATAAAATTCCATGGGGAACATTTACTAAAGGTCGATTTGGCATTTTGAGTGATTTGAGGTGCGATTTTCATTTGCTTTGTATTCGATTTTGCTTTTGGGTATTTACTAAAGGCCAAATTGAATGTAAAATCGAACTTCAAATTGAATTTTTGGTCAAATCGACCTCAAATCAACCATCGGAAAAACATTGGTACTTTTACATAGCACAACACACAAAACCCTTATTTACTATCATTCGATTTGAAATCAACCTCAAAATCGGACTTCAAATCACCAAATGAATAGACCTTCTTCATGATTTCGAATTGAGCATGAGCAGGTTGGATTGACACAGATACATGCAGACATCATTGAGATGCCTGCATGTGTCTGACTGGAAAAAGTAATTAAACAGTTAAAAGTTTAAAAAAAATTGACGTGAGGCCCCCCTTCCCAAATCAGAACCAGCCCCGGACTGTTCAAACCCAGGTCTGGTTGACTTCTTTCTCTGTTGACTACAGAGAAAGAATTATGTAGGATCCCCCTGTACTCAGTACAACCAGCACTGGGCTATGGGAACCAGGGCTGGTTCTGGATTTACAGGGAAAAATTTGCATAGGGTCTCCCTGTAAATCACAGAACCAGCACCAGACCCTTTCTAACGGGGGACTGATGCCACAGCCAGGGGAGCCCTATCACCGGGCCCCCCAGCCGCAGCATCAGCCCTGACCGCTAGTCAGCCCAGGCCAGGGATCCCTGGGAAGTTGGAGACCCCTCCAAAAAAAGGGGTCTCCCTCTCCAGGGCACCCATAGCCTAGGCTGATAGCCCGGGGCTATCCCCGTCACCCCTGGGCGGTGGGTGGTGGGTTGATTGTGTGAGTGTTGTGTAAAAATAGAAGTATAAAAACATTGTCTTTCCAGTAGAACTGCAGGTCCCAGCAAGCCTCCCACACATGCTGGTACTTGGAGAACCACAAGTACCAGCATGCGGGGCATTAAGGGCCTACTGGGACCTGTAGTTCACCTGTAAAGAAATGTTTAAAGAAACACACACACTTTACACAGTATAAGTTTAATACATACATACATACACACTCACACATACTCACCTATATTACATCGAGTGGTCCCCTTGTCCAGTAGGCATCCATGGGTTAAAATAAAAAAATGATAAGCCTGACCATGGCTCTAAACAGTAATCATTCTAACCAGAATGATTATTCCTTCCCGAATGAAGCGCACAGATGCGGCTTCCTCCTTTGACGCTCTGTGTCTGTGCGTTCATTGGCTGAGAGGTTAGGCCCCGCCTCTCAGCCAATGAACGGCTCCTCCATTGAAGTCAATGGTGGGAGCCGCAGGATAAACTTTAGTTACCCTGTGGCTCTCACCATTGACTTCAATGGAGGAGCCGTTCATTGGCTGAGAGGCGGAGCCTGACCTCAGCCAATGAACGCACAGACACGGAGCTTCAAAGGTGGAAGCCGCGTCTGTGCAGTTCATTCGGGAAGGAATAATCATTCTGGTTAGAATGATTATTGCTTAGTGTGATGGTCAGGCTTATAATTTTTTATTTTAACCCATGGATGCCTACTGGACAAGGGGACCACTCCAGGTAATATAGGTGAGTATGTGTGAGTATGTATTGTGGTAGTATCACTAGAGATGGCACTGGTGAGCAGCAGATTATGTGTGAGGCAGGAGAGATCCACCCACACAGAGAAGAAAATGATTCTGGGAGATTGTGTAAGGGCTGCACAGTGGATTCAGTCCAGGGAGGACTGAGGCAGAACAGTCAGACAGAGCTCATTGTGCCAGGAAGCCATTGGGGGCCAGAGGGCCTGAGCCTAGACCTGTGAGATACAGGGTAGGCCATCAAACTCTGGGACTGAGCTATGGTACATGCAAGGAAGCAGGCCAGACTGTGAGGCTGTGACAGACAGCCAACTAAAGACCAGGCGGAGCCTGTGTTAACCTGCAGGGAGCAGGGCTAAGCTGACTTTGGACTTTTATTTGCAGACTAGCTGCACTTTAATAGTGAGGGATCAAGAAGTGAGCTAGTGCCCTAAACAAGGGCTAGGTTGTTTATTGTTTTTCTGTTTCCTGATTTCACATGCTGGAAGTAAAGTACCATTTATGTTTATTTAACTATACTGCTACGTGTGGACTCTAATTCTGCACCTCTCTCTGCACCACTGACCCCAGTCTATCGAGCTAATTAAACTCAAGCTATCACAGTATGTATGTATTAAACTTAGACTGAATAAGGTGTGTGTGTTTCTTTAAACATTTCTTTACAGGTGAACTACAAGTCCCAGTGGGCCCATAATGGCCCGCATGCTGGTACTTGTGGTTCTCCAAGTACCAGCATGCGGGGGAGGCTTGCTGGGACCTGCAGTTCTACTGGAAAGACAATGTTTTTAGACTTCTATTTTTACACAACACTCACACAATCAACCCGCCACCCACCACCCAGGGCTGGAGGGGATAGCCCTGAGCTATCAACCTAGGTTAGGGGTGCCCTGGAGAGAAAGACCCCTTTTTTTGAAGGGGTCTCCAACTCCCCAGAGATCTCTGGCCTGGTCTGACTAGCGGTCAGGGCTGATGCTGTGGCTAGGGGGGCCCAGTGATATGGCTCCCCTGGCTGTGTCATCAGTCTCCCGTTAGAAAGGGTCCGGTGCTGGTTCTGTGATTTACAGGGAGACCCTACGCAAATTTTTCCCTGTAAATCCAGAACCATCCCTGGTTCCCATAGCCCAGTGCTGGTTGTACTGAGTACAGGGAGACCCTACGTAATTTTTTCCCTGTAATTAGTCAACCAGACCAGGGTTTGAACAGTCCGGGGCTGGTTCTGTTTTGGGGGGGGGACCTCAGGTTTTTTTTTTTTTTTTTTAAATTTTAACTCTTTAGTCACTTTTTCCAGTCAGATACATGCAGGCATCTCACTGATGTCTGCATGTATCTGTGTGAGAACGAACTGCTCATGCTGAAAGTGAAAGCATGAAGCAGTTCTATGGTGTCAGGGATTTGCAGTTCATTTTGAAGTGTGATTTGCCATTCGATTTGTACAAGAACTTGCCAAATCAAACAGCAAATCACTGTTCAAAACTGACTCAAATCTAATTTGTTTTGCAAATCGCTACACTAATCGAATAATAGTAAATGCAGGGCAAAAACGGTTTTGACTGAATTTGATTTGAGTCAATTTGAGAAGAGCTAAATCACTCCTCAAATCGACCTGCAAATCGACCTTTAGTAAATTTACCCCCATGTCTCCACAAAACAAGAAACAGGATCAGGATACTACATTTAAAAGTAGGCATGAACGCCGGACCATTTTTGCTGGATTTGGCTCTGATTCGTCGTCCGGCTTTGGATTTGGATTTCCCAAACCTACCGTGACTGGATTTGGATTTGAATTTTTTACAAAAATTTACAAAGAAAGATAAAATCACATAATTTATTTATTTTTGTTCCTAGAGTATTATTAACCTCAATAACATTTATTTCCAGTCAATTTAGACCACCTCACAGCTAATAATATTGTTTTCACCATTATTGGCCAAAAGTTGCAGTGAGCTGACTGGTTACTAAGCAACAGAGCAGCGGCACAGACACCACAGAGTCACAGTGCTTGTATACACAGAGGGCTAAGGCCCACAAAGCCACGGTGCTTGTATATGCAGAGGTCTAAGGTCCACAAAGTCACAGTGCTTGTATACACAGAGGGCTAAGGCCCACAGAGTCATGGTGCTTGTATACACAGAGGGCTAAGGCCCACAAAATCATGGTGCTTGTATACACAAAGGGCTAAGGTCCACAAAGTTACAGTGCTTGTATACACAGAGGGCTAAGGCTCACGGAGTCACAGTGCTTTTAATTCATTTTATACAGCAGGCTAAGGCCCACTGAGTCACGGTGCTTGTATACACAGAGGGCTAAGGCCCATGGAGTCACGGTGCTTGTATACACAGTGGGGTATAGCAGCAAAATAAGTTTTATTTTTAAACTTTTAACTTTCTATTTAGTTATTTAAACTTAAACTTTTTTTTTTTTACACACAGCGACTTGTGAGTCTCGTCACTTTAAACAGTATAGCGGAGCAATGCAGCATAAATCAGTGTGCAGTCAGTGTGCCCCCTTACACAGTCACTTTTGCCAGCACAGCCACTTGTGAGTTTCTGGACACAGCACTTAGGAGCTCATTCAGACCTGTTTGCAAGCGGCAGCTCGCTCGTACGCGCCTGATGTTTTGCAACCGCGCATGCGCACGCTTCGTTAACTACTCAGAGCGATCGGAATCTGCTCGCTCGCCAAGCAAAGACAGCCCAGTGTAATGAGTGACAGGAGAGGCCGTTTGTAGGTAGTAACAGGGGCAGGATACTAATAACGGGGGAGTGCCTGAGTGTTTCAATGCCATTTCAGAGTCATGCATAATTATCAGCCAGCGCCACAGTACACATCACCTTCCTTTTTTTTTACACTGAAGTCCTCGCAGTGCTTGCGGTAGGGTAAAGGCACCCTCAAGCGCTGCGATCTCTTACGATTGTCCTCGATGTACCAATGTTTAAAAACACTTCCTGGAGATGACGTGCGCTAGTGGGTGTATCAACATACGCTAATGGGCGTCTATAGACACAAAGTGATCGCTCGTCAAGACAAGGTGGGCGTGCTTATGCCTTTCCGAGCGAGTGCCAGCCATGTCGTCGCTTAGCCGAATTTGCATACGCTGGGGGCGAGCGATCGCATCTGGCGAGCGACTCTGAATCAGGTCCTTAATCAGCAGAGTATAGCACAGCATCAGCGTGCATTGTGCCCCCCAAACAGCCACTTTGCCAGTACAGCCACTTGTCCCACTCAGCCAGCCAGTATTCAGCAGAGCATTGCGCAGTATACATCAGCGTGCCCCCTATACAGCCACTTGTCCCACTCAGCCAGACAGCACAGTAGCAGAGCAGTGCGCAGTCCGGAGCATGCAGGAGAAATGGCGCCGAGTCGTGGGACTCGGCGTCTTATGTAGAGGCGAACTCTCGCGAGGATCCGACGTCAGGACGCTAATGTTCGGTTCACAGTGGGGATCCGAGCCTCGGCTCGAGTGGGACTCAGATCCCCATGTTCGGAGCAGTTCAGATTCTGTGGATTCTCATCACTTTTTAAAATGTATAATGATCATGCTACAGATGATGTAATGATACATAATAATACATAGCATCTTGTTGGATTAATAAAATTTATAGGATTGTCCACTATTAGAAACCACATTCTGATTAACTTATTAATTTAGGCAGATAAATATATATCTTTGATTGCATTTAGGTATTCATGACTATTTGTGCTCTGTTTTTACTAAGCAGGAGAGACCTGTGCCATGCTACTAAGCAGGAGAGACCTGTGCCAGGCTACTAAGTAGGAGAGACCTGTGCCAGGCTAATAAGCAGGAGAGACCTGTGCCAGGCTACTAAGCAGGAGAGACCTGTGCCAGGCTAGCATACAGGAGAGAACTGTAGCAGACTACACAGACAGGAGAGATCAGTGTTCTTGTATTAGTCCTATCACACCCTCACCTGACAGTCTAATGCTGGGTACACACGGGTTGACATATTGGCCAATCAACTGAACGGCCGATATATAGTGTGTTTATCATCTAGCTTTTACAGACGATATGTCTATAAATGACATCATTCACAGACATATCGCGCCGGCTGTGCAGCACAGTCGATGGCAGAAATGTGTGCAGATATATCTGACCATCGTGCTGTGTGTACGGGTGGTCAGACAACTACCTGTAGACTTACTGCACAGGCAGCTGGGGAGGGGGATGCAACGCAACCCCTGGCCAGATGGCCGTGATGGTTGTTGAGTGTGTATGAACAACCATCATCTGCAGATATAGCTTTCAGGTGTGTACCCAGCTTAATGTAAGCCTGGCCAACCTGTCCCAGCATACCCTCCCACCCATCAGCTGGTAAAGCATGCTGGAGAGCTACAGGTTGGTCTAAAGCTTTAATTACCTCTCTAAGCCCCGCCCCCTCATTACAGTAAACCTTTCAGATTGCTCATGCTTTGCCTGTAGGACAGTCTCCTGTCTGAGCTCCTGGGTGTTGGACACAGACAAATTTTCCCTTGTAACTTTTTTTGTTAATCTTCCCCCCCCCTCTGCCAATGGGATTATAAAACTATTACCCCCTGATCTGAATTTGGACTTTGTCTCAGTAATAACAGTGACTCAGATACCAGCGACTGACAAGGTAACTGTCTGGATGATTGTAGAGTCTCTCTCATTTGTGTGGTACTGTGGTTTATTTTGTAGGAAATTAATGCTGTGTGTATTAGACACTGCTGTATATTAGAATGTGCTGCTTCTAGGCAAAGTGTCTCTCAGGGGGGAACTTCAAAGCTTTCACATAAAATGTGAATGCTTGTTTTTTTGCAAAAAAACAAAAATAGACAAATTGGTTATTTCAAATTGTAGTTTGGGTGTGGCTGGAATCCCTGTAATATTGAGAATGTATAAAATGGGCAGTGGCTGAGTGGGGCTTATTTATAAAAAGGTTTGTACATTTTTGCAACTTTTACTAAGTTCCTGAGGTGCGGTGTTTGTGTGTGGGCTTTTTCTTTGGCTTGCTTTTGTCTTTTAAAATGATTGCTGCTTTATTAATCTAGGCAGACTCACCATAAGTGAGTGAAGGTCACAGGCTATTAACTACCCTCCAACATGACCCATTGTATTAGGTACAAAATGCTCTGCTCCTGGACTTCACTCTTTATTTATGATTGTAGTCAACTGTGTTGCAATCATAAATTAAGAGCGAAGTCCAGGAGCAGAGCATTTTGTATCTAATGGAACGGGTCATGTTGGAGGGTCTGCTATTACATGAGCCCTTATAGATGTCTGCAGAGAGTTCCTGAAAGCATAATAGGTCCTAAATTGAATGCATGTATGCATTTCTCCCAGCTGTCCTGACTTTTGGGAGACGGTCCTATTCTGAGGGGATCATCCAGCAGATCAGTGCATTGGCCCCACTTTCAGGATGGTTGGGTGGTGCCGCACATACCTGGGGAAGGATACTGGGACCACCCCTGACATGTTGTGATCACACCCACTGCGCCCGCTCGGTCTACTGAATACAATAATAGGTTGGATGGTATGTGCATGGGCCGAAGCGGCAGATCCTTATCCATCCCTGACTAGGATCTAATCAGGTCAAATCTGTTGTCTGTTCGCTGTAATGAGTCACTTAGTCCCTAATGAGGCTACACAGCACCACATCCTAGGAGAAATACGGGAAAGTTCTCTTTAGGTAAATTGTAGGAGACTGGGATGTTAGGATGATGTTTCCACTTCTGCTCAGTGCCGCTGGCAGCGCAGTAATAGTGACCCATCTCTGCCATCTGTTACTGACCTGCGCACTTTCACCTGATAAAATCCGATCTCTACATTTCTACTTTATATTCATACGGCATTCTGTATAGGGGTATTTTAGAGAACAATATTCATAAAATGTATGTTTCCATTTTCAAAACTTTCATATTCATTATGTTTGTATATTCTAAAATAATGAATTCATAAAATGAGTCTACCAATTAAGAAAACCCCCAAAAAGTTACAGAAGCCATATAAAGTACAGGCAGCACAGACTGTGTAATGGTTAGCATTACTGCCTCACAGCACTGAGGTCGTGGGTTCAATACCCACTACGGCCCTAACTGTGTGGAGTTTGTATATTCTCCCTGTGCTTGCGTGGGTTTCCCCCGGGTGCTCCGGTTTCCTCCCACACTCCAAAAATATACTGGTAGGTTAATTGGCTCCCAATAAAAATGACCCCTAGTGTGTATGTATGTGAGCATGTGATAGGGAATATAGATTGTAAGCTCCACTGGGGCAGGGACTGATGTGAATGGCCAAATATTCTCTGTAAAGCGCTGCGGAATATATATACGCTATATAAATAACTGGTAATAATAATAAAGTACAACAAACATTATAAATACATTTATTTCAAATATTATTTAAATTTATTATTAAAATAATATTTTTATTATTAATAATATTGTTCTAATTATCTGGCCTGAAAATATAGCACTGAATTGAATTATGTAAAGTGATATTTCTCCTATAGCATCATCATATATGAGCAACAATTGCCTCTTTCCATATACATTTTCTATTAAAGTAATAAGTGTTTCTGGGACCTCATACATACCTGTCCACATAGATACAGAGTGATAGTAGTTACTGGGACATTATACATACCTGTCCACATAGATACAGAGTAATAGTAGTCACTGGGACATTATACATACCTGTCCACATAGATACAGAGTAATAATTGTTTCCCTACAATCAGGGCCAGATTTTCAATGGGGCGTGTGGAGCAGTAGCTCCAGGCCGCCTATCAAAATAGGCCTATAGCAGCATCTGCTGTGCTGCTGTAGCAGTCTGCCCTGCTAGCGGCTGGCCAACACTCACCCATTGAGACCCCCCACGCCCCCACCCTTGGCCATCCACTACTTAAACACGAGAGATAAGAGGAACGGTGTAAGACATCACTAACCATCCCTCAGTGCTTCCTCGGTGCCACAAAACACTGTAAGTGCAGCCCACTGCCTATGCAATGAGCAGGAACTTATCTCTGGGAAGGAGACGGGTCAGCTGACCGGGTTCCTGATTCTTGCTCTCAGGTGTCAATCTTGCAGTGCAGCTGAGACTCTTACTGCTGTCCTGGCTGCTGATCATCGGTACAGTAGTCTACATGTAGAGTCCTGTTGAAAAGACATTAGGGTCTTGAAACATTGACAATTTCTGTACCGATGTTTATGCCTACTTAAACACCTTTTTCCACACCAACTGGGAGTGCCACCTCTTCCTTGCTGTTTGGGGTGTTTCTGTGCACCACTAAGAGGGGGATCCTGATCTATTTATGTATAGGAGGGCACCACACTTTTACTTCTTTATCCAGAGTTATCTAGTTTGACTGCCAAGCCACCTCAGTCTCTGGCCCCTGCTCAGCCCCACCTCCTCTCTGGCTGGCCCACCATCTTTTTGCTGGCATTCTCCAGGACTCTTTCCCCCCCCTTCACATCCCCCCCCTTTTAGCGACTCCATGGACCCTCCTCCCTGCCACAGCTCTATCTTGATTCCTCACCTACCCCATTGCGGCTCCATCCCAACCCCCTGGCTCCCATACTTACCACAGCAGCTGTTCCTATCCAAAGGCCATCAAGGAACAGGGAGGCCGCTCCATCCTGTTGTGAACTTAAAGTAAGTACGAGGTGTCTCATACCCTCAGGGGCAGAATAGGTATGATATGCCGGTGGCTGAATTGCCACCAATTCAAATATTGACGCCGGAAGTCTGAATGGTGAAGATCCTGACTGGGGCTGGTAAGTACCCTAACCCTCTCCTCCCCTCCCCCCCCTAACCCTCCCTTAGTGGTGCCTAACCCTAACCTCCCCCAGGTGGTGCCTAACCTCCCTCCGGTGGTGCCTAACCCTAACCCCCCTTTCCACATCCTAAACCTAACCCTCCAAGGGGGGTACCTAACTCTAACCTGCATACAGTGGTGCCTAACCCTAATCCCCCCTACCCGTAGCCTAACCCTACTCAGGGGGTGCCAAACCCTAATCTCCTCCCAGGGGTGCCTAAACCTAACCACCCCACCACACAGTTTCCCCACACTCACTGCTGTCAGTGGCTGAAATGTCTACCACAAGCTGGCATTCCAGCTGATTCCCTGCAGAACTGTTGTGACTTTCAGTTCACAACAGCCGTGTGTGGGTTCTAAATTGTATAGAAAATCCCCTGATAAAGTGGGTTCTGCTTTTCATTGTGGCATAATGTGTATTGTGGGGGCACCATGATGTGACATAATGTGTATTAGGGATATTACAATCTGGCATAATGTGTATTGTGGAGGCATTACAATCTTGACTCTGAACTGTCCTTTGTTTCCCACATTCAATCTGTTTCAAAATCATGTTGCATACATCTAAAAAACATACCCAAAATTCTACCATATCTCACACAGGACACTGCAAAAACTCTACTCCTGCACTCCTTATTTCCCGCATTGACTATTGCAATAGTCTCCTCACTGGTCTTCCCAAAACCAGGCTATCGCCATTACAATCCATTATGAATGCAGCTGCGAGGCTTATCTTCCTTGCCAAATGTTCATCATCTGCTGCACCGCTCTGTCAGTCCCTCCATTGGTTGCTGGTTTTCTACTGTATTCAATATAAAATACTTTTACTTACACATTAGGCTATTAGCCAAACCACACCAACATACATCTAATTTCAAAATATCTCTCAACTGACCTCTTTACTCAGCACAAGATATGCGTCTCTCATCCCAACACATTACTTGCTCCCATTCATGGTTACAGGACTTTCTTTGGGCTGCACCCACTCTATGGAATGCCTTACCATGCACAATAAGACTTTCCTCTAGTCTCTAATCCTTCAAGCGTTCCCTGAAATCTCACCTCTTCAGGCAAGCTTATCAGATTCCAGAACCGCCCACATAACCTTCATAGCTTCCATATCTAATTGCATCCCCTTTCACAGTCCACACACAACCTCACACATTGCCTTTCTTTCACATCCTCCTGATATTTGGCCGACCTTCTTGTTTGACTAGATCATGCAGCCCACCAAGAAACTCTGCATTCTGGCTGGATCAAAATGCAATATATAGCACCTATCCTTGTGTATCAATGCCTATTTCCTTATGGATTGTAAGCTTATGAGCAGGGCCTTCCTACCTATATATCTGTCTACTACCCAGTTTTGTTCTATTTATGTTTCCAATTGTGAAGCGGAACGGAATATGCTGCGCTATATAAGAGTGTTAATAAATAAAATGTGGCAAAATGTGTATTGTGGAGGCATCGCGATGTGGCATACTGTGTACTGGGAAAATTACAATCTGACACAATGTGTATTGTGGGGGCAATACAATGTGGCATAATGTGTATTGTGGTGGCACCATGATGTGGCATACTGTGTATTAGGGATAATATATCACTCTATTATTCTTGCTCATCAAGAGAAATTGAATGAGGGTCATATATTAGGTCTCAGCCCCCCCATCGGCCTATGGCAATCTCCCCATCCCACCTTCTACACTGGCGTATCCCCCTCAGCCAATTCTTCCTCTGTCACATCCCCACCCGTATGCTGCATCGCATAGCCCAGCGCCACCATCTCCCTATCCTGGCACATCGACGAATGCTGTGCACTCATCATGGATGAGCGCACAAGCTGCACTCCAGGCCCATGTAGATTTTTACAATTAGTAAATTTTTAATCTTTTTTTTTTTAGTGTGTTTTTTTTTTTTTTTTTTTTAAATTGGTCAATCATTTTTTGTCTTTGGTTTTTGTTCAAGAATGACCATGAGTTTGGTCATTTTGCCAAGACTAGGGTGAATGGACTTCACTGGACTTGTTTCCCAAACGTTGTTACATCTATGTACTTCTTGTGCTCAAAGAACACTGGGCCTGATTCAGAGCCGAACGCTCTGACCAGAGCGCTCGCTCTGAATCAGGGTCCTCCTCCCTGAAAATGGAGCGGCCTTATGGACGCTCGCATAGCTGCGGGTTACCACCCACAGCTATAGCGAGCGTCCATGATGATGGTCAAGACCATCGCGACCATCAGGCTTGCGAAGAAGACCCTGCGGTAGGGTCTCGCTGCCGCAAGCCCTGGAGTGATTTTGGTGATGTCAGTGGGGCCGGCTTCAGACGGTAGGCGATCCCATGGGAACGCCTCCGTCTGGCAGCCACGCCCCCGACATGACCACCAAAGGGGGCGTGCTGTCAATCAACATCGACAGCACGCCCCCTTTGGTGCGAGACCCGGATCGACGGAGAGCCCGTCGTTATCCGGGTCTCGCGCATGCGCACGACGGAGCTCCCTCCTCCGTGCACATGCGCAGTGGGGCAACATCGACCCGCTTGCGAGCGTCCTGCACTCGCGAGCGTGTCTGAATGACCCCCACTGTTTGGAAGTTTTGTTTTTACCCTTTACCTTCTTGACGTTAGCATCACATTCAATGGTGTCGACTGTATTTCACTACGTCTTTCAGTGCCTGATTCTTTTTGTTTGTGTAATCCTTGGCACTCTTTGGTCTGGTACAATTGAGGAATCCCATCCACAAATTATTTGAAAAAATTTATATAAAAAAAAGTTTATTTTAAAATGTATGGGGTAGGGCTACTGAGGTTGTTGTTTTATAGCCAATTGATAAAGTTTTGGCTGTCTGTATCACAACAGGAGAAGGCCCACGTTGTTATTAACATAGGCGTCCAAATAACGACACCTATCTTAATCGCAACATCAGAACTACGATGGACAACACATCCTACAAGGTAAAGTCCCGTTGAGGGGAGGGGTCTAGTTTTAGGAATTGTTTAGGGGTTATGGTTAAGTTTTGTAAGGGTGAGGGATTAGGTTAGGGGTACAAACCCCACTTTGGGAGGAGTAGGTTCTGAGTGTGGGAAACTTTGGTTAGCTTTTAATAAAGATTTTACTTTTGTCACCCCTATGAGAGGGTTTATTGTCCTCATGAGAGCACCACCCATCCCTTTAAAAAAAAAAAACCCCATCAAGGATACACCTTCTTTAATGAATATTCACTCCATTCATTAAAAATGTCCACTCCCTTGTCTCTTCGGCAACAATTCTTGATCCTTGGTCTTTAAAGATATAGGGCCTGATTCAGACCCGCTCGTGAGCGATGAGCGCTCGCAAGCGGTCCGTCGTGTGCATTCACGAGATCCGGATAGCGACGGGCAAGCCATCGCAATGGGTCTCGCTGCAAAGGGGGCGTGCTGTCGATGGTGAGTGACAGCACACCCCCTTTGGTGGACGTGCTGGGGGCGTGGCTGGCCAGACGGAGGCATTCCCATGGGAACGCCTACAGTCTGGGGCCGGCCCCACTGACATCACAAGTGATGTCAGTGGGAGTGCTTTCGGCTCTGATAAAGCCGAAAGCACTCCAGGACTTGCGGCAACGAGACCCTACCACAAGGGTGTCATCGCAAGCCCGATGGTCGCGATGGTCTTGACCATCTTCCTGGCCGCTCGTACAGCTGTGGGTGACCAGGAGGCCGCTCTAAAATTAAGAAGGACGGCCCTGATTCAGAGCGAGCGCTCTGTCAGAGCGTCCGGCTCTGAATCAGGGCCATTGTTCACAAAGTTTTTCATGTTTGTGAAAGATTTTTTGCATGAAAGACTTTTTGTTGGCAGGAAAAGTCTTTGACAAAAAAAATCTTCTAATGGATAGGCCCCTTAGAAGACAGAATAATTATGTAGCCGATCTGTATACAGGAGAGACCTTAGGTCAGACTAGCAGGCAGGAGAGACCTGTGTCACGCTAGCAGACAGGAGAGACCTGTGCCAGGCTACTAAGCAGTAGAAGAAAGGGAAGGTGGTTCTGCGCTGGATCATAAATGAGCTAGTAATTAATAAAGTGCACCTGCAGCATGCGAAGAATAAGGAATTTTCCCCCCCACAAAAGCGAATTTAAACTGTCAAAAAGTGTATCCAATTACATGAAATCACTAGTAGCATATTGCCGCGCTGGTTGCACAAAATGTATGTACCATTTAAGAAATTATGCATATATAATATATCATAAAAACAGAGCACAAATAGTCATGTATACCTAAAATCAATCAAAGATAAATATCTCTCTGCCTAAAAGAATAAGTTAATCACAATGTAGTTTCTAATAGTGGACAATCCTATACATTTTTAGTAATGTGACAGGATGCTATGGATTATTATGTATCATTACATCTATTTCATTTGTAGCATGATCATAAAGTCCCTGATAAGGTCCAGATGCTATAGCAACTATACTAGAGTATTTGCCACAAAGGGATTTCTAATTTCTGTAGAAGTAAACTTGCTGAATATACTTTAATGGCACATTGTTACCATCCTTGGCTATAAGCCATTCCTGGAACCGGTCTGCATGTAATACATCCAAACCGCTTTTTAATTGTGAAGATCTGTGGGTTCCCCTGGTAGTTCCATGGAGTGAACTCCTGTCACTCAATTGTCCAGATTTAAATATATAGACCGGTGTCAGGGAGATATTTTGAAAGGGTAGGTGCCGTCTCCAACATGGCGATGGCTCAAGCCACACTATGATAATATCGGAGTGCAGCTTATATAAAACTCCCAGAGCAGGTTAGATATATGCTGTAGTCTCTGTCAAGCACATCTTTGCAACATAACGTGACAGGGTGGACCACTAATTAGCAGGTATACACCACCGGCAGGAGACTGTATTGCCCTGCTCAGCACAGCAGAACTCCAGTATCAGCAATCAAAACACCTATATAGGACAATGTTTCTCCTAAAGGTGCAGATAAATAGTTAGTAATCGAGTAAATCCAACAGGTCCATTGTGATCATAGATAGGGACAGTGACGCATTTCATCTACACTGTAGACTTTTTCAAGCTCTATGTCCTATGTCATGAGGGGCAACTTAATTGGATAACCCCCAGGTGGTTGATAATTATTCAGTCCCTGTAACAAATGGGAAACACCCTATAAACACACAAAATTTAGACATAAAATATAACAATGTTCTTTCAATAGTTACAATGATCAGCATATTATAGAAACAAGTAAAAATATAAATAAATACATAAATATTTAAGTGTGACATGCGCATATAGTGCTATACTAATCTACATAATCTTTCATGGCAGTTTATTAGAAATTCATATTAGAAATTCATAAAAACAAAATGATATTGTTTGCATAGACTGTATGTGTGTTTTCCAATGAACACACAATTCTGTGAATTAGCAGCTCCACCATTTTGTGAGTGACAGCAATCTCACTCTGGGAGAGTGCTGAAGCTGCAGTTAACCACAGGGTGTGATGGCATACCATATCTGTATTGCGCAAGGAACATGTCCATTAAGGCATAAGCCTTAATGATTGGAATTGCATTGCTTTTTTTAGTTTGAGTGGCATAAATTCAGCAGGTTTTGTGAAATTTCAGATCACATATGTACGTTATACTGTGTGTCAAATATCCTTGATTAGTTCACTTATATACTTTTTTCATAAGATATGTATGTAAAATATCTTTATAACTGAGATTAAGAATACTATAATTGTATTCTGACAGGTGCAATTTGTTATCTGCTTATTTCCATATGTTTCAAAAGGGATTGGGTAATCTTTACTAGACAGATTTGCGATCCAAACAAATATCCATTAAGAGAGCGCAAGGTAACCAAAACCTCTATATATGCTGCTTTGAAATCCCAATACCTTAGCAGCTCCCTTATTTGCATACTGTATAGTTGAAATAAGAACGGAGAGGACCAATAGGGCCGAACTAGTATTCTCATAATTTAACCAGACCACTGCTACACATGAATGTGTCAATACATTTTGTGACCTTTTTTAACAATTAGAAAGATTAGTAACCAGAGTATCTAAAGTCTGGTGGGACAATAGAACTCTAAATTTGTAATTAGAACACAATATAATCCCAAAAGGTTAAAAGATCAAGAAACATCCGACACACAATAACGAGATTGCTATTTTCATGGAACAATGAAACAAAATTCTACATGAATGTTCCACACAACTGATAAGGATAATTCTGAGCACACATGAGACAGAACTGATAGGACTTGAAACAAAGATCAAAAACTTAAATACTTCCCTTATATACATAGACACAATAAAGAATTTCAACAACTAGAAGAAATCTCACAAACTAGATTAAAAAGATTAGAAGAAGAGATAATCGCTACAAAAAAACCCAAAAAAGTAAGGGATATAATTGAAAAAAGAAATTCAGACAAAAATACAACAAGAGCAACTAACATCACAAAAAGATTTGCGGGCCAAACAAATATCCATTAAGAGAGCGCAAGGTAACCAAAACCTCTATAAATTTCAGATCATGTCTAAGAAACCTTAATGGGACATGTGAAACCGCAAGGTTTTGTGTCTATGGAATTTCATTGTTTTTTTTATAATTTATTAACCATCAGGGTGGCACAGGTGGAGGAGGGGACAGCACACAGGAGGTGTTGTGGGGGTGCAGAGGGAGAGACGGCTGTGGGGGTGGGTTGCAGGTGTGCGGACAGTTGCAGCAGCAGGGCAGTACACAGAGGTATCAGCGGGTGACAGAGGGGCTCACTGGCATGCATCTGAGAAAATAAAATCACACAGATGCATGGATGTATCAGTGAGATTGATCCATGCATCTGTAGGGGTCCCCTGGATTTAGTACAACCAGCACTGTGCTTTTCAGAGCCAGTCCTGGTTGTGAAAATACAGGGGATAAAATACGTAGGGTTTCCCTGTATTTAGCACAACCAGCACTGGGCTCAGCCGAGCCGGTCCTGGTTTTGGACACCTAGAGGAAAAAAGAGTTGGGGTCCCCTGCATTATCCATAAACGGCACCGAGCTCTTTCTAGTGGTGGAGTAATGCCACAGCCAGGGGAACCCTTTCACTATGTCCCCCGGCCAAATCCTTACCCGTGACCGCTAGTCAGCCAAGGCTGGGGATCCCTGGGGAGCTAGGCACCCCCAAATAAAGGGCTCCCCATCTCCAGGGCACCCCAGGCTGGGTTGATTGTGTAGTGCAAATAAAGAGTTAAAATATTGTCTTTTGCAGGTTAATTACAGGTCCCAGCAAGCCTCCCCTACATGCTGGTACTTAGAGAACCACAAATACCAGCAAGCGGGGCATTAAGGGCCCTCTGGTACCTATAGTGCACATGTAAAAGAAATATTAAAATAAAAACATTACACCGAATGCTTTAATAATTTATTATGCTGCACCTTCACCTGGGGGGTGGCAGCTTTTAAGCTCTTCTACATGGCTGCCACCTCCCCAGGACTTCCATGGCATTTTCACCTGTAGGGCGGTGGCATTTAAGCTCTTTTACACGGCCGCCGCCCATCCAGGACTTCCCCAGCGTCTTTCATCTTCAAGAGCTCTTCATTGCTCCTCCTTCGCCATCAGACTGACACCTGCTGCCTGGCGCTGGCTTCTATGCAGCTTGCAGCACCGAGCAACAGTTCTACCCGTCAGTGGTGTAACTAGGGTATTTGGAGCCCAGGGCAAATTTGAAAAGGGAGCCCCCCCCCCCCCCAACATCCCGAGCTGTGCGCGCGCCAAAGAAAATGGGCTTGGTCACTTAAAAATGGGGCGTATCAACATAACACAACCCATTTTATTTTCACGCTGAACATTCCTATCCATATGCACCTTAACCCCAGTAGTACACCTTATACAGTACCCCCAGTATGCAGTTGTGGTCCCTCTTATGCAGGCCCATAGTAGTGCCCCTTATACAGTATCCCCAGTAGTGGTCCCCCTTATACAGCCCCCAATTAGTTCCCCCTTACTCAGTACCCCCAGTAGTGGCCCCCCAAATGCAGTGCCCCACATAGTGTTCCCCCTTATGCAGTGCCCCCAGTAGCAGTCCCCACAATGCAGTGCGCCCAGTAGCGGTATCCCCTTATGCAGTGCCCTTTATATGGTGCCCCAGTAGTAGTCCCCCCCCCCCCCTATGCAGTGCCCTTTATATAGTGCCCCCAGCAGTAGTTCCCCCCCCCATGCAGTTTTCCCAGTAGTGGTCCCCTTATGCAGGCACCCTGTAGTGATTCCCCCTATCCAGTGCCCCCTGTAGTGGCCCTTCCAATTATTGCCCCCAGTAGTGGTCCCCCAAGTGCAGTGCCTCTTGTAGTAGGCCCCTTTTATAATGCCCCCAGTGGTAGTTCCCCCCCCAAGTAGTAGTCCCCAGTAGAGTAGGTCCTCCCAATGGCGCCCCCAGTAGTAACCACCCCTCCCCCAGTAGAGGTCCCCCCAGTAGTAGCCACCCCTCCCCCAGTAGATGTCCCCCCAGTAGTAGCCACCCCCCTCCCCCGTTGTGCAGATAGGTTTTTAAAAAAAAAAAAATATATATATATACCTACCTGAATTTCTGGTGCTAGTCCTGCTCGCGATGCCGCTTCCGCCCGTGTTATGCACAGCCTGAGCCCGCCTCCTGGCGCTATTGGGCAAGCGCTCAGGGGGAGAGAACGGGCTCAGGCGTGCAGCACAGGACCGATGCTGGAAGCCTAGCGCTGGTCCTGTGTAAATGTGTAGCGCTGACCGCACTCATTGCGGTCGGCGCTACACTGGCTAACTAGGACGGGTGGGCCGGTACCGTGGCTGGCGGCGCCCCCCCGCGCCACCGGTCCAACGGTGCCCAGGGCACGCACCCCGCTCGCCCTGCCCTAGTTACGCCACTGCTACCCGTCCATGTCAAATTTCAGCTCAGTACTTCCAATAGCCCCTCTCAGAAATTCTCTATAGGAAAATTCTGTTTATTCAATTCAGCCTTAATATATACACAATATAATACACAACCCTATATGCAAACATGCATATATTGTACATATATTTTTCTGCACATTACTATATATACACAGATATATATATTTATATATACAGTACATACATATAAGCACACACACAAACACGTGTGCATTCACATATATTTTGGGTTCCATAAGAAGAGGGAAAGGGGAAGGAAATAAGAGACCATGGGCCTGATTCAGACCCGTTCGCTAGATGCAATTGCTCGCTGCGAGCGTATGGAAATTCGGCTAAGTGACGTGAAGGCAGCCACTCGCAGGGCAAGTCATAAGCACTCCCACTTTGTTTTGGCGAGCAATCACTTTTTGTTTGTAGACGCCCACCAGCCTGTCTTAAGATGCCCACTTGTGTATGTCATCTCCAGGAAGTGCATGAAACTATTGGTACATCGAGCACCATCAGATGCGTTCGCAGCACTTGAGGTTGACTATACCCTTCCGCAAGCACTGCGAGTACTTCAGTGTATATTTCTAGCAAGTGACGTGTCCTATGACGCTGGCTGTTAATTATGCACGCCTCTCACGCCTGCGTTCGCACCTCCACTCCCCCGTTTCCAGTGGCCTGCCCCTGTTACCACCCACAAACGGCTTGACCTGTCACTCATTCAGCTGGGCTGTCTATGCTTGGCAAGCGAGGGTTTCCCCATCGCTCGTTCCAGTTCGCATACGCGCAATACGAAGCGTACGCATGCACACATTGAAAAACATTGCTCGCTCCGAGCAATCGCTTGCTAGTGAACGGGTCTGAATCAGGCCCCATGTCTCCACAAAACAAGATACAGGATCAGGATACTATATTTAAAATTAGGGATGAGCCCCGAACCATTTTAGCTGGATTTGGATTTGGCTCTGATTCGTCGTCCGGTTTGGATTTGGATTTGCCAAACCTGCCATTACTGGCTTTGGCTTTTTTACAAAAATTGACAAAAAAAGCTAAAATCACATGATTTGCCTTTTTTTGGTTCCAAGAGTATTATTACCCTCAATAATATTAATTTACAGTCAATTTAGACCACCTCACAGCTTATAATATTGTTTTCACCATTATTGGCCAAATGTTGCTGTGAGCTGACTGGTTACTAAGCGACAGAGCAGCGGTGTGGACACCACAGAGTCATAGTGCTTGTATACACAGAGGGCTAAGGCCCACAAAGTTACGGTGCTTTTAATTAATTTTATTCAGAGGGCTAAGGCCCACTGAGTCACAGTGCTTGTATTCACAGAGAGCTAAGGCCCACAAAGTCACAGTGCTTGTATTCACAGAGGGCTAAGGCCCACAAAGTCATGGTGCTTGTATACACAGAGAGCTAAGGCCCACTGAGTCACAGTGCTTGTATTCACAGAGAGCTAAGGCCCACAAAGTCATGGTGCTTGTATACACAGAGAGCTAAGGCCCACAAAGTCACAGTGCTTGTATACACAGAGGACTAAGGCCCACAAAGTCATGGTGCTTGTATACACAGAGGGCTAAGGCCCACAGAGTCACGGTGCTTTTAATTTATTTTATACAGAGTGCTTGTATACACAGTGGGGTACAGCACCAAAATAAGTTTAAAAAAAAAAAAAAACACTTAGCTTTCTTTTTTTTACTTTTTTAATTTTTTTTTTTTTTTTTTACACACAGCCACTTGTGAGTCTCGACACTTTAATCAGTATAGCGGAGCAATGCAGCATACATCAGCGTGTAGTCAGTGTGCCCCTTTACACAGTCACTTTTGCCAGCACAGCCACTTATGAGTCTCTGGACACATCACTTAATCAGCAGAGTATAGCGCAGCGTGCATTGTGCCCCCTATACAGCCACTTTGCCAGCACAGCCACTTGTCCCACTCAGCCAGGCAGTGATCAGCAGAGCATTGCGCAGCATACATCAGTGTGCCCCCTATACAGCCACTTGTCCCACTCAGCCAGCCCAGTAGCAGAGCAGTGCACAGTCCGGAGCATGCAGGAGAATGGAGCCGAGTAGCGAGACTCGGTGCCTTATGTAGAGGCGAACTCTCACCTCTCGCGAGGATCCGATGTCAGGACGCTGATGTTCGGCTTGCAGTGGGGATCTGAGTCGGCAGGAACACCCAAGCCTAGGCTCGGCGGGACTCAGATCCCCATGTTCAGAGCGGTTCGGATTCTGTGGATTCTCATCTCTATTTAAAATGTATAATGATCATGCTACAGATGATGTAATGATACATAATAATACATAGCATCCTGTTGAATTACTAAATTTATAGGATTGTCCACTATTAGAAACCACGTTCTGATTAACTTATTAATTTAGGCAGAGAGATTGATTTTAGGTATTCATGACTATTTGTGCTCTGTTTTTACTAAGCAGGCGAGACCTGTGCCAGGCTACTGAGCAGGCGAGACCTGTGCCAGGCTACTGAGCAGGCGAGACCTGTGCCAGGCTACTGAGCAGGCGAGACCTGTGCCAGGCTACTGAGCAGGAGAAACCTGTGCCAGGCTACAGGAGAGAACTGTAGCAGACTAACAGACAGGAGAGATCAGTGTTCTTGTATTTATTAGTCCTGTCACATCCTCACCTGACAGTCTAATGCTGGGTACACACTGGTTGACACATTGGCCATTCAACTGAACAGCCGATATTTTGTGTGTTTATCAGCATCAGCTTTTACAGACGATATGTCTGTAAATGACATAATTCACAGACATATCGTGTTGGTTGTGCAGCATAGTCGATGGCAGAAATATATGCAGATATATCTGACCATCGTGCTCTGTGTACGGGTGGTCAGGCAACTACCCGTACACTTACTGCACAGGGTGCTGGGGAGGGGGGCGCAACGCGATCCCCAGCCAGATGGCTGTGATGGTTGTTGAGTGTGTATGAACAACTATCATCTGCAGTTATACCTTTCAGGTGTGTACCCAGCTTAATGTAGGCCTGGCCAACCTGTCCCAGCATACCCCCCCCCCCCCCCCATCCATCAGCTGGTAAAGCATGCTGGAGAGCTACAGGTTGTTGTAAAGCTTTAATTACCTCTCTAAGCCCTGCCCCCTCATTACAGTAAACCTTTCAGATTGCTCATGCTTTGCCTGTGGGACAGTCTCCTGTCTGAGCTCCTGGGTGTTGGACACAGACAAATTTCCCCTTGTAACTTTTTTTTATTTTGTTAATCCCCCCCCCCCTGCCAACGGGATTATAAAACTATTACCCCCTGATCTGAATTTGGACTTTGTCTCAGTAATAACAGTGACTCAGATACCAGCGACTGACAAGGTAACTGTCTGGATGATTGTAGGGTGAAGTATAGAGTCTCTCTCATTTGTGTGGTACTGTAGTTTATTTTGTAGGATATTAATGCTGTGTGTATTAGACACTGCTGTGTATTAGAACGTGCTGCTTCTAGGCAAATAGTCTCTCAGGGGGGAACTTCAAAGCTTTCCCATAAAATGTGAAATGTAATATTTATGTTTTAAAAAAAAAAATTGGACAAATTAGATGTTTAAAATTGTAATTTGGGTGTGGCTGGAATCACTGTAATATTGAGAATGTATAAAATGGGTAGTGGCTGAGTGGGGCTTATTTATAGAAAGTTTTGTACATTTCTGCAACTTTTACTAAGTTCCTGTGGTGCGTTTGTGCGTGCATGCATGTGTGTGCTTTTTCTTTGGCTTGCTTTTGTCTTTTAAAATGACTGCTGCTTTATTAATCTAGGCAGACTCACCCATAGGCGAACTCAGGGGGGGTTCCGTCTGCCTGGAAACCCCCCCCCTTCCCAGCCCACACCATGACCACAATAGAAATAGTAATATAATAGAATGTTACTAGTGCTGCATGTTCTTCTCAGTATCACAAATGAAATAATTAGCACCACCTGCGGATCTTTTAATATGTATCAGTAAAGGTGCATACACACAATGATTTTTTGAACGATTATCGTTAAATGATATAGTTTAACGATAATCGTTTGAAAAAATCGTTCACTTTCTGAGTCAAACGATGATGTTCATGCGCGTTCACGTTTGTAGTTTGTAGTTCAGTCAGACTTGTCAACTCAACAATTTTCATTAAGTTAATATGCAAAAATTGTTTGTAGTTCATAAAAATCGTTCATTACATTTAAATGAACATAGTAAACGAACAACTTTAGTAAACGATTTGAGTTCATTTTTTCAAGGTAGAAAATCGTATACTAAAATCGTTCATTAACTCAATCGTTGTGTGTGTATGCAGCTTCAGTAATAACCTGTACACCAACTAGGAGATCTGGAAAACATTCACTGTTAGGGATGTGCTGCTATAGAGCCCAATATGTACATATGTCCAGGGCAGTGCTAGGCTTTTTGCTGATCCTCCAGACTCCCGGAATAGCTCTAATACTCTGGAATGGTACCTACATCTAAAATAAAAACATTAAGCTCAGGCAGGATGGCCATACTGCCGAATCTAATGGCTTTCTGTGATCACTGGTCCTCTATATCAGTGGTTCTCAAACTCTGTCCTCAGGACCCCACACAGGTCACGTTTTGCAGGTCACCCAGCAGCTGCACAGGTGTAGTCATTACTCACTCACTCACTCACTCACTCACTCACTCACTCACACATTTTAAAAGATTCGCAGGTGAAGCTAATTATTTCACTTGTGATTCTGTGAGGAGACCTGGAAAACCTGTACTGTTTGGGGTCCTGAGGACAGAGTTTGAGAACCTGTGCTCTATATGCTGGAATTATGTCACACAATACAGTTTGTATGACTCATATTTTTAAAACTGGTTAAGTACTAATTCTACCCTTCTTTATGGACTGGCCACACTCACTCTAAAATCAAGCATTTGGAAATCCCCCTCTAGAAATCCTGCGTTTTCCACTGGACTCACCATAATTGTGCCTGAAGCTCACAGGCTATTACATGAGCCCTTATAGATGTCTGCAGGGAGTTCCTAAAAGCATAGCAAAAGGTCCAATATTGAATGCATGTATGCATTTCTCCCAGCTGTCCTGACTTTTGGGAGACTGTCCTAATCTGAGGGGACCATCCAGCAGATCGGTGCATTGGCCCCACTTTAAGGACGTTTATGTGGTGCCGCACATACGTGGGGAAGGATACTGGGACTGGGCACACCCCTGACATGTTGTGATCACACCCACTGCGCCCGCTCGGTCTACTGAATACAATAATAGGTTGGATGGTATGTGCATGGGCCGAAGCGGCAGACCCTTATCCATTCCTGACTGGGATCTAATCGGGTCAAATCTGTTGTCTGTTCGCTGTAATGAGTCACTAAGTCCCTAATGAGGCTACACAGCACCACATCCTAGGGAAAGTTCTCTTTAGGTAAATTGTAGGAGACTGGGATGTTAGTATGATGTTTACGGTTCTGCTCAGTGCCGCAGGCAGCGCAGTAATAGTGACCCATCTCTGCCATCTGTTACTGACCTGCGCACTTTTACCTGATAAAATCCGATCTCTATATTTCTACTTTATATTCATACGGCATTCTGTATAGGGGTATTTTAGAGAACAATATTCATAAAATGTATGTTTCCATTTTCAAACCTTTTATATTAATTACGTTTCTATATACCAAAATAATGAAATCATAAAATGAGTGTACCAATTAAGAAAGCCACCAAAAAGTTACAGAAGCCATATAAAGTACAACAAACATTATAAATACATTTATTTCAAATAATTATTTAAATTTATTACTAAAATAATATTTTTATTATTAATATTGTTCTAATCATCTGGCCTGAAAATATAGCACTAAATTGAATTATGTAAAGTGATATTTCTCCTATAGCATCATCGTATATGAGCAACAAAAGTCTCTTTCCATATACATTTACTATTAAAGTAATAACTGTTTCTGGGACATTATACATACCTGTCCACATAGATTCAGAGTAATAGTAATTACTGGGACATTATACATACCTGTCCACATAGATACAGAGTAATAATTGTTTTTGGGACATTATACATGCCTGTACACATAGCGTAATAGTAGTTACCGGGACATTATACATACCTGTCTACATAGATACAGAGTAATAATTGTTTCCCTACAATTAGGGCCAGATTATCAATGGGGCATGTGGAGCTGCAGCTCCAGGCCGCCCATCAAAATAGGCCCATAGCAGCTGCTGTAGCCAGGTTTTTTCTTCTGCTACAGCAGCCTGCCCTGCTAGCGGCTGGCCAACACTCATTGAGACCCCCCCATGCCCCCACCCTTGGCCATCCACTATTTAAGCACCAGAGATAAGAGGAACGGTGTAAGACATCACTAACCTTTCCTCAGTGCTTCCCCTGCGCCACATAACATTAAGTGCAGCCCACTTCCACCACCTCCCACTGCCTATGCGCTGAGCAGGAACTTATCTCTGGGAAGGGGACGGGGCCAGCTGACCGGGTTCCTGATCCTGACTCTCAGGTGTCAATCTTGCAGTGCAGCTGAGACTCTTACTGCTGTCCTGGCTGCTGATCATCGGTAATCTACATGTACAGTCCTCATGAAAAAACCTTAGGATCTAGAAACGTTGACAATTTCTGTACCAATGTTTATGCCTATTTAAACACCTTTTTCCAAACCAATTGGGAGTGCCGCCTCTTCCTTGCTGTTTGTGGTGTATTATATATATTATAATATGAAAAAAAAAAAAAAAATTTATTATTTTAGTCTGACTGCCCAGCCACCTCTGTCTCTGGTCCCTGCTCAGCTCCACCTCCTCTCTGGCTCGCCCACCATCTTTTTGCTGGTCTTCTCCAGGACATCCCCCCCCCTCTTTGCAACTCCATCCACCCTCCTCCCTGCCATGGCGGCATCCTGTTTCCCCACCTACCCCTTTGCGGCACCGTCCCAACCCCCTGGCTTCTATACTTACCACAGCATCTGGTCCTATCCAGAGATTATCAAGGACCAGGGGGGTGGCTCCATCCTGTTGTGGACATAAAGTAAGTACGAGGTGTGTCGTACCCTCTGGACTTGAATGGGTATGAGATGCTGGTGGCTGAATAGCCACCAATTCAAATACTGATGCCGGAAACCTGAATGGTGAATATCCTGACTGGGGCTGGTAAGTACCATAACCCTCATCCCCAACCCTCACTTAGTGATACCTAACCCTAACCTCCCCCAGGTGGTGCTTAACCCTAACCTCCCTCCGGTGATGCCTAACCCCCCTTTCCGCATCCTTAATCGGGATTCTGGCACTCGCGATGCTGACGCCGGTATCCTGATCTCCTTTGAGATTTTGACATTATGCCGGGTGACTGGATTCCGGGTTTGGTACTGTATATCAGCTGCTGGCATCTCATCTGCTAGCACTATAACTACATTCCCTCAGGGGCACATACTTGGGCAAACTTTTACACTTGTATCTTCCACCACACAGTTTCCCCACACTCACTGCTGTTGGTGGCTGAAATGTCTACCACAAGCTGGCATTCCAGCTGATTCCCTGCAGAACTGTTGTGACACTCAGGCCCTGATTAAGAGCCCGACGCTCTGACAGAGCGCTCGCTCTGAATCAGGGCCGTCCTTCTGAATTTTTAGAGCTGCCTCCTGGCCACTCGTATAGCTGTGGGTGACCACCCACAGTTATAGCGAACGGCCAGGAAGATGGTCGCGATGGTCAAGACCATCGGGCTTGCGATGAGACCCTTGTGGTAGGGTCTTGTTGCCGCAAGCCCTGGAGTGCTTTTGGCTCTATCAGAGCCGAAGGCACTCCCACTGACATAATTTGTGATGTCAATGGGGCCGGCCCCAGACGGTAGGCGTTCCCATGGGTACGCCTCCATCTGGCCAGCCACGCCCCGGCACGCCCACCAAAGGGGGCGTGCTGTCACTCACCGTCAACAGCACGCACCCTTTGTAGCGAGACCCATAGCGACGGCTTGCCCGTCGCTATTCAGGTCTCGCGCATGCGCACGACGGAGCCGCCTCCGTCGTGCGCACTGTGCCAACATCGACCCGCTTGCGAGCGCTCAGCACTCGCGAGCGGGTCTGAATTAGGCCCTCTGTTCACAACAGCTGTGTGTGGGTGGGGGTTCTAAATTGTATAGAGAATCCCCTGATAAAGTGGGTTCTGCTTTTCATTGTGGCATAATGTGTGTTGTGGGGGCACCACAATGTGACATACTGTCAGTGGCGGGCTGGGCCGGGGGGCAGGGTGCCATCTGCCCCCGGGCCGTTAAAATTGTGCAGCATTAGGGCCGCCGCTGCACTCTATGCATATATCAGTGACAGCCGGGGAGGTTGCTGTGCCTGCCTCCCGGCTGTCACTGTCAGGCTGCAGCAGTACAACTAGATCGAAAAGGGGCCAGCAGACACCGAAAGTCACTGGAGAAGCTACAGGGTGGTCCTCCGGATGTATGTGCTGACCACATACACTCACTGTAATAGCTATTAATCGGTCGGAAGAAGGGAGGCACGGGAGGGTGGACGGAGCCTTAGGGGACCACCTGCTGAGCCTGAAACATTGAGAGATCAGTGCTTTTAGCCAGGGGGGTGTGGTGTGGGCGGAGTGTGACTCGCTACTCCTGCCACGCCCACACCACACCCCCAGTATGGAGGCACTGATGATCTCTCAATGTAATGCAGGCTCAACAGGTAATCTCCCCCCCCTGTGTGTTCTGTGTTAGGGGAGCGGGGTGATCTATGTGTGGGTGAAGCACTATGTCAAAATGGTGGGGGGAGAGCTGTCCAGAGTGAGTGGGGAGAGTGTTTGTGTGAGGGAGGATCTGAGTAAGGGGGAAGATCTTTGTGAGGTGGGGGATCAGAGTGAGGGGGATCTGTATGGGTGCAGCGCTGTGCATGTGTGACAAGGTGATCTCAGTGATTGGTGAAAGGTGTGTGTGGGGGATCAGGGGGGGTCCTAGTCCCGATAATTATAATTTCTTGTCGCCAAAATTGCACGCGTGTGTGTGTGTATATATAAATAGATATAATATGCATCACGCCAAACTCTAACTTGTCTCCGGGTGAATGAGATGAATTTATGCCGCTGGGTGCGGTGGTTGGATGCTGTATGACGCAATCGCAGTTTGTCAGTGTGAAGAGGAGCCGGTGAGGAAGCTGAGGAGCTGCAGCCAGCGACACACAGCGCAGCAGCCAGATGCTGGTAGGAACTCAGTAACACTGTTAGCAGGACAGCTGGAAGAGAGGCAAGTGTGTTGTTGCTGGCTACTATAGAGGCAGGCTGCGCATGTGAGGCCATGGCATTTACTAAGTCCTGATAGTGACAGTCACACTGGCAGCCGCAGTCATCTCTCTCATGTCTGTGTGTCTCTTCCCACCCTCCTGTGTCTCTAATTTATATCCCCATTCTGTCTCTATCAGCTGATATTATATTATATATATAAAAAATAAAATATTGGTATGTATCCACAGTCTCCCTACCCCCTAAATGTGTTACCTGCTCCATTTCTTCCTCTGTCAGTGGTTCTCAAACTTGGCCCTTGGGACCCGACACAGGTCACGTTTTCCAGGTCACCCAGCACCAGCAGCTGCACAGGTGTAGTCATTACTCGCTGATACATTTTAAAAAATCCACAAGTTGAGCTAATTATTTCAATTGTGATTCTGTGAGGAGACCTGGAAAACATGCACTGTTTGGGGTCCTGAGGACCGAGTTTGAGAACCTTTTATAGAAATGATAATAATAATGATAATAATAACCTGTGCTCTATGTGCTCCCCAGATCCTATTTTCTATTTGGAGTTGTGACCTTTGCTTGCCAATTGGGTACAGCCAAACAGAGGAAGCAGGGTTGAAATAAATGTAGTGTAGGGATATAAATGTGCACTGTGTGCCTTTAACTAAACTGAGGACGTCATTCAGAGTCTGTCGTTGCGGCCGCTCAGTCGTACGCCACCGATATTCGCTAAACTGCACAGGCGTAAAATTCGCAATGCGCGTGCGCAAACTAGCTATTACGATCAGAAATTTCTCTCTCCTTGAACACAGCCAGGTCATTAGTTTGAGTGACAGGATGAGGCGTTTGTGGGTGGTAACAGGGGAAGGTGCTTGTAAACGGGGGAGTGGAGATCCAAACGTATGCAAACGGCATTTTATGGGAGTGCACAATTAACTAAGTAGTGTCATGGCACATGTGACATGGGAGGGTTTTACACTGACTTGATCGTAGTGCTTAAGAGAGGGTATGGTCAACCTTAAGCTCTATGAGCAGCTCCGATGGTTCCTGATGGTCTCGATTAATCCTTATATGCCCGGAGATGACGTGTAATGCGAACGAGAAGGGGCGTATTTTTAGTCTTACGGCCGCATCCTCCCCTCGCTCGTCCAGCTAACTGTCCCATCTTAACGACGCAACTTGCGAGCGCTTCATTTGCATATCCGGCCCCTTTTATCTTACGACCGAGCGGCCACAGCGACCGACTCTAAATGAGGTCCTGAATCCCTTAACCACATACGGTCCCGCTGCTAAAGGAGCCGTTTAAAGAAAAAAAATATTAATTAAGGAGTGCTTTAATGCACAGGCAGTGTGACTGCAGACTGGCCTAATAAGAACAACTGAGAGAGGGGGTCAGAGGAATGTGGCTCTCCCCTTACTTTGGGTGTCCTGGTGCTGGTGATCCATTTCATCAGCGCCACTATGTCAACAACGCCATTGCCGATGCCCATGTCTTGTTTAGCACACGGACATATAATCAGGTGATCTGCATTGCTTTTTTACAGAGGGAACCACCTTAGCAAGTGAATATGGCTGCCCCCAGTGTAAGCCATGAGTGGAAAGGTATAACGCTATTACACTGCTTTCTGGTTTGGGTCCTCGGTGCACGTTGTGCATGCACGGCTGTTGGTCGGTGCATATGTCACTGGGGGCTGACGGAGAGGGATCCAGAGCACCCCTCTCTGGAAGAATTTGCTAACTAGAAGCCCATAGGTTACTATAGGATAATAGGCTGATCCAGCAAGGAACACAGTTGCAAAGATGTACGCAATCGGTCGATTGTTGTATTCTGTGCATGCGTATGCATGAACTAGCAATTGCGATGGAAACTGCATTTGCAGAGGATATGCAGACCCAGAGCAGAGTGATTGACAAGAAGTGCCGTTTGTGGGTGGTGACAGAGGGTGGTTGGGCAAACGCAGGAATGCCAGTGCGTTTCAACGCCGTTGCATGCATAAATTACCCACTGCGATACCTGACGCCTCTTGAGGGCTCATAGCGTGTATAGTCTGGAGATGGCATTACCCTATCGGGCCAAGCTTCTAAATGCTTCACAATATGCTGGTAGAAAATCCAGGGCCACTGTCTTGTGTTTGCCCCCCAGGCTGAAAGTTGCCAGCCAGCCCCTGCATACTGTGTATTGAGGATATTACAATCTGGCATAATGTGTATTGTGGGGGCACCATGATGTGACATACTGTTGATAAAGCGATGTGTTTTATATTTATTTATAAACCTTACTTGTTATAAGAAGAAATGAAATGATTCACACCAATACAGATTAACACTTAGGTTATTTCAGGAGCAGTAGGAATACTTGTAAAATAAATTTGACACCCAGTGCAGCATACCAATCAGCCAATTTCATACATACATACGGCAACTGCACCCAGCACCCCGCAGCTCCACGATGTGCTCCCTCTCTCCTTTGTCCTCCGACTGCTCCCCCTCCCTCTTTCTCTCATGAACTTTATACTATAACTCGTCCATATCTCTAACACATCCAAAATGGCAAATATTAATTTATTTAATATTCATACGTACTAGACCCGAATTGTTTGTCCTAACCATAATAATATGTTATCATCTTTTTCTCTGTTCCTATGTACCTTATTGTGTCTGCTTCTTGCAGGCCAAGGCTATGTTGGTTAACTCTATTTATAAAATCTGAGACTTGTTGTCTGCTGTTCTGCACACGCTAAAAACTGACATTTTACAGCTACAATTCTTATTGTTAAACCACTAAACAAGATGGCTGCTGCATTAGACACATGATTTGCTTACTTCAGAGGTGATAGAGTAGGCCCTATCCGCTCTAGGCTGAAGCCATTCGACAAATACGGTCTTCTACAACTCGCACAACTAATTTATATATTCTCAATTATTTCTATATATTCTTAATTGCAATAATAGTAATAGTGAAATACACAAGCATGCATATATTCATGAATTGCTGACGGAACTTGTACGACCACATATTCCTGCATTATCAGTTCCATCCTCATGAACTTCGTCAAAACTCTGAAGAAAGTTCATATCTCTCATAAATTGCATCGTCTGATTTCTTCTTAATACATTGGAAAATCTTCCTGAAGCATTTCACTAATATATAGAAAATCAACAACCTTATCATGACCAAAAAAATATTAACCTTCCTAATGTGTGCATCATATTGCTTAAGCAATTTCCAACCCATGCGAACTAGGTACTGGGGTTCGTCCAGGTGAACCAGCTGTCGGGAACTACACCCTCATGTTTATTTGTTCAGCAAATTAATTTTTAACCCGCGTAACTTCATTTAACCTTTATTTTATTTCTTCTGCATCAGAAGAATTTGATGTATATACAAAACTTTAACTCATATACTGTTTTTAATGTGACACAATATCCTGAAGTTGCTGCTGTAAGGTAGTGTGTGTGCTGCATTTAATTCAGTGTTTTATTGCTTGAAACTCTCTTACCACAATGAGGGGTATTCAATATGGGAGCGAAAAGTCAATGCTGGACTTTTCGCTCCACATCGGATATTTTCCTGGGATAAAGTTTAGGGCGCGCGCCCGCTTTATCCCCGTATTCAATATAAAGCCTACGAAAACTGGAAGCTGCGAAGTGGGATCTGCGTAAAAAAAACAAAATTTTCCTTGAATAAAATTGTAGGACCCCCCCCAAAGTTGTAAAAACATGGGGTTCACTATGGGTACCCCCGTTTTAGCCTGCAAATGAAAGTCGGGGATTTAAATAGCCGCAGCAGGTGTTTTTTCCCGACATTGAAGATGTGTTGCAGAAGAGCACTTAGGTTTTTTTTTTTTCGTTTTTTTAAGTGGTCCCATCAAATTTGGGGTACATGAAAATGGGTACTAGTATATTTTTATGTCCCCAAAGTAAGTTTTAAAAAATCGTGCAACTATGCACCTGCCGCTAATAGCCTATTCTAGAAAACAGCTGCCGCATACTTGCAGAATAGCCCTGAACCTATTTCCCTATTTTGAAACACTTTTTTTTTTTTTTTTTTTTTCCAATTTTAAATTCATTTTTTGGGGTGTCCCTATATATATATATTTTTTTAAACTGTTTTTGACAGTTATTTTTATAGCAAATTATTTTTATTAGAAAATAGTAGCAGATTATTACAGAAAGAGAACCATTTCAAAATCGATATTACAAAGTGACCCTGCAAAAATTAGGCCTCGATCAGATCCAAAAAAAACAAAAACCATAACATTTCCTAATCAGAATATAAAGAACCTTTATAATCAAAATAATAAAAAAGCAAAACAAAAACAACAACAAACAGTTAGGGAAGAGACAAAATAATGAGGGGTGGAGAGGGGAAAGAGAGAATTGCTGCATAATTAGAATATAGATCAAAAACAAAGCCACGGGAAATTTAATATTAATATATACTAATATATATAAATATATATAGCAGCTCCACTGGGTCACAATGGGTCCAGGCAGGGAAATAGGTATACCTTACACGAGTGTAGATCGGCTAGAGAGAATGGTTTTATAAGATACAGAATCCTTTAAAACTCATCCAGCGAGACCAGGTATCCCTAAAGGATTCATAATCGCAATCTGCGGAAGTCATCAAGTCATCCATCTCCATATATAAATCTATTCTTGTGAACCAGTCAGTCACCACAGGAGGAGAGTAGGAGCGCCATCTCACTGGGATAACAGCCTTTGCTGCGTTATTCAAATTACATAATAAAGACCTTTTATACCTCGAGAGGGTCCCGGACGACAGATGGAATAACCAAAACAGGGGATCCGTGGGAACCGGCTCACCCAGAATTATGGTTGAAAGGCGAATAACTTCTGACCAATAGGGCTGAAGGAGTGGGCATTGCCACCAGATATGAAAAGGGTTACCCGGGGCATTTAAGCAGCGCCAACATACATTGGGCACCCCAATCCCCATTTTAGAAAGAGTATCTGGGCATCTGTACCATCTCAAGATGAGCTTATACTGGGTCTCAACAACAGAGGTACTCTTGGAGCAAACGTGTGCTAGTGCAAATATCTTTCTCCATTGAATTTCATCCAGACTGGAACCAAGGTCACGGTTCCACCGCTCAGTGAAGCTAGGGAGAGAGATGCCAGCATCTGTAGAAAGAGAGCTATAGAGCAATGAAATAGTATGAGTGGGGGGAGAGGGACTTACGCATAGCTGTTCAAAAGGAGTATAAATCCTATTCAAGTTCTGGGGTGTCCCCAAGGAGCGTAAAAAATGATGAACCTGGTAATAACGCCAATACTCACTAGCCCGCAACCTCCATCTCTCACACACCCCCTCAAAAGATAGCACACCATCATCACTAACCAACTGCCCAACCCTGAAAAGACCTGCCCGCAACCAAGACTGGAAGTTAATATGGTCCGTCCCTGGAGGGAAACTATCATTAAAGAGGAACGCTGTCAGAGGGGAATTAGGAGCGGACACCGATGGGGATCTCCTCATGAACCTCCAACAGGACAACGTGGGGCCAATAGTGGGGTGCGCGAGATTGGGGAGAGCCGGAAGCCACGGAACTATCGACAAGGGGATCTCAAGTGCTTGTTGCTCTATGTATATCCATTGTTTAGGGGAGTCAGATCTAGTCCATTCTAAAATGCGGTGTAAGAGGCATGCTTGATGGTATCTTTTAATATTTGGAAGGGAAATACCGCCTCTATTCTTGTGCCGGGACATAAGATCCAACCTCAAACGGGGTCTATTTCCCTTCCAAATGAAGTCTCTAATTAGAGTTTGGACATCTAATAACCACTTAGGTGACAATTTGATTGGGAGAGTCTGTAGGAGATATAGGATCCTAGGTAAGAAGTTCATCTTTAACACGCCTAATCTTCCAAACCACGAAAAGGATTTAGTCTTCCACAGCTGCAAATCAGAGCGGAGTTTGGCCAATAGAGGGACAAAATTTGATTCAAATAGGTGGGTAAGGTTTCTAGTTAAAGTAACCCCGAGATATTTTAAATGGGTGGTATGCCAAGCGAAGGGGAAAGATGATTTGAGACCAGCTACCATCTGGGAGGGAGCAGTGATATTTAATGCAACAGACTTTGAGTAGTTGATTTTAAAGTTAGAAAGGTCCCCAAAGGACTTAAACTCTTCTGCTAAATTCGGAAGTGAAATTATAGGGTTCGTGATTGTGGCCAATAAGTCGTCGGCAAATAAAGCTAGTTTATATTCCTCCTTACCCACTTTGAAACCCGATATGTCAGGGTTTAGGCGAATGGAACGTGCCAGGGCCTCCATACATAGAACAAAAATCATAGGAGATAATGGGCAGCCCTGTCTCGTTCCATTTGTTATGGGGAAAGAATTTGAAAGGGAGCCATTAATTCTAATTCTCGCAGATGGAGACCTATATAAGGCAAGGATACGTTGAAGACAAACAGGTCCCAGTCCCAATTGTCTCAAAACTCCTGTCATAAAGTCCCAATCGACGCGATCGAACGCCTTCTCGGCGTCTGTAGATAATAAAATGGCTGGGGTATCAGTCGAGGAAATATGGTGGATAAGAGCTATAAGCTTGGAGGTGTTATCTCTGGCCTCACGTCCCAGGACAAACCCCACCTGATCGCTATGAATGAGGGAAGGCAGGGAGTGTTTTAGTCTGTTTGCGAGAAGCTTTGCGAATAGTTTGACATCGACGTTCAGAAGGGAAATTGGACGATAACTGGGACAGAGAGAAGGGTCCTTACCCTCTTTAGGGATTACTGTGATATGGGCTTCCATGGATTGTTTAGAGAAGGGTGAGGTATCGGAGATATTGTTAAAAGCTTTCAGGAGGATGGGGGCTAGTTTGTCCCGGAAGGCCTTATAGTAATTAATGGTAAAGCCATCAGGGCCAGGGCTCTTACCAGAAGGGGTAGACTTGATGACTTCTTCCAATTCCTGTAAGGAGAAGGGTGTTTCTAATTAATCTCTGACCAAGGTGTCAAGTTTGGGAAAACTAACTCTGGAGAGATAAGTGTCGATAGCTCGGTGTTTCCCGCCCACATTGGGGAAAGCCGCGGAAACTGGTAAGTTATAAAGCGAAGAATAATACGAACAGAAGGCTTCCGCAATTGAAGTGGTGTCATGAAGGGTCTGCCCCCCTCTATCTTTAATCGAGGAGATAAAAGAGCGCACCCTTTGGGTTCTGAGAGCACGCGCCAACATTTTCCCGGGTTTATTACCCCAGTGAAAATATTGACTCCTACATTTCCGAAAGGAGTATCTCACTTTTTCCAATAAAAGTTTGTTTAGGGCAGAGCGATTTTGAGTTAATTCTATTAGAACATCAGGGGATAGAGAGGATTTATGAAGAGATTCCAATTTATGAATTTTCTGTAAAAGGGAATCTATTTGGCCGAGACGTTGTTTCTTTAAAAAAGAGCCTAGTTGGATGCATTTTCCCCTAAGGACACATTTATGTGCCTCCCATATGGTAAGATTTGAGGTATCAGGGTTATCATTACAGTCGATATAGGCATCTAGAGTCTCTAAAAGCTGCGTTCTACAATAATCGTCAGTTAGCAATGATTCATTGAAACGCCATGTTCTAAAGAGAGGAATAGAGGGGGCGAGAGAAAGATCAACAGTAATAGGGGCATGATCTGACCATGTAGTTACGCCTATCGAGGAAGCCTGTACGAGATGGAGGTGACGGTGGCCAATGAATATATAATCAATTCTAGAGTAGGATCGGTGGCAGCTAGAATAATGAGAGTAGTCCCTGTCAGAAGGGTGAAACAATCTCCAGATATCAGACAACTGGTGAGCATGTAGCAAGCGCCTTACCTTTCTCAACGATCGGTGCGGGACGGAGGAAGAGCCCATCGAGGTATCTTGAGAGGGATCAAGGGTCCAGTTGAAGTCACCCCCGACTATCAGAGTTCCCTGCTGAAGCTCATCCACCCTGTCCAGAACCCTCTCGAGGAAAGAAGGCTGACTATGATTAGGGGCGTAAATATTGACAAAAGTAAAGAGATGATTGAAAATGGAACATTTGACCAATAAACCCCTCCCCTCCTCGAGGCAGTGTACCTCCTGGTCCACAATTGTCAGATGTCTTGCAAACAAAATGGCGACACCTTTAGACTTAGATAAGGAGAAATTTGAGTAAAATGCTGTAGGGTACCAGTAATTACTTAGCTTCATAGGAGTAGAAGAGTGGCGAAAGTGGGTCTCCTGTACGAGAACCACATCCGCACCCTCAGAATGGAAGGATCGTAAGGCTTGGGCTCGTTTCTCTGGTACATTCAACCCTCTTGCGTTAATGGATACTATACGGAATGGGGCAGCCATGAGGGAGAAAGACTAGGGCACAAATTGAGCATCAGAAGGGACTTGGTTAGAAGCAGCAATAACAATAATAGCAGCAAAAAATGAAAATTAAAAAAACAAAAAAGAAAAGAAACATAAAAAGAAGGGGGGGGAAAACAATAATAGATTTGTAGATCAATCACATACATACACAATATGGCAAGAAACAGTGTCAAAAAACCGCTACCGGACAAAAGAGGGACCACCGGGGTTCCCATGTCACGGGAAAAAATTTAGCGTCAGGGGGCACACAGGGGAGGGTAGTGACACAAAACATCCTAAATGCATTAAATTAGAGACTTAAGTGATATATAACATTCCGACAATATATAAAAATAAAAAACTTTCAGTGTAAATTTCCAGTAAAGGGAAAAATATAGGGAGGGAAAACCAATTCCTAATATCTTTCATGGAAGGAGAAACAATGAAACTCGAGTATACAGATAGTCAACATTAGAAATACAAGAGTAAACGGTTAGAGCATAATAGTTTAATTATCCAACTTCAGGTGGGATCAGTGTTGGTTGTAGAATTATTGCCTTTGGCTTTCTTCTGTTGTTTCTGCACTGTACGCCATTGATCTCGTTTTGGCTGACCTTGAGTAGTCGGAGATGGTGACAGAAAGGCTTGCCAATCCGGGAGATCAACAGGATCTATACCCAAAGAAGAGCAGAAATCCGGTAAATCTAAAGGCGTTTGGAGAGACACAGACTTGCCAGCATGAGATACTTGGAGAGAGAAAGGAAAGCCCCATCTGTATTTAAGATCATGTTTACGAAGAGATTCTGTCAAGGGCATCACCAATCGACGTTGTTGGAGAGTGCGCCAAGAAAGGTCTGGAAATATCTGCAGGGTCGTACCATTGAACTCCACTCCTTCTAGGGTACGGACTTTGCGAAGTATATCCTCTTTCTGTGAAAAATAATGAAGTCTACATATAACATCTCTCGGATAGTCGGACGCCAGACCCCTAGGACGCAGTGCTCTATGTGCCCGGTCAAACTCAATAGATTCACTAGGGTCCAGGTTAAGTAATTCACCAAAGATTTTGTTCAAGGCATCGAGCAGGCCAGATGGTGGAACATCTTCTGGAAGACCCCTGATCCGTATATTATTTCTGCGCCCTCTGTTGTCAAGGTCATCGAGTTTAGATTGGAGAAGTTGCATGGACGAGGACTGTTGGGAGATCAAGGTATGAAGATGGGAAAGTTGGTCATTAACAGCATCTTTCTCCTCTTCGAGGATCACTACTCGAGATCCTAGTTGTTTGACATCTTCCTGTACTACGGCAATTTGGGTTTGGAATGAGTCCTGAATTCTGGACTCTAGCGCCTGAATGTCCTGTTTGGAGGGGAGTGACCTGACATGAGTCAGGACTTCTGTAATTTCACCTCATAATTGTGACATCTGAAATTGGAAGTCACTGGCTGGGGGTGATTGAGCCATCGTGCACAGGGTTGTTGGGATCTGTTCCAAAGGCAATGTAGAAGAGTCGGCAGACTGGGATATAAAAAGATATGAGCGGAGATTTGTTTGGGAGGGTTTAGGACGTGGCGTCCTGGGATCTTTTTTCTGTGTATCTTTTTTTGGTTTTCCCATTAGGAATAGACAGAATTAATATATCATCATGAATAAGTGGATGGTAAGGGTCACAGTCCCCTGAGGGTATGGTTACATAGCAAGCATGGAGCAATAGGCAGAAGTTAGCATTTTACATAGTGAAATTCTTCTTTTCAGCCACCAGGGGGAGCCAGATCCTCAGGAATGAAAATACAAGCCTTATAATTCGAAAATCGGGTATGGTACCAGGTATGAGTAATGGTATTTAGGTTAGAGTATGATAAGATTTAAAAAGCTGAAAGCAAAGTCACTCACTGTGTATTAGGAGAACCTGGCAGCAGATACGACACAGGCCACCAGATCATGAGGATCTTATCTCAGGGGTCCACGATCCGGCAAAGGATCCTCCTTATGGATGAAGATGACCTCCACCTGATTCCCCCTCCAGATATTTATGTGATGCAGGAGGTCAGGGCCATGGTGACCCGCTGTATGGGAGGGGCAACGTCTGACTCCTCGGCAGCTGGCAGACTCAAGCAGTGTTGAGATGTGAGGAGGAACAGAGCAGCAGCCGACCTTCAGGTCTGTGCGGCAGCGGGAGGGAGAGGCTACCTCCGTCACCCACTACCAGGCGGACGGGCGCCGCAGGAGGATCAGGTGCCGACGGGCAGGCTCGTTACCAGTGCCGCGAAGATGAGTCCAGCAGCAGCCGCCAGTAAGGTCAGTGTGGCAGTGCAGGGGAAGCGTCCGGCTCCACCAAAAAAAAAAGCAGGGCGGGCGCCGCGGGTGGGTTCAGAGTCGGCGGGCAGGACCCAGCTGTAAGCGGCAGAAAGGATCCCAGCGGCAGCCCCCAGTAGGATCCGTGCAGCAGTGGGGGGAAGCGGCTAACTCCTCCTGAATCTGCAAGGCGGACGGGCACCGCAATCACTGGATTCCCCAGCTTGAAGGTGGTGTCCAGGCCGCAGCTTGCCGGGCAGGCAATTATGCGCCTCCTCAGCTCTAAAATCCCCTCTCTCCGCCAACAAAAGGCTTAGCAAGGACGGGTGTGCAAAAAGAGGCAGTAAAATCCCAACAAGGGGGCAAAAGGTGGGTGTTTTTATAAGTGGATGCAGGAGAGCTGTACAAAAGGTGTCTGCTCCGGTTGCTTGCCAGGCCACGCCCCCGACAGTTATTTTTAAAATGTCATTCCCAGGGGTGCAGGCTATTTGTTTTAAGCCTGCACCCCTAAACCCCAATTCTGCACTTTTTTTTTTGCCACCTATTCAGTGGTGAAAAGTTATCCCCGTTTTTTATCCCCGTTTTTTTTTCGAACCTGCGAAAAGTCTTTGAAATTGAATACGGTGTAAAACCAAAACCTCCGAAAATTACGTCATTGGTGCGAAAACATTGCAAAAACTGCGTTTTCGCTCCATATTGAAAACCCCTAAATGTCTGCGATATTGTTTATTAATAAGACCCATTCCAAAAGAATTCACCAGTAATCATTTATAAGCTCTATGCCCACACATATATAATATAACCCTTGTGGTAATATCATGGTTTACTAGACAATGGGCTCTATATATCAACATTATTTTTACTAAAATAATGTGAAAAAGGGTGTTTTCACACCCTTTTCACATTATTTTAGTATCACCTATAGTTATTACAGGGCAATTGGAGTAGAATTTGTAAAATTCTACTCCAACCCCTAAGTATCACTTATTTTTAGTAAGCAGATCGCATTTCCTATAACTGTAATGGGAAATGTGATCTGACCATAGTTACTAAAAATAAATGTGAAAAAAATATCGGGGAAAGCCCTGTGATAATAACGCCACCTGGAGGTGGCGTTATCCAGGGTCTCCCCTGGTTACCGGCCTCCTGCCCTGCTCTAACGGGGAGAGCAGAGCCGGGAGTCGGTCCCAGTAATCAGCTGTGTGGTCTAAACAGACCGCAAGCTGATTACTGTAAAAAAAAAAGAAAAAACAAATAGTAAAAACAAAAATGTACTTACCTGACTCCAGGGACCGGTGATTGGGCCTCCGGTGATGACTCCCCTCCGGTCAGCTGGTCTCCCACAGTGCACTGCTGCCCGGTCATCAGGTGATCGGGCCCCAGTGCAGTATGTGAGATCACCTGACCGGAGGAATGGAAGACGTCACCGGAGGCATGGAGCATGCAGGTAAGTGTAAGTAAGGGAGGGGGGGGTCGTGGGGGGTCCGCGATCGCAAGGGGGGGTAGCTGTGGCGAACGGTCGGCGCATGCGCGGGCACTTAATCACGGTATTTTTTGCGAAAATACCGTGATAAGGCTCCAAAGGGGATTAGCAGGGTCAGAGCTTTATCGCAAGCTCTGTCCCTGCAAGGGATTTGTAGTAAATCCCTGTGATATTGCCTGAATTCGCAATGCGAATTCACTCGGTAATATCACACTACAATCTGCATTACCAATGCGGATTGTAGTAAATAGAGCGCAATGTGTTAGAACAGCATTATAAGGGACATTACAACGGGCATTCATTTTCATCCACGCTTTCTTCTTGCTTGTTACATTCTGCAATACGATGACTGTATGTTTTATTGTACCACTACATTTTTTTATGTTATTACAGTTTATTAATGCACTCACACATTTATTCATTATTAGGTTTTGTGTATTTAATGATCTCTAAAAGATCCCCAAACAAGTTTAATTCTGTACGATTGTATTACAAACACTGGTTACCAAATAAGTACCTTCAACTCTTATACTGTTTTGTTAAGACACATGATGTTGTCCTAATCATACCTTGGATACCTTGTTAATTTTAAATGTAGGGAACCTGTGACATTATTAGGTTCAAGTGTGTGAGTTTCACATAGTGAGTGAAATGTTGTTTGATTTGAGTGCAATGAGATAAACATTAGCACAACATTCCCTGAATGACATGGTGACTACATACCCAACAATCAACTTTATTGTTCTTTCTATCACATCATGATAAGTGTTAAGGGAGGAAGTGTCAGTTTGCATAGAGGTGCTGTCTATGTACACCTCTTCTCTGAATTTAAACCACAGTATTCATATACATTTCGGATTTGTGAGGCAAACCTTTACACCTTTTCCTCACTGTAATGGCTCTTCTTTTCCCGATACTTGATCAGATGTCTCTTATACCTAGTACCAGTATGAGTCCTTATTCACCTGTATTTTGTTACATTTATATATATATTTTTTTCAAACCTTCTAATTATTTTTACATATGGTTTATTAAGAATTTTTCACCTTGGTCTTTTGACCATCCTCTGATCCATACCTATACCTGGGAGTATCAGTAAAATTAGTGTGTGCGTCTTTTATAGCTCTTAGGGCTCTATTTATTATCATTATTTTTACTAAAATAAAGTGAAAGGGTGTTTTCACACCCTTTTTACATTATTTTAGTTTCACCTAAAGTTACTACAGGGCAATTGGAGTAGAATTCGTAAAATTCTACTCCAACCCCTAAGTATCACTTATTTTTAGTAATCAGATTGCATTTCCCATAATTGTAATGGGAAATTTGATCTGTGTGCAAGTTACTAAAAATAAATAGTGAAAAAAAAAATACCTGGAGAGGCCCTGTGATAATAACGCCACTTGGAGGTGGCGTTATCCAGGGTCTCCCCCAGTTACCGGACTCTTGCTCCGCTCTAACATGCAGAGCCCGGAGCCAGCCCCAGTGATCAGCTGTGTGGTCTAAACAGACCACACGCTGATACACTGTAAAAAAAAAAAAATAGTCAAAAAAAAAAATTTACTTACCTGAGTCCAGGGACCGGAGTTCGGGGCTCCAGTGATGTCCTCCCTCCAGTCAGCTGGTCTCCCATCCTGCACTGCAGCCCAGTCATAAGGTGACTGGGCCACAGTGCAGTATGGGATATCAGCTGACTGGAGGCATGGAGGACATCACCGGAGCCCAGATCATGCAGGTAAGTGTAATTAAAGGAGGGGCGGACCACGATCATGGGGGCGGGGCTTAGCACTGGGGGACAGGGCTTAGCGCCGGGGGGGTAGCAGTGGCAGCCAGTCGGCGCATGCCCGGGCACTTGTCACAGTATTTTTTGCGAAAATACCGTGATAGGGCTGCAGAGGGGATTCGCAAGGACAGCGCTTTATCACAAGCTCTGGGCCTGATTCAGAGCCGGACGCTCTGACCAGAGCGCTCGCTCTGAATCAGGGCCCTCCTCCATGAAAATGGAGCGGCCTCCTGGCCGCTCGCATAGCTATGGGTGACCACCCACAGCATATGCGAGCGGCCAAAAAGATGGTCGCGATGGTCAAGACCATCGCGACCATCGGACTTGCGATGGAGACCCTGCGGTAGGGTCTCCCTTCCACAAGCCCTAGAGTGATTTTGGCTCTATCAGAGCCAAAATCACTCCCACTGACATCACTAGTAATGTCAGTGGGGCCGGCTTCAGACAGTAGGCGTTCCCATGGGAATGCCTCCGTCTGGCCGCCACGCCCCCTGGCACGCCCACCAAAGGGGGCGTGCTGTCAGTCACCATCGACAGCACACCGCCTTTGGTGTGAGACCCCGAGCAACGTATTTCTCGTCGCTCGCCGGGTCTCGCGCATGCGCACGACGGAGCTCCCTCCGTCGTGCGCATTCTCACAACATCAACCCGCTTGCGAGCGGGTCTGAATGACCCCCATAGTCTCCAGGCTGGACTCCATGACAAGGTCCCTCTGGGAGTCTCTTCATAAGCTTTCCTTGCTTTTCTTCAGATGCTGTGAGAATTGTATAACATAGTCCGTAGTTAAATCATATAACAGTGACAAGTCTGCTGCTGGACTTACAATATGGATAGGCAGTTTTCCAAAAAGTAGCCCATAAGGCACAGGTTAAGTGGCTGCTTTGGAGCGGTGTGAATGCTATACAAAACCAGAGGTAAAGCCCCCAGCCAACTCATGGCAGTCCCCACACCCACCTTAGCTAACTTGTACTTAATGTTAGTGTTTACACATTCAATTTTGCTTTTATAAACCCATATAGTGACATATTGCTTGTAATACCTTCCCTGTAAAATGTGTACCTCTGTCACCTTTAACAACACATGGGATACTATGGGGCCTATTCATTAAACCTAAAAATTCTCTGGAGATAATTAGCTTTAGAACTCACATGGAGTTCTAGCTAATTATAGGTGGAATTCATCATTCCACCTCTCCATAAGTATCTATTCCGATTCCGAAAAGCTATCATTTTTGCGATGACAGCTTTTCGGGAAATAGATACTTTTCCCTGCCTACACTACCTTATCGCATCTGGAAACAGTGCTGCGCATGCGCTGTTACATTTGTAAAACCAGCGCATGTGCAGCACTGCCTACAGATGCGTTAAGTTTCGTACCCCCCTCTGATCAACTCTTCCCCCCCCCCCCCCCCCCCCCGACTTACCTGTCCGCGCAGCAGCCTCCGGCTCCGTCCTGCTGGTCTGTCATGTGGTTTCCCAGCAGACCACATGACAGATTAGAAAAAAATATATATATATTTTTGTCTAAACTTTCTTGTGCTCTGCTGGGGAGCACACATGTCCGACCAGCCTCCGGAGCCTGAGGACGGAGCAGAGCGCTGGAGGGACTCATCGGGGGACCTGCACACGCGGATACAGGTAAGTTTCACCTGCTATTCGCCACCTCACAGTGGTGAATAGTAACTGCATCAAATTCCGAAAATTGATAATTTTCGGAATTTGATGAATACCACAATTTCCACATCCCCATACTAATGTATGGGGAGTGTGGAAATTAACGCAGGGGAACTTAGCATGGAGATATCTGTGATATCTCCTGTGCTAAGTGGCTACATGAATACCAAAATAACGTTATTTAAGGAAAATGTCCTTAAAAATGTTATTTTAGTGTTGATGAAAAGGCCCCTTAATCTGGATTCCTGCACAATTTCTTTGCTGTGAATGATGCTGCACATGACAGATTTCTGTGACAACATCCGGGTTACTTCATCAGGAAACTGAAGTACTCACAAACAATAAATGGTTAGATAAATACAAGGTATCCAGGACACATTGAACCTGCTAATGATAGTGCGATTAGTTGCAGGAAGGACACAGATATCAGTAATAATCATCAATTGCATCAGCTGAATCAGACCTAACAGTTCACTTCTGGGGAATGGTCATAAACAAATTGTTGATTAGAATAAACAGGCATAGCTATAACAGTAAACTTGGACATTAAGGGGTCTATTTACTAAGCAGTGTTAGGAGAAGTGAAAAGTGATAAGGTGCCAGCCAATAAGCTCCCAACTGTCATTTTTCAAACACAGCCTGTGAGATGGCAGTTAGGAGCTGATTGGCTGGTACCTTATCACTTTTCACTCTTCACTTTTCACTTCTCCTAACACTGCTTAGTAAATAGACCCCCTAAGTCAGCTTCAGAGACAGTCTGTGAGATACAAATCTTGGTATTATTGATTAAAATAAGCAAGCATAGATATAGCAATAAGCTCAGGTGTTACATCAGCATTGTCATAATCAAAGATAGTGTCTGAGGTATAAATCTTGAATAAAACAAAATAAAGAGACAAAACGGGAAGATGAAAGGTAAGGGGATCTGGGGAAGGAGGTTAGGGGGAGGAGAGCTATGAAGGCAGGGGGTGCCATTGGCTGACTGCCATACCGCACTGTAGGTGTCATTGCATAGCTTCTTAATACCCCTTTTACACCGGAGCTAAAACCCGGGTTTTTGAAGGGTTAACCGGGCAGCTCCCTTGTGTAAAAGGGGAGAGAGTTGGATCGCCGGGTCGAGTGACCCGGCAATCCAACCCAGGTAACTAGCAGGGTTTAACACGGGCGTAGCCCATGAAACCCTGCTGTGAGAACAGCGCACTCCGGGTCACGATGACCTGGAGTGCGCTGCTAGCCGGCCGATTGGTCCGGCTTCAGTGGCGGCCACTTTCACTCTGCAAAAGCCGGGTCTATGCAGACCCGACTGCGGTGTGAGCGGCGCTGACTCGGGAATATCCCGAGTCGGCGCCGGCAAAATTCCGGGTCTGATCCGGATAGGAACTTTGTTCCAACTCCAGGTGAGACCCAGAATTTAGGTGGAAAAGGGGTATAATGCTACACTGTGAGAAATTACAATTGTTTGATTAGATAAATTTGTCCAATTTGAGAAACTTTTAAAGCAACAATTGTTTTATCCAAACAGTCACCAGAACCTTTACCAAGGTTTGGCACATTTAATCTATTTAGAAACCACTTTTTAAACACTCATCATCATGCAAGTCTTTCATAATTGCATGCATACATGTCATTCCTAATCACATATGCATTTTAAATTATTATCCCTAGATCCCACATTATGCTACCCTCATTCCCCATCCTCTGCTTCCAAGCTCTAAACATTTTTTTATTTTTTTTTAAATGACTACCCTCTTAACTCTTGGCAACTCACTCTATGCCATATTCAAAAAATTTCTCTTTTTTTTTTTTTCTTTTCTGTTCTTTCTGCTGCATAAATAACTCTGAGAGGATATAAAACAATCTCTTGATCTTGAAATGGGAACACTTTTCTTCCAGCTCCTCAAATAAGCTTTACACTTGCAATGAGAAACCTTAATTCTTTCTTGAGTATAAGCGTGTTAATGGGGTTCCATACAAATTGTGGTAAACTACCCTGGTTCCATTAACCATTTCACCAAACCAATTCCTTCTCGCCTTCATTCATACAACCATTACCATCCAGGTGCTTCACGTGCCCTTCCCCCATACTCTGTAGCTTATTGCAGGCTACAATCAACCTCTGCACATTCAAATCACTTGCTCATACCCTCTATCACTTACATGAACTATCTTCAATCCCATGCAAATCAGTGCTCGAAGTGAGCCGGTATACAGCGGTATGCCATACCGCTACTTCAGCCAGTGTCCTAACTTATTCTTCGCTCTGGGAGCTAAAGAGCAGCTGCAGCATAATGTGGAGATGTATCCCGCTGGGGACACATCTCCAAGCAGCGCTGGCCTGACCGAGCATGATGTGAGGATCCCGGCACCATGAAAGATGCGGCCACAGAACTACAAACACGTCGCCGGTCGTGAACCTATCACGTACCGGCGTCCATTTAAGGACTCAAGAATCATCTCGGTGGTCCTTTTAACCTTGGTGCTGGCCGCTAGCCAATCACAGCCTGCAGACCGGCAGCCAATAAGAAGCAGCCACGCGGCTGATTCTGATTGGCTGCTGGTCCTTGCCATGCTTGGTTTACAGCCAGCACCAAGTCTAATCTGGAAGCAGGATGCTGATCTGCCGCGGAGCTTCACTGCCAGCCGGGGAATGGGAGGAGAATCCAGACTGTCAGCGCTGACTCTGGACATGGAACAGGTACAGGGGGTAAGAGAGGGAAGTATTTGAGGGGCGTGGCCATGGCAGCAATAGTGTAGGACACAGGGACTCTGAGCTCTCCGGCTGATAATCCTGCTTACCCCTCCTGAGACCCCTATATCAACGTTACTATCCTGCTGTCTCTTATACCTCTTTTCCACCAAAAACCCAGGTCCGACCTGGGTTTTTGGACATGGTTCCAACCCTGGTCAGACCCAGGTCAGACCCATTTATACCCCTTTTACACCAGAGCAAAAACCTGGGTTTTTGCTGGGTTTACCTGGGTCGCAGCTCAGTGTAAAAGGGTCCCTGAAAAATAACCTGGGTCAAGTGACCCTGCAATCCAACCCAGGTAGCTACCAGGGTTGGACCCAGGATGGACCCAGGTAATGGTGCAGTGTAAACGGTGCAACCCAGGTTATCTGATCTGGATCATGCCTAAAATGAGCGGATTGGTGGTTGTGGAGCATTCACCTCCCACTTTTTATGACCTCACAGGTTTAGCAGGGCAGACCTGAGTTCAGTGTGAACAGGGCTGACCTGGGAGTAACCCAGATCAAAGGTGCAGTGTAAATGTGTCTGACCTGGGTCTGACCAGGGTTGGAACCATGTCCAAAAACCCAGGTCGGACCTGGGTTTTTGGTGGAAAAGAGGTATAACACTGCACCTTTCATCTGGGTTACTCCCAGGTCAGCCCTGTTCACACTGAACTCAGGTCTGCCCTGCTAAACCTGTGAGGTCATTAAAAGTGGGAGGTGACTGCTCCACAGCCACCAATCAGCTCATTTTAGGTATGATCCAGGTCAGATAACCCGGGTTGCACCGTTTACACTGCCCCATTACCCGGGTCCTTCCTGGGTCCAACCCTGGTAGCTACCTGGGTTGGATTGCAGAGTCACTTGACCCAGGTTATTTTTCAGGGACCCATTTACACTGAGCTGCGACCTGGGTAGACCCAGCAAAAACCCAGGTTTTTGCTTTGGTGTAAAAGGGGTATAACATACCTTGCCAGGAACCTGCTGACTTGGTTGGAGCTGTGTGGAGTGAGGGCCTCCATTGCATTCCCTGGGCCTGCCTGTCTCCAGATCCTGTGATTCCAGAGCTGCACCCAGGCCTCTCCTCTCCTGTTGGCTTCTGTATTATGCAGCCTGTCTGTGCCTGACAAGGGGGCTTTGCTGGGAGCTTCTGGTCTGCGTCTCCTGCCTGGCTTGTGTTTAGAGTCAGGGTCAGAGAGGTTATCTCTGAGTCTGATACTGCCGGAGTTCTGCCAGACATCACTATTTCTCCCTGCTCTGTGTGGAGAACTGTCAGCTCTGCAACTGTGGGACTCAGCAACACTTCTTTCCCTGTGAGTGATTTCTAAGTTTGGAGGGATCTCTGCCTGTTGCTGCTGCTGTGTCACTACCTGTGCATTTATATATTATAACTTGTCTCCTACATTATTCTCGTACATTATATTAATACTATGGGGAAAACAGGTCATGCTGCTGCTGCAAAACTGGAATGCTTTGCCTGTTCCTCCACTCCTGTGCCCCCAGTGTGTTGTGATCCCCAGGGTACATCCAAGTCTGTGACCCCCACCTCCCCCTGCTGCATCTGGGTCAGATTCATCACCAGAAGTTACGCTGCAACAAGTGCTGGAAGCAGTTACCTCCTGCGAGACTAAATTGGCAGATAAGATTGAGAAAGTTCAATCCGATATATCTTCTCTTCATCAAGGTCTACAGCAGGTCTGCGAAAGAGTCGGGGAGGCAGAAACACGTCTATCTAATCTGGAAGATTCCCAGACCCCACTACAGGCTCAAGTGGCCTCCCTGACATCCCAAATGTCCGCAATGCAGCATAAAATTTCCGATATGGAGGGCAGACTGCGCCGCAACAACGTGCGGCTCGTTTGGTCTCCCAGAAAGAGAGGAGGGGTCTTCACCTGAAACATTCCTTGAGAAGTGGTTGGGGGATACATATGGCAGAGACTCATTTACTAACCAATTTGCTGTGGAGAGAGCACATCGGATCCCTACCCGTCCCCTGCCGCCTGGCGCTCCACCGTGCCCATTTATAGCCAAATTTCTTCATTACCAGGACTGTGATACTGTGCTTCAATTGGCTCGAGTTAAAGGGCCACTGGAATGCAACGGTGTGAAAATTTCTATGTTTCCTGATTTCACAATGGATGTCCAAAAAGACAGAGCTAAATTCCTTCCAATAAAGCGTCGTCTCCGGGATTTAAATCTTCAGTACGCTATGATTTTTCTATCTAAGTTGCGAGTGGTAGCGGATGGAGAGTCAAAATTTTTCTCTACACCACGGGAGGCTGCGGTGTGGCTGGACCAGAGATCTCCTGGGAACAGGCAAATGGCACCGGAATGACTGTACTGATTGCATTTGCTGATTATATTTGTTTATGGCCAGAAATTGCTGGTGTCATAACGACATTAAATAGGCCTTTTTCTGATATTCCAATATTTATATTTCTATAATAGTATTTATGTTGTGATATTGGTTGGATATTGTTCTATGTCCCGCTCCCCTTACTGGGTATATTTCTTTTTTTTTTTTCTCTGGTAGGGTTTTTCTTTTTCTTTTGTTGTTTATGGAGAGTTCAGTTGCATTGGTGGTTATTTTTATTCCAGTGCCTTTTACACCTATAAGGATTGAGTAGTTGTATCCTGTGGGTTTTGATGTAGTTTAGTTTAGTTTTGGGTTTAAGTATGCCTAAGTTCGGGTGGGTATACAGGGTGGGGGGTGGTTTTGGATGGGTTGTCCAGTCTTTTTCTTACAAATGTTTTTATTTTAATTTTTTCTTTACCACACTATTTTTAAGGTAACTTCAATTATGCTTTATAGTTCAATGTATTACAATGGTGAAACTTTTAACATGGAATGTCCGGGGGGGGTTAATGATCGTTTAAAGCGCTCTTTGGTCTTTAAAATGATTAAGCAATATGGCCCTGATATTTCTTGTCTAATGGAGACGCATTTGGTTGGGAGTAAGGTACTAGCTCTAAAAAGACCATGGGTGGGATGGGCTTATCACTCCTTGCATACTTCATCGTCCAGGGGTGTCTCCATTCTTATTAATAAATCTGTCCCTTTTTTCTTTTACTGCGGTCCAAACTGACCCTTATGGCAGATATGTGTTTCTGGATTGTGTACTGTATTCTAAGCCCATTTTATTGTTAGCAGTGTACATCCCCCCCCCCCTCCTTTTTCATATGACGTTTTAAAAAAAGCTGCTGAATTTGTGGCCCGTTCTCCAGATACGCTAGTGCTCTGTTTGGGAGACTTCAATAATATAATGGACCAGTCTATGGATAAGTGGTGTGAGTCTTCAAGTTCTCTTTCTAAAGGTGGTGAGGGCTTTGCTAAGTTTGTAACTGACTTGGGATGGGTTGATGCCTGGTGAGTTAAACACCCTGGAGTACAACAATTCTCCTGTTTTTCCTCCGCGCATCACTCTTTCTCTAGATTGGATTTGGCCCTGGTGTCCCCATCTATTGTACCTAATATAACTAACATTGAATAGAAAGCCAGGGGAATCTCAGATCACTCCCCACTTCTAGTAGAATTGAATATGAGTAGTCCTAGAGGTCTCCGTTTATGGAAACTACACCCCTCTTGGCTTCTTCAAATGGGTGCAGGTTCAGAGCTGGAAGTTATGTGGGATGGCTATTTCACTGACAATGTGGGATCTGCCTGTGTAGCTAATGTTTGGGACGCCTTCAAAGCCGGGTCTCTGATTAAAAGGGTAGCAGAATTAAAAACATTTTATAGGGAAAAAGAACGTGTTTTCTAGATGGCCTGTAGAAATCTTGAGTTGGATTACTTGGGGGACAGGTTGGAATCTTCATGTTTAAAATGGTTGACTGCACAGATGGAGTGGACTGATCATTTGACAGATAGAATGAACCGTAGACTGTTATTCCGTTCTCATTTATATTCTATGCAGGCTGACAGAACTGGTAGTTTTTTGGCGCACTTGGTTCAAGCTGATCATCCTTCTGCTGTTGTCTCGGAACTAATTGGGCCTGAGGGTTCTATGGTCACATCTACACAAGATATTGCAGAGGTTTTTAGTTTATTTTATAAAAACTTATATCAAACACAGTTGACTGAGTACGTGAATGCTTTGTCATTATATGTTGCTTCTGCTAGGCTTCCAAAATTGTCATCCGAGGCTCGGGCATATTTAGATGCCCCGTTGACCCTGGAGGAGGTAGATGCTGTGATTAGTTCCTTTCCCTGTAACAAGGCACCCGGATCTGATGGGATTCCCATAGAGATACATAAAAAACATGCTCGTATCTTTGTTCCAAGACTTTTAGATCTGTTTAATGGGCTCTATGAAGAGAATTTGTTCTCTCCATCTATGTCTGAAGCCATAATTGTTGTGCTCCCTAAACCCGGGAAGGACCCTAGATACCCTGATTCCTATAGGCCAATTTCTCTAATTCCCACAGATGCCAAAATTTTGGCTAAGATCCTTTCTATTCGGCTAAACACTGTTATTACTTCGATTGTTCACCCAGACCAATCAGGATTTATGCCAGGCAAGTCGACGTCGGAGAACATTAGGAGGCTGCACACTCACTTACAGGCCTCCCATGGCGAGGAATCGTCCTCTGTTTTTGTGTCATTAGATGCTGCAAAAGCATTTGACTCTGTTGAGTGGCCCTTTCTGTGGGAGGTCATGTTATGTTTTGGGTTTGGGCCGGTGTTCTTGAAATGGGTAAAGCTTATGTATGTGAACCCTACTGCCAGGGTGTCAGTGAATGGGTTTATCTCCCCTTCCTTCCCCCTGTCTCGGGGCACAAGACAGGGTTGCCCCTTGTCCCCAACCCTGTTTGCATTGGCTATTGAGCCGTTAACCTGTATTATACATTCTCACCCTGATATTATAGGTCTACAATTGGGTAATAGAATGGACAAAGTTTCCTTATATGCAGATGATTTATTACTTTTTTTTGTCTATGTAACAGCTATGCCTGTGGTTCTTCAAGTCATAGAACAATTTGGAATTTTTTCTGGTCTTAAGATAAACTGGGACAAATCATCTATCCTTCCTCTTAGGGGGTTGTATCCGACTGTTCCCATTGTCACTCTCCCTCTCTGTTGGGTAAATAAATTTAAATATTTAGGTATCTGGATAACTAATTCCCCAAAGGACTATATAGTATTGAATGTTGAGCCCCTGTTTGTCTACTTAAAGGGCAAACTTCAGTCCTGGCGCCGGCTCCCTCTTACCGTTACTGGTAGAATTAATTTAATAAAGATGGTGGTGCAGCCAAAATTTGTGTACGTTTTGCAGCATTCTCCTGTTTTTATTACAGATACATTGTTTAGGCGTTTGAATAGTCTTCTTTCTTCATTGGTCTGGGTGAATCGTCGACCACGTATTCAATTGGCAGCTCTGACCCGATCTAGGTCTGGGGGAGGTTTGGCTCTTCCAAATTTCAAATTTTATTATTATGCGGTGCAGATGGCACATATACGGTTATGGCTTCAAGATGACTCCCCTAATGCCCTGCATGTTTTGTTGGTTTCTCAGATTTTCCCTAACTTTACACCATTGCAGGCCTTGCTTGTGGGTAGAATTATACAGAAAGGCCCTCCCCTGTTGATGCAAGCTATTAAGATATGGAAATTGGTATCTAGTATTCTACAGTTTACGGGATTAGATCCAGACACTTCTCTATGTAGTTATCGTATATTACCTGAACTGGCCTCTTTACAGTTTGAGGTGACATGGGGTTCTAACGGTGTAACTACATTGGGTCATTTATATGACACTTCAATTCTTAAATCTATTGCACAACTCCAAGAAGCTCATCATCTCCCTCGATAATATTTCTATAGATATTTACAATTACGGCATGCTCTCTCGGCTCAATTGTCAGATGGCCCTCCTCTAATTCAAATATCCCCACTGAAGTCATTCCTTTTATCTTTAGGTCCCCGGAAGATGCTTTCTTACTTATACTCCTATATATTGTCTTCTTATCATAAGGATAGTTTACCACATCTTAGATCAAAGTGGGAGAGAGATATTGGCCTTATAAGTGATACGGAATGGGATAATGCTCTAGAAGCTCCTCGTATTTCCACGACTTCTATAAGATTTCAACAGATTCAACTGTTTATTCTACACCGTACCTATTTAACTCCTGTTCGTTTGCTAAAATTTGGGGGGAGAGCATCTGACATATGCCCTAAGTGTAAAATGAGTAGCGGTACTTTCTGGCACCTTCTATGACATTGTCCGGTGGTTAGCACTTTTTGGAATAAGGTTCTGAGAGTTTTGTCCAATACAGGTATTGCTCCCACTTTAGCTACGCCATTGACGTGCTGTTTAGGCTCTATGGACGATGAGGTAGTGGACAGATGTCTTAAACAATACATTGTCAATATGTGTACACTAGCTAAGGTATGTGTGGCTCGGTCGTGGATGGCTCCTACAGGACCAGATTATAATGCTTGGCTGTCCTTGGTCTGTACCACTGTTGAGCATGAAAAACATGTGTTTATTTGTTGCAAAGCTGAGAAGAAGTATGAACGTATCTGGAGCAGTTGGCTTAAATCCTGTTATGCCCGTGCACTGCCTAATGATTGACCGGTATATTATTGTTAGGATAATGAGGTAAATTATTACTTTGTTGGAGGTAATGTGCTGTGTGATAAGTTGAGAATTTATTGGGATCTAGTTGATTTTGCCAATTTTTCAGGTGTTATTTTTGACAATATTCCAATATTTGTATAGTGTGGTATTTTTTTTTTTAGATATATTTTTTTTGTGTGTATGTATATGTGTGTGTATGTATATATATATATATATATATATATATATATATATATATATATATATATTCTCAGTTTATTGTTTTGGTATACACATTAATATTATATTTTTTATAAGCAATGGATCTGGGATGCAGTTTGTAGATCTAGGTTTTATATTCCAGATACTGTTATTTGATTATGTATTTATATGTGTGTGTTTATATGTGTGTGTGTATGTGTGTGTATATATATATATATATATATATATATATATGTATATATGTGTTATTATTATTTTTTATTTTTTTTATTATTTATTTTGTTTGGTTATTTTGTTAATGTATTTCTATAAACCAATAAAAATTTACTCAATTTAAAAAAAAAAAAAAAGAGAGGGAAGTATTTAGTGTGATGTGCAGGGAATGGGGCGATTTCAACTGAAACTGCCATACCCCCACTTCAATATTCTCACTTCGAGCACTGATACAAATACATAGACAATGTTGCCCTTTAAAAAACAAATGAGATTAACTTTTTTTTTTCCTTTCAAAATTTTGACTTGTCTGTCAAAATAACCCCCCCCCAAAAAAAAAAAAAAACCTACCCGTGTTACCTGTCTTTTCGTTATCAGATTCACAACTGTCCATCGTGCTACCTGCCCGTCGTTATCAGGTCAGCACACCTGTTACACCACCTGTAACTACACGTCTACCCTGTGCACCCCTGTCTTCGTTATACGGGTTTAGCACCTTCACATCAATATTATATATTTTTTTTTTGTTTGGTTTTTTTAAATATCTGCAGATCGATTTTACATTATCTAGCCACGTGGACTTCTCCCTTTTGCCTATGATAATACTCCTACAAGCTCACACAGACAGATTCATGTCTCTATACACACACCTTTCAGAAAAGACAAAGAAAATCCAAAATAACATCCACAGTCAGGTGCATAAATATTGGGACATTGACAATTTTCATATTTTGGCCTCTATTCACCACCACAATGGCTTTGAAATGAAACAAACAAGATTTGCTTTAACTGCAGACTTTTAATTTGAGGGTAATTACATCCAAATCAGGTGAACGGTGTAGGCATTACAACGGTTTCTATATGTGCCTCCCACTTTTTAAGGGGCCAAAAGTAATGGGACTATAAACTCAAAAGCTATTTCATGGACAGGTGTGGGCTATTCCCTTGTTATTTCATTATCAATTAAGCAGGTAAAAGGTCTGGAGTTGATTCTAGGTGTGACATTAGCATTTGGAATCAGTTGCTGTCGACTCTCAATATGAGATCCAAACAGCTGTCACTATCAGTGAAGCAAGCCATCATTCGGCTGAAAAATCAAAACAAACCCATCAGAGATAGCAAAAACATTAGATGTGGCCAAATCAACTGTTTGGAACATTCTTAAATAGAAAGAACGCACTGAAGAGCTCAGCAACACCAAAAGACCCGGAAGACCACGGAAAACAACTGTGGTGGATGACAGAAGAATTATTTCCCTGATGAAGAAAAACCCCTTCACAACAGTTGGCCAAATCAAGAACACTCTCCAGGAGGTAGGGTTTATGTGTCAAAGTCAACAATCAAGAGAAGACTTCACAATAGTGAATATAGAGGGTTCACCACAAGATGTAAACCATAGGTGAGCCTCAAAAACAGGAAGACCAGATTAGAGTTTGCCAAACAACATCTAAAAAAGCCATTACAGTTCTGGAACAACATCCTATAGACAGATGAGACAAAGATCAACTTGTACCAGAGTGATGGGAAGAGAAGAGTATGGAGAAGGAAAGGAACTGCTCATGACCCAAACATACCACCTCGTCAATGAAGCATGGTGGTGGTAGTGTCACGGCATGGGCATGTATGGCTGCCAATGGAACTGGTTCCCTTGTATTTATTGATGATGTGACTGCTGACAAAAGCAGCAAAATGAATTCTGAAGTGTTTTGGGCAATATTATATGCTCATATTCAGTCAAATGCCTCAGAACTCATTGGACGGCGCTTCACAGTGAAGATGGAGAATTACCCGAAGCATACTGCAAAAGCAACCAAAGAGTTTTTTAAGGCTAAAAAGTGGAATGTTATGCAATGGCCAAGTCAATCCCCTGACCTGAATCCGATTGAGCATGCAGTTCACTTGATGAAGACAAAACTGAAGGGAAAATGCCCCAAGAACAAGCAGGAACTGAAGACATTTGCAGTAGAGGCCTGGCAGAGCATCACCAGGGATGAAACCCATCGTCTGGTGATGTCTATGTGTTCCAGACTTCAGGCTGTAATTGCCTGCAAAGGATTTGCAAGAAAGTATTAAAAAGTGAAAGTTTAGATTTAGGATTGTTTAGTTTGTCCCATTACTTTTGGCCCCTTAAAAAGTGGGAGGCACATATAGAAACCGTTGTAATTCCTACACCGTTCACCTGATTTGGATGTAATTACTCTCAAATTAAAAGTCTGCAGTTAAAGCACATCTTGTTTCATTTCAAAGCCATTGTGGTGGTGAATAGAGGCCAAAATATGAAAATTCTATCAATGTCCCAATATTTATGCACCTGACTGTATGTCACCAATGCATATTACCTCAAACATGTATCTGACACATAGCAAATCTTAAACAATATTTCAAATTCTGGAATAAACAAAAAGTTTACGATAGATCATAACACATCAGCAGAAACTGATCTATGTTAATCAAACTGTCTGCTAAATCTAACACAGCAAAATACAAACAATTAAAACACATGTACCTTAACTACCCAATCAAGGTGTTTTTTTTTAACCTATTAGAGTGAGCAGAAAAAGAATTACATTTGCAAATTTAAAGAATATCAATATTTTACATTTAACATATTTCAGTGGAAAGTGATGTGCAGGACAGAATAACGTTCTCTTATCTACTGGCGCACTGCCCAGACTGGAACAAGTGGGAAAAAACTTATTACATTTCTAACAAGAACAAGTCCAAAACATTCAACTAATACATCACAGTTTAACTTACCACCATATCAAAAGACTGAGAGAGAAAGTGGAAGAAGAAAAAACAAAACAAAACTGCACGTTTAATAATAATAAAAAATAAAAATGATCTAATGAGCAAAATAACTCACTGCCCGTGTATACTCTCTCACTCACCTATAGCAGGTGTCAACTGGTGTATCCGAGTCACGGCACCAAAATTGATAACTCGATGTGTTCTATATATTTATTTATTTTTTAAAATATTTTTATTATGACTCTTTAGCACAAAAATAACTATTTTGTGGTTTTGCACAATTATGCATAACAGATATCACTGTACAACACATAACATAGTTTTGATACCATACAAAATTCCAACGATATACCATAACATATATCTCTGATATTATAGAAACTGAAAAATTATCTATCAGATTTCAATACTTGAATCTTGCCGTCATGCGGATAATGGCCCCTCCCCTCTAGAACAATATCGGCGGGTCATTATCCACCATTCTGAGTTCGAACCATGATGTAGGAGAAAAACACTTGTGGAGCAGCTGCCTTGTATTCAGTGGCAGTGGTCACATAACTCTCCCACATCTCAAAAAACCTACCAACCCTGATCTCCCTCTCCAAGGATGCCTCTATCCAGTCCATCCTGAAAAGGTAGAACAACTTCTCTCGAAACAGAGATAAAGGAGGGGTAGCCAGCTGAATCCACATCTGAAGAATAGTTTTCCGTGCTGCAGCACTAATTGCCAAAAGAAGTTTCAGCCCTCCCCTAGATACCCTTTGATCTGCTGGTAATATGCCCAATATGGCCCACTCCGCATTGAAGGGTAAATAGTTCACTAGGTACTCAATTGCAAACTTTCTGACACCCAACCAGAAGTTTCTTACTAAGGGGCATGCCCAAAGACAGTGAAATATATCTGCATTTTCTTCCTGGCATCTATAACATCTGTGCGAAGAGGAAGACCCCATCAAAAAACTTCTGTGAGGGCTTATATATGTCCTATGGAATATATTTAAAAATAGTTATTTGTAGGAACTAGCTGGTATGAGATGACAGGATTTTTCTAATGCATTAAGTAAATAATCTATTGACAATTCTGGAAAATGGCACAGCCAACGAGACAGCCCTGTTTGTATACGCTCATAATCAAGCTTTACTCTAAGAAAATTGTAGTGGATAGAAATGGCCTTAGATATGGGCGGAGGATTGGCCAAAAAGGGGTCTAAAGAGTTGGACCAATCTTGTGCAGAGAAAATTTTAATAGTTTCACCAACGTAATGTTGGGCTTGATAATATGCAAATGGGAAGGATGAGAGAAAACTATGGCCCTCATTCAGAGCCGTACGCTCTGAGCAGAGCGCACGCTCTGAATGAGGGCCGCCCTCCATAATTATGGAGCGTCCTCCTGGACGCTCGTATAGCTGTGTGTCACCACCCACAGCCTATACGAGCGTGCAGTTTGTTGGCCGCGATGGTCTTGACCATCGCGACCATCGCCACTGCGAGCCGGAGCCTGCGGTTGAGTTTTTCAACCGCAAGGCCCGGAGTGATTTTGGCTCTATCAGAGCCAAAATCACTCCCACTGACATCACTAGTGATGTCAGTGGGCCGGCTTCTGACGGTAGGCGTTCCCTTGGGAACGCCCCCGTCAGGGAGGCACGCCCCCGGCACGCCCACCAAAGGGGGCGTGCTGTCAATCAACATCGACAGCACGCCCCCTTTGATCAGACACAACGAGCGAAGGAAAGTCCTTCACTCGTCGCGTCTGGCGCATGCGCACGACGGAGCTCCCGCCGTCGTGCGCATGCGCAGTGCACAACATCGACCCACTTGCGAGCGGACAGCCGCTTGCGAGTGGGTCTGAATCAGGCCCTATATTTCCCCACAGCCTGTTGGAATGTGAGAGGCCTTTTTGTATTATAGTTCAATAGACATCCCACTGATCTAATTCCGTTTGACGCCCATGAGGTAAAGGGTTGGCCAGCTCGACCCCGATGAAACTCAGGGTTAAGCACAAAAGAATTAAAAATTGATCTATTAGCATGTAAATTTGATTTGTGTCTCAATATACACCACAATTTATGTGTACTCCATAGGAGAGGGTTTTCTTTCAAATTAGGAGGGATATCATGGTCTGACATGTGTAAGAAAGATACCAAATTACAATCAGGGAGAAAGCCCCCCTCCAAATCAGAGTTAGTATATGTGTCTGTGCAATGTAGCCAATCACGGAGGTGACGTAAAATGGCCGCATGGTTATATTGCGTAACATTAGGGAAGTTTATTCCTCCATTTGATTTCAATTGTTGTAAACGAACAAGACCTATTCTGCGACGCCTCTTATTCCAAATAAAATTGACAAACTCTGTATTTATCTTCTAAAGACAACAGGAGAGGAAGAGACTGCAGAAGATACATTATCCTAGGAAATGACACAATTTTTAGCAGACTAGCCCTGCCCAAGTAAGAGAGCTGGAGACGACCCCACCCTCCCAATTCTCTGCGGAGTTCTGTTAGGGCTCTAGTGATATTCATATGATAGAGAGATGCAGGATTTTTGGTGATCTGAACTCCCAAATACACAAAGCTTTTTCTGGCCCACACAAAAGGAGTATTAGCATGCCAAGAAGGGCGCAAGTATCCAGGCCTAAGATATAGGGCAGTCGATTTTTCTGAATTAATCTGCAAACCCGACACATTTCCAAAATCCTGAAGCAAATTCAATATGTGACTTAAAGAAGAAGAGGTTCTAGAGATATATAACAATGTCATCTGCAAAAGCAGTAATTTTCAATTCTCGTTACCTATCGATATACCTCGAATATCTAGATTTTGTTGGATGAGCCGTAATAGCGGATCAAGGGATAGATTAAAGAGAAGGGGAGATAGGGGACAACCCTGACGGGTTCCCCTGAACATCTCCACCGTCCCTCCCCGAATCCCATTTACTAATAAGGAAGTCTTGGGAGATAAGTAAAAATAGCGAATTAAATCTATAAAGTCCTGGCCAAAAGCTCGTCGTGCCAAAACTTCACAAAGGTGAGGCCAGAGAACAGTGTCAAGCGCCTTGTGGAAATCTAGGCTGAGGAGCATGTTATTGGCGAATGAATTACCAAAGGAGGCCACTGTAGCTGCTATTACTGCTCTTATGCCCTTTACTGAGTGCCTACCCTGTACAAAGCCTAACTGGTGGGAAGTAAGGAGATCAGGAAGTATGCTTTGCAATCGTGTGGCCATTATTTTGGCCAATGTTTTAAAATCCACATTAAGCAATGTGATTGGTCTATAAGAGGCCACTAATTGGGAATCTTTAGCTGGCTTAGGTCGGAAGATGGTATAGGCCGAGTTAAAAGTAGCATATAAAGGAGCATGTTTGTGGATACGCCTATAAAGTTCCAACAAAGTGGGGGCCACGTTATGTCGCATTAATTTGTAGTATTCTCCTTAAAGACCATCTGGGCCCGGAGTCTTGTGAGTTTTAAGACCTGAGATAGGCTTGATAGTGTCATTGATCTCAGTAGGAGATTTGTCTCTATCTTTCTGCTCTCTGGTCAGTCTAGGGAGGTGCGCTTCACTCAGTAGTCTATCTTGGAGACTCAAATCGATAGGTCTATCCTCATAGAGAAGTTCATAGTATTTCTGAAATTGTTTAGAGTTTATGAGAAATTGTTTAGAGAATATGAGGTCCCAGAGGTTGGATCCCTAATCCTATGTATGAAACTCCTCCCACCTCTAGCCCTGGACATAGTAGCCAACAATTATCCTGGCCTATTTCCCCATCGGAAATATTTAATTTTAGCATAATCTAATTTACATTTGGCTTGTTTATAGACCTCGAAAGTCGCTCTGACCGGATTAGAAATATACAGTTGGAAGGCTGAGGACATGGCCGCTTATAGAGAGTTATGTTGATTATTAGCTTCTTTACATTTTCTAGAGAAATAATTAATTATATTGCCCCGCATCACCGCCTTTGATGCCTCCCAAAAGAGCACAGGGTCATCTCAATGCTCTATATTGTCATCCAGATATTTATTCCACTTTGTTGTTAAGAAATAACGAAAATCCTCTGATGTGGACAAGTATGTGGGGAAGCGCCAAAGGCGGAAGGCAGCTACCAGAGATGTATTATACAAAGAAATACTGATTGGGACATTATCGGAAATGACTAAATCACCCAGGTTTACTACTTGTATTTTTGAAAATAATGCATCTGCCACTAAAATAGTCAATGCGAGACAGAGTTCTGTGGGCTGCTGATATGTGTGTATATGATCTATCAGTAGGATTTAGGATCCTCCATGGGTCACTTAGGCTATGGAGAGATTCAAATCGTGCCAGATGTTGCCAATAAACCCAGTGAGGTCTCACCGGAGGGGTAGATCTATCTAATACTGCATCCGCAACTGTATTGAAATCGCCACCCACTATTAAAATCGGATTATCTCTGGTCATTAGAAACTGAGAAAGTTCATTTATAAAATCTGCCGGGGAGTTAGGTGCGTAAAGATTCAATAGAGTATATTTAGTATGTGAAATACAGATATCTAAAAGGATAAAACGCCCCTCCGGATCCAGGTGTTTATCATGAATCACATATGGCAAGGCTCGATGTAGTAGTAGTAGTACTGCTACCCCTCGCGATTTATTTCTAAAGGGAGCAGAAATGCACTCACCAATCCAGGAGTCCCTCAACATGGAATAGTCTCCAGCCCTCCAATGTGTCGCCTGCAAAAACACTACAGAACCCTTAAGCTTCTTAAGAAATGTAGTAACCCTCTTTCTTTTTATAGGTGTATTGAGGCCTCCCACATTCCAAGAGATTATCTTTAAAGTATTATCTACCTGAGAAGTTGAAGGCAAGGGTGACGCCATTAGCCTATACCCTCAGGAGGAAACATAACAAGAAAATACATAGTAAAGAGAAAAGACGACTCCCCATCCCAGCCTTCGAGGAGATATTGTTGAGGGGTGCCCTCCGCACGGCAGGTTAAACATTTGCAATAATATATCCTATTCAATATAAACATAACGTCAAAACGATCTGTGGTACAATGTAATCCAAAAAAATTAAAATATATGTGCCTTTTGAGTCATTATTTTTTCCATCCAAAAACATTTGTACATTCCCTGAAGAAGGGAGAAGTACAGAGAAAAATAGCAACAGAAATGAAAATTACCAATAATATCACTTTACACCATTTCTGCGGACCAGTAAGGAACGCCAGTAATAGTCAGCGAACGCGGGGAACAGCTGCAAGTTAATCCAAACAATTGTTAACACGATACACCTTTTTAAACTTTTTAAGGCCTTTGGTTTGGAGACCTCGAAGGAGAGCGCCTATTAAGAAAATGAGCCTTGGCTTTGTCAGGGTCATCTAAGAAAATAGTACGGCCATCCACTTCTACTCGCAGCTTAGCAGGAAACATAAGGGCGAAGCATTGATTATTCTCTACCAGGAAGCTGTACACTGGAGAGAAGGCTTTTCTTTTTTGAGCCACAGAAGCGGAAAAGTCCTGGAAAATCAAAATTCTGGTATCATCAATTTGTAGCTGAGGAGACTTCCGATAATCTGCTCCTTAACTCTAAAGTCCAGAAATCGAGCAATAACTGGCCTTGGACGACCTGCAGCATTTTTTCTCTCTGGTCCGATCCTGTGGGCCCTTTCTATTTGTGGTGGGGGCAGATCTGAAGACAATTTAAGAGCCCGTGGCAAGGTAGTAGACGTTGACCCCTCACCGCTTCAGGAACTCCAATAAATCTCAAGTTGTTGCGCCTGTTTCTGTTCTCGAGATCATCTATTTCTCCACCAGTGCCACAGAGGAGCGAGAGCAGGCATCAAGGCTAACTTGCAAAGAATGAATTGTGTCTTCCGCGTCACTCAACCTTTGCTCCAATCCAGAGATACGAGAGGTATTGGCATCAATCTTCGCCAAAGCTGAGTCAAGAGATGTTTGCATGACATCAAATTTTTTGTCAATCTGGGGTAGAAGTGTTCTGGAGATTGCCTCGTCTGAGCTACTATAACCCCCTGCTCGGGAAAGGAAATTTGTTTGTTCCCTGTTGGTCTATTTCTGCCCATCTTAGAAGGAGTAGGTTGTGAAGAGTTGCCCGACTGTGATGGCTTATTCAAATATCTGTCCATTACCCGACAGCCAAAATAAAAAAAAGGCTCATAAAAATATATATATATATATATATATATATATATATATATATATATATATATTGTGACACAGTTAGGTTAGTGGGTCCCTCTCCTGGGTAGAGGACTCCTTCCTTTCACACACAGCAGCTGGGAAACAGTACGCCAGACTGGATGCAAGTACAAGCTGGTCGGCGCCAGTCTTTATTGTACAATGTCAGAAACCACATAAAGAAAACATAAACATAAATCCTAGCCCTGTCGGGGCACTAACTTCACAGGTAGTTCCCTCACTACCAGAACCTGGCAGGGCCTAATGCCCTCACCAGCAACAAAGGCACAGCACAACACTTACAGTTAGGTTTTCAAGTGTCTCTGAGCAAACTCCCTGTCTGCTCTCCCAGGTGAGACCATCAGCCCTCAACACACTAGGCTTATATTGGCCACTCTCAGGTGGAAACCCTAACAAGCCTGTTACCAGGCTAAGAGAACCAAAACCTGGAGTGGCCGTGGGTGGAGCCCTCCCTCTCCTCTCACCCACAACCCCCAGCTTTTCAAAAAGCCGAAACTCAAGCCTGCTACACTGCAGACTTTCTCCTGGGGGTTTAGAACACATAAGACAGGAATCTGGGACAAATGTACCTGCCACAGACCACTTTACCAATGATCCTATCACATATCCCCCCCCCCTTTGTTTCGACCTGTGGGGTGGAACAACTGAAGCCCCCAAACAATGAACGCGTGACAACGCGTCAGCATTGGCCAGCTGGCTTCCTGGCCTGTGTTCCACTGAAAATTTCAAAGTTTGTAACGCCAAGAACCATCTCGTAATTCTCGCATTACTGTCCTTATTTTCGGACATCCACTTCAAAGGGGCATGGTCAGTGATCAATTTGAACTTTCTTCCAACCAAGTAGTACCTGAGAGCCTCTAACGCCCATTTTATGGCCAACGCCTCCTTCTCCACTGTGGCATAGTTTCTCTCATGTACATTCAACTTTCTACTTAGATAGAAAATAGGGTGTTCCTCACCCTCCTTGTTCTGGGACAGGACCGCTCCTATACCTACTTCTGATGCATCGGTTTGTACTATGAATTCCCTTTCAAAATTAGGAGTCATCAGGACTGGTTGGGAACACAACGCTACTTTCAACTCCCGAAAAGCTTTCTCTGCCTCAGGACTCCATTCTACCATGACTTTTTGTTTGCCTTTGGTCAGGTCAGTCAGTGGGACTGCCATGGTGGCAAAGTTGGGTATAAACCTCCTGTAGTACCCCGTAATTCCCAAGAAGGCTCTCACCTGCTTCTTATTCAGAGGCCGTGGCCAGTTTTGTATGGCATCAACTTTATTGAGCTGAGGCTTTATCAGGCCTCTGGCAATGGTGTATCCCAGATATTTTACTTCCTCCATGCCTAGACAACACTTTTTTGGGTTGGCTGTCAAACCTGACTTTTAGATGGAGTCCAACACTGCTTGTACCCTGGGTAAGTGAGACTGCCAATCAGGACTATGAATGACCAAGTCATCCAGATAAGCAGCCGCATACCGTCTATGGGGCCTTAGAATCCTGTCCATCATTCTTTGGAAGGTAGCAGGTGCCCCATGTAGCCCGAAGGGCAACATCTTGTACTGAAACAAGCCCTCTGGCGCTGAAAAAGCTGTCTTTTGTTTGGCGCTCTCGGTTAACGGTACTTGCCAATACCCTTTGGTTAGGTCAAGAGTGGTTAAATACCTTGCCGTCCCTAGTCTCTCAATCAGTTCATCCACTCTTGGCATCGGGTAGGCATCGAATTTTGAAACACTGTTCAACTTTCGGAAGTCATTGCAGAAATGCACACTCCCGTCGGGCTTTGGAATCAACACAATGGGACTTGACCATTCACTATGTGATTCTTCAATAACCCCTAACTCTAGCATATTTTTAATTTCTTTCGACACCGATTCTCTTTGTGCTTCTGGTAACCTATAGGGCTTTAGATTAACTTTAACCCCTGGGTCAGTGATGATGTCATGTTTAATGACCGAGGTTTTCCCAGGTACGTCAGAGAACAGCACCCTATTTCTGATCAGAAACTCCTTGACCTCTTGTTGTTGAATTGCCGACAGGGTTTTTGCCACTGTGACTTCGGGAACTAAGGGCCCTGGACTTACTGGAGGGGCTCGGACGGCCGACAGTACCGTTCTATCTTTCCAGGGCTTTAACAGATTTATATGGTATATCTGTTCCGGCTTTCTTTTCCCCGGCTGGTAAACTTTGTAATTGACCTGCCCCACTCTTTCTAAGATTTCAAAGGGCCCTTGCCATTTAGCCAAAAGTTTATTTTCCACAGTGGGAACCAATACTAACACTCTGTCCCCAGGAGCAAAGCTGCGTAACCGAGCATTGCGGTTGTATACCCTCTGCTGTGCCTGTTGAGCCTGTTCCAGGTGCTCTCTCACTATCGGCACTACCACAGCAATTCTCTCCTGCATTTGAGAAACATACTCAATCACCGTTTTGTAAGGACTAGACAGCCCTCCCATGTCTCTTTGGCAATGTCTAGTAACCCCCTTGGGTGTCTCCCATACAACAAGTCGAAGGGTGAAAACCCAGTGGAGGACTGGGGAACTTCTCTTATGGCCAACAGTAAATACGGCAATAAGTAATCCCAATCCCTACCATCCTTGTCGACCACTTTCCTAAGCATGTGTTTTAACGTCTTGTTAAACCTCTCGACCAGCCCATCGGTTTGGGGGTGATAGACCGAAGTTCTTAACTGTTCAATTTTGAACAGGCGGCATAACTCTTTCATGACTTTTGACATAAACGGTGTACCCTGGTCAGTTAGTATCTCCTTGGGTATACCCAGCCTGCTAAAGACATGAACTAGCTCTCTGGCAATGGTCTTGGTTGACGTATTGCGCAACGGGATCGCTTCCGGGTACCTGGTAGCGTAATCCATTATGACCAGAATATACTGGTGTCCCCTGGCAGACTTCATTAAGGGTCCAACCAAATCCATCGCTATTCTTTCAAACGGCACCTCTATAATAGGCAATGGAACTAGTGGACCCTTAAAATGTGGCCTGGGAGCATGATACTGACACTCAGGGCAGGATGCGCAAAAGTCAGACACCTCTTTATGAAGCCCGGGCCAGAAAAACCTCTGCATTATTCGCTCAGTGGTTTTCTCTACCCCTAGATGGCCTGCCGTTATATGACCATGGGCCAGATCCAACACTGTTCTTCTGTAGGCTTTGGGAACTATTAGTTGTTCCACAATATCTTCCCCCTTCTTAGTCACCTGGTATAACAAATCCTGACACATTGCCATGTGGGGATAGGACAAAGGACTATCGGGGTCTACAGGCTTACCATCAACTACTTTTACATTCTCCCTGGCTTTTACCAAAGTAGGGTCATTCAACTGCTCCACGGCAAAGACCTCTCTTCTGACCTCTAAATCAGGCAGACGATCACCTGGCCCAACAACACTTCCCACCTCAATGGGAGGCACATCAGTTGGCGGGCCACCGTCACGTTCCGCATTCTCTAGTTCGCCAACCATAGTAGAAAAGGGAATAACTCTGACTCAGAAGAAACTCCCTCCTCCACTACATCGACAACCTTCTCAAATGGATCGGGGTTGTTCACCTCTGGAACAAAATGGCTTTCCCACAACTTCCAGAAGTGAGCAAAGTCTCTCCCCAATATTGCATCATACACCAGACCATGCACTAAACCCACAGAAACTATAGCAGAGCCACATGGTGTCTCGATGTTCACCTCGGCCGTAACATAATATCGAGTATCCCCAACATTTATGCAGGTCACACCAACAGTTTTCCCTGTATGCCTCAAGGGGTTCACCAGCTCAGCTTTTATAAGTGTCACCAAGCTACCAGAGTCTAACAGTGCCTCTACTCAGTTGCCATCTACAGTGAGTACACACATGTGCTTATCAGTCTCAGCCTGCCGGTCAGCCGTACAGGCTGTCTGTGCAAAGAAAGACCCCCTGCGGTAGACATGAGCAGTATCACATTGCATAGGTTCAGTTGTAAGTGAACAATTAGCGGCAATATGGCCAAAGCCACCACATCGGAAACACTGAATCATATTAATTGTCTAGTTGTTTACGGGGCAAGAACCTTCCTGGCCTGGCAGGCCTGTCTCCAGGTTCTACACCCTCAGTCTTAGGTACATTCCACCGCCCAGCACCCTTCTCCCCTGGAACAGTCTTACCAGTGTCTGTGGGAGTTCGCCGGTGCGCCATCGGGTCTCGGTGGGGCATACTCATCAGCTCCTCAGCCGCCACGTACCTCTCCACCAGCTCGACCAACTGGTCCACGGACTTAGGGTCTGCATGGCTCACCCACTTGCGCAGAGTCACAGGTAATGATCGCAGGTACCGGTCCATCACGACCCTTTCCACGATCTGTGGTCCCATCAGCGTCTCGGGCTGTAGCCATTTTGAGGACAGATGGACGAGGTCATGCATCTGTGAACATGGAGGCTTGTCCCTATGGAACTCCCAGCGGTGGACCCGTTGGGCACGAACAAAGGTGGTGACTCCCAAGCGAGTTAGGATCTCCTGTTTTAGTTTTTTATAGTCTTTGGCATCAGCCAGGCATAAGTCGTAATATGCTTTTTGTGGCTCCCCAGACAAAAAAGGTGCCACCAGACTGGCCCACTGCTCCTTGGGCCAACTCTCCCTTTCGGCCGTTCTTTCAAATGCGGCGAGATAGGCCTCCACATCATCGACCGAAGTCCTCTTTTGAAGGAAGTGACTGGCTCGTACGGAGTGAGTGGGGGTGGGAGGACCAGTAGCAACATCTCTGGGCCGGGCGACCAGGTGCTGTACCACCTCTTTTATGGCCTGGCAGTTTTCCTCGATGGTGACCTGTTGTTGCCTCTGGGCTGTCTCCAAGGCCAACAGTTGCACCCTGGTGGATTCCTGCTGAGCCCAGGTAGATTCCTGCTGAAGTTTGATCGTCTCCTGCTGAGCTCTGGTAGATTCCTGCTGAGCTGCTGTAGCTTGGAGCAAGGCCTTAATCATGTCCTCCATTTTGTCCTGGGGTGTAGGTTGGAAGCTGAACCTTGCCTCTCTGAGCATTGGCTGACGCCTCCTCTATGGGACTCCAGTGTTATTTCCACACTCACAAATTGGGTGTCTGTCCCTTTAATTTTTAAACAAAGTTTTCCTCTTGCTGCAACTTCAGTGTGTGTGTGGGTGCCCGCATTCTCCACCATATTGTGACACAGTTAGGTTAGGGGGTCCCTCTCCTGGGTAGAGGACTCCTTCCTTTCACACACAGCAGCTGGGAAACAGTACGCCAGACTGGATGCAAGTACAAGCTGGTCGGCGCCAGTCTTTATTGTACAATGTCAGAAACAACATAAAGAAAACATAAACATAAATCCTAGCCCTGTCGGGGCACTAACTTCACAGGTAGTTCCCTCACTACCAGAACCTGGCAGGGCCTAATGCCGTCACCAGCAACAAAGGCACAGCACAACACTTAGTTAGGTTTTCCAAGTGTCTCTGAGCAAACTCCCTGTCTGCTCTCCCAGGTGAGACACTCAGCCCTAAACACACTAGGCTTATATTGGCCACTCTCAGGTGGAAACCCTAACAAGCCTGTTACCAGGCTAAGACAACCAAAACCTGGAGTGGCCGTGGGTGGAGCCCTCCCTCTCCTCTCACCCACAACCCCCAGGTCCCAAACCGGCTTTTCAAAAAGCCGAAACTCAAGCCTGCTACACTGCAGACTTTCTCCTGGGGGTTTAAAACACATAAGACTGGAATCTGGGACAAATGTACCTGCCACAGACCACTTTACCAATGATCCTATCACAATATATATATATATATATATATATATATATATATATATATATATATATATATATATTAGTAATGGGTGATTACAATATGCAATATTCTACGAGTAAGTTGCACCCAGTAAAATTTACACACTAAAAACCTGCGGCTAGGTCCCTTTGCACACCAAAAACAATCACATATATCCACAAAAGTCACCTATTAAGAATATTCTGCCGCAATATTCAAAATAAAGAAAACCACCACCAGGTGGAGTCAGTACCTAAAATACAACAGCAGAGAATTATATTAGACAGCCCAAAATTTCTAACTATCAGCTAGAAAAGTTAACAGGTAATATGAGACTTAATGTAAGCACTAATTAAGCGGTGCTGTGTCACAATTTGAGCTACTGAAATATTGTAGTACAAATAAATGAAAGTATCAGATCTGGAAACGGTTCTTGGCAGAAAAACAAACCCCTATTTGGTGACAGTACATTAACAGAAATATAATGAAATAATCTACAATGTGAAACAGTGAAATATCAGCCAAAAGTTCCAGTTAGAAAATATTACCATTTTATATAACAATTATATATATGTGTGTGTGTGTGTGCATGTATGTATGTATGTATATGTGTGTGTGTATGTGTGTGTGTATATATATATATATATATATATATATATATTATACACACACACATATACCCATACATATACACATGTCACAAATGTGAGTTATTCTAAAGGATTGTATCCAACAAAATACCCCAGCACCTTAGGAGTCTTGAAGCTAATATGGCCCTGACAGTAGGTGGCTCTTTCGAAGACCTGTAAGGTAGATACAAATGGGGACACAAATATATTTTAGTTGTCTCCACAAATCGCAGCGTCCTCAATCTTTTTGTAGAAAACGCTGAGTGAGAGGGACAACATAGGAATAAGTCCACTTCAGGGGGAAAAATAGAACTCAAGCTCCAAGTATGTATCCCCCGGCAACCAAATAGGGATCCAGCAAAATTTCAATGTATATATACATGGTGCAAATTATGTCTTTATAGGAGCTATCCCCACATCTATTATACCCTCAAGCAATCGGACCCTCTCCTCCAAATACAATACAAGGGGGGTCTTAGGAGAAAGGGTTGAAGCGTGGGAGAATTATCTGTATCCCCACAACTCTGGGGACAACAACAGACCGCCGAGTGCGCAGTATACTCCAGTCACTCACTGCTGATGTCTGATGGTGATTCAGAGCCCCGACTGTAATAGCAGGCAGCTTGGGGGAAGCTCTTTGCAGCAGCGGCAGCAATGAGGACACCGGTCACCGCTGCTCGTGGCAGACGCTCCGTCCACACATGGAGGGATTCAGCGCAAGGTGGAGAGGCCGCTGGACTGCAGACTACCCTTGTCCGTCAGATGCAGCAGAGTCCACGTGTCCCCGAGCCCCCGCCCGCCCCGCCCCGCCAGCGCACGGAGTGGACCCCAAGAGCAGGAGAGAAAGGCAGACTGAAACCCGCCGGTCCACCGGAGGGAAATATGCCAGGGGTGGGAGAAGAGGTGCCGATCCTCAGGCGGCTGCAGGGTCTGTCCTGTGTGTGCAGCAGAGGCCACGTGTCTCCGAGTGCTCGATTGCCGCACCAGCCAGTGTGCAGAGCAGACCTCAGGAGCATGAGAAATAGGTAAGGTAAGATTCGCTGGTCCACCGGAGGAAAATATGCCAGTGGTGGGACAAGAGGTGTCTATATTCAGGCGGCTGCAGGGTCTGTCCTCAGTAGACCTGCTGCCATGCCGATTCGCGCCAAAACTTGGCCAGACTCCGGAGAAGTATGAAAGGGCTACCGACCTTCCTCAAAAAGACATCTGTCTAATCCAGCCAGACTCCCCTTTAAACTGTTGATGTTATTGATGGGGGATATGTGATTTTAGATGAGGGTATTAGCAGATTTCTGCAAGAAGGCGCGGAGCAGTTCTAAAATGCGGCCATCTAGGATTCCCCACCTCCGGAAGTCCCGTTCTATATTTATTTATAAACCTTACTTGTTATAAGAAGAAATGAAATAATTCACACCAATACAGATTCTAAAATAAATGACAATGCTTTTACTTAAAGACAGCATAATTATACATGTATTTTGCCAGTGCAGAGTTACAACAAAAACATAACACTTAGGTTATTTCAGCAGCAGTAGGAATACTTGTAAAATAAATTTATAACAGCCAGTGCAGCATACCAATCAGCCAATTTCATACATACGTACGTCAGCCACACCCAGCACCCCTCAGACCCTCCATGTGCTCCCTCTCTCCTTTGTCCTCCGATTGCTCTACCTCCCTCTTTCTCTCATGAGCTTTATACTATTAACTCATCTATATCTCTAATACATCCAAAATGGCAAATATTAATTTATTTAATATTCATACGTACTAGACCCGAATTGTTTGTGTCCTAACCATAATGTTATCATCTTTTTCTCTGTTCCTATGATGCTTCTCGCGCCTGCTTCTTGCAGGCCAAGGCTATCTTGATTAACTCTATTTATAAAATCTGAGACTTGTCTGCTGTTCTGCACATGCTAAAAACTGACATGTTCAAGCTACAATTCTTATTGTTAAACCACTAAACAACATGGTTGCTGCATTAGACACAGGATTTGCTTACTTTAGAGGTTATAGAGTAGACCCTATCCACTCTAGGCTGAAGCCATTCGACAAATATGGTCTTCTACAACTCGCACAACTAATTTATATATTCTCAATTATTTCTATATATTCTTAATTGCAATAAAAGTAATAGTGAAATACAGAAGCATGCATATATTCGTGAATTGCTGACGGAACTTGTACGACCACATATTCCTGCGTTATCACTGTGTATTGGGGATATTACAATCTGGCATAATGTGTATTGTGGGGGCACCACAATGTGGCATACTGTGTATTAGGGATATTAGTCTAGCATAATGTGTATTATGGAGGCACTACAATCTTGACTCTGAACTGTCATTTGTTTCCCACATTCAATCTGTCTCAAAATCATGTTACATACAACTAAAAAACGTATCCAAAATTCGTCCATATCTCACACAAGACACTGCAAAAACTCTAATCCATGCACTCATTATTTCCCGCATTGACTATTACAATAGTCTCCTTACTGGTCTTCCAAAATCCTTACTGGTCTTCCCAAAATCAGGCTATCGCCATTACAATCCATTATGAATGCAGCTGCGAGGCTCATCTTCCTTGCCAAACATTCATCTCTGCTGCCCCGCTCTCAGTCCCTCCATTGGTTGCCGGGTTTTCTACTGTATTCAATATAAAATACTTTTACTTACACATAAGGCTATTAACCAAGCCACACCAACATACATCTCTTTACTGATTTTAAAATATCTCCCAGCCTGATCTCTTCGCTCAGCACAAGATCTGCATCTCTCATACCCACGTATTACTTGCTCCCATTCATGGTTACAGGACTTTCTTCGGGCTGCACCCACTCTATGGAATGCCTTTCCATGCACAATAAGACTTTCCTCTAGTCTCCAAATCTTCAAACTCACCTCTTCAGGCAAGCTTATCAGGTTCCAGAACCTCCCACATAACCTTCATAGCTTCCATATCTAATTGCATCTCCTTTCACAGTCCACACACAACCTCACACATTGTCTTTCTTTCACATCCTCCTGATACTTGGCCGACCTTCTTGTGTGACTGGATCATGCAGCCCACCAAGAAACTCTGCATTCTGGCTGGATCAAAATCCAATATATAGCACCTATCCTTGTGTATCAATGCCTATTTCCCTAAAGATTGTAAGCTTATGTACAGGGCCTTCCTACCTATATATCTGTCTGTTATTATCCAGTTTTGTTGTATTTATGTGTCTAATTGTAAAGCGCAATGGAATATGCTGTGCTATATAAGAAAGTGTTAATAAATAAATGTGGCAAAATGTGTATTGTAGAGGCACCACGATGTGGCATACTGTGTACTGGGGAAATTACAATCTGACACAATGTGTATTGTGGGGGCAATAAAATTTGGCATAATGTGTATTGTGGGAGCACCACGATTTGGCATACTGTGTATTGTGGGGGCACTACAATGTGGCATACTGTGTTTTGGGGATATTACAATGTGGCACATCTATTGTGGGTGCACCAGAATGTGGCATACTGTGTATTGGTGATATTACAATGTGGCATGTGTGTGTATTGTGGGGGCACTAGTATGTGGCATAATGTGTATTGTGTTGGCACTACAATATGGCATAATGTGTATTGTGTGGGCACCGCAATGCAGCATAGTGTGTATTAGGGATATTACAGTCTGCCATAATGTGTATTGTGGGAGTACTACAATGTGGCATAATGTGCACTGTGGGGACACCACTGCGTGGCATATGATGTATTGGGGATATTAAAATCTGGCATTATGTGTATTGTGCGGACAACACGATGTGACATACTGTGTATTGGTGATATTATAATCTGGAATATTGTGTGGGCACTACACTATGGCATAATGTTTATTGTGGGGGCACCAGTATGTGAAATACTCTGTATTGTGGGGGAATCACAATGTGGCATACTGTATTGGGGATATTTGAATCTGCCATCATGTGTGTTGTGGGGGTGCCACAATGTGGCATGCTGTGTATTGGGGATATTACAATCGGGCATAATGTGTTTTGCATGGGCACTACTCTTGCATAATGTGTATTGTAGGGACACCACTATGTGGCATATGGTGTATTGGGGATATAAAAGTCCAGCATTATTTGTACTGTGGGGGTACCACAATGTGGTATATTGTGTATGGTGGGGACACCACGATGGGGCATACTGTCTATTTGGGGATTTTACAATCTGGCATGTGTGGGGCACCACCATGTTGCATACTGTTTATTGGTGATATTTCAATCTGGAATAATGTGTATTGTGTGGGCACTACAATATGGCATAATGTGTATTGTTGGGGCACCACAATGTGGCATGTGTATTGTAGGGGCACCCTCATGTGGCATACTGTGTAATGAGGAAATTACAATCTGGCACAAAGTGTGTTGGAGAACTACATTGTGGCATAATTTGTATTGTGGGAGCACCACAATGTGGTACACTGTGTATTAGGAATATTAAAATGTGGCAAAATGTGTATTGTGGAGGCACCATGATGTGGCATACTGTGTATTGGGGATATTACAATCTGCCCTTATGTGTATTGTGGGAGTACCACAATGTGGCATAGTGTGTATTGTGGGGACTCCACTATGTGGCATATGGTGTATTGGGGATATTAAAATCTGGCATGTGTATTCTGGGGACACCACAATGTGGCATACTGTGTATTGGGGATATTACAATCTGGCACAATGTGTATTATGGGGGCACCAAGATGTGGCATACTGTTTATTGAGGATATTAAAATCAGGCATAATGTGTATTGTGGGGTCACTACAATGTAGCATACTATGTATTGGAGATATTACAATCTAGCATAATGTATATTGTGTGGGCACTACAATATGGCATAATGTGTATTGTGGGGGCATCACAATGTGGCATACTGTGTATTGAGTTATTGCAATCTGGCATAATGTGTTTTGTGGGGGCACTATGATGTGGCATGTGTATTGTGGGGGCACCCTCATGTGACATACTGTGTATTGGGGAATTTACAATCTGGCATAATGTGTGTTGTGGGGGCACCACGATGTAAACACTGTATTTGTTGATATTACAATCTGACAATGTGTATTATGGGGCACTACAATGTGGCATAGGGCCTGATTCTGAGTTGGATGCAGCAGCGTCTATTGGTGGTCACACACCTGTGACTTTATGCAAATGTCTCTATACACTCCTTTCCTTGTGTACATCCGTGTGGCTGAATGCACGCTGTAATACAGAGTGGTGTATCCTTATGCGCCACCAATAGTCATACCAGCCCTATGGCAAGTGCAGTTTCTCCGTCTGCCCTTGACCTCCTATTCCTGGGGCTGTGCATCTGTGTAGGCAGCCGCTTTCACTGACACTCCCCTAACACGCCCATTATACAAACCGTATTTGGTGGCGGCAGGACGGCTGTTTGTGCATAGGTTTGGTGCTTCTGTTTCTTCTTTGGAATGTGATATAAATAGAAATTGAATCACTGATATCTTATGTCCCATCCAGGGCCATCCAATCTTCCCCCTAACTGTCCTCTGCCCTTCAACTGTGATGCATGCAGTGTGTGTATATAATTTATTGCTCCTCTTGCGTCCTAAACTATATCTTTATGATAACCGCTCCGGAATATTTGTATAACATTATGTGCACTGATTAAATAAAGCCTCTACAGCAGGCCTGGCCAACCTACACATCCCAGCATGCCCTGCCACAATTTTAGCATTCTCCAATAGCAAAACTGTGACAGGGCATACTGGGACTTGTAGATTCACAGTGACTGGAGAGCCACAGGATGGCCAGGCCTGCTCTACAGGATCATTTGTTACACTATTGTTTCGTTATTTCTCTCAAATGTTATACATTATGGGACTCACATACTGTAATTTTATCAGTGTGATCACTGTGTGTGTGTATATGTGTGTGTGTATGTATGTATGTATATATATATATATATATATATATATATATGTGTGTGTGTGTATATGTATGTATGTATATATATATATATATATATATATAAAAAAAATTTTATTAACCTTGTTTTCAGTGCACAATAATATACCAGGTGGTGCGTAATTAATTTAAGCCAAGAAGGGAGAGAGATTGAGGCGGTTGGCAGTAGCTGTGCCCTCCATGGTGCTAGCTACACCCCATGTGCACACCACAGCCCCACAGCACCTGTCACCCCCAATCCCCACATCAGTAGTCACACCCCCGCTGTGCTGGTCACACCTTCTGCGGAAGCACAAATAGGTCCGTCAGAAAGGTCATCTCCAGGCCCATGTGGTCCTTAATCTGGCACTGCCTACAATGTACAAATCTCCATAGTGATTCCATCAGAACAAAAACAGTCGTTTTCAGGTAAGTGTTTGTCACTCCCACAGTGTTTACTTTGTAGCACAATGTGCGCTATAATGCTACAAATATTTATTGGGATTTAATGATTTATTTAGAATGTTAAGGCAACCCATCTATTATGTTCCATAAAGATGGCCCCAGTGGAGCTTCCAACCTATATTCCCTATCACATGTACACATACAAATGCTTTTTGGTACTTTTTATCAGCAGCCAATTAAACTAATCGGTATATTTTTTGGAGTGTGGAGGAAACCCATGCAACCAAGGGGAGAATATACAAACACTCCACAGATATTGCCATGACTGGAATCAAAGCCATGACCTCAGTACTAAGAGGCAAAGGAGCACCATGCTGCTCAAGTGACAAACCAAGGAAGTTCCTATGACAGTGGTTCCCAAATTCTGTCCTCAAGGCACCCTAATGGTCCAGGTTTTAAGGAACTCCATTATTGACCACAAGTGAATTAATTTGTACCTTGGTAATTTTGATTTAATCATCTGTTCTCGCTCATGGATATCCTTTTAAAACTTTGGACTATTAGGGTGAGCACCCTGTTTGGGAACCACTGTCCTATGTCATATATATCTACTCTCTTGGATCCTCCAGGAGACTCCTGAATTTTCCTAGTGAATTGGGCAGGATAGGGAGAATAATCATTACATGCTCTATACATTTTTCACTTCGCCTCTTCAAGTGTCTTCTCAATTTTCTCCTCTAGTTTCGTTTCCTGATACAATGGCCAGAATCTCAATGAAGAAGCTAATGTATATATCTGTCGTATTGACTGCCACCTTTCTACTGAGATTTTTATTTAACAGCCCTTTGAACACTCTGTTGGATCACTGGAGTCCTCCATGTACCTGCTGTGATAGTAGACTAACCACTGATACTATTACACCACTAGGAGACAACCGGACATTTATCATAGCTGCATATTTCGACAATCGAATACACAATAAAAGCGCAGTTCGTGTACTCAGCATTATTCATCATAAAGAGGTAAAGGAGCTATATTGCTGGTTTTGTTGCACCATAAACAAATCTGTGAAGGTTTCCAAGGCTCAGATAGACATACACCGTGATCGGTTCGACTTTCCCTATGGCACAACAGACCTGCTCTGTATGGAACCACCAGACTGCCAAGCCAAGTACCTATATGTCCATATGTCTCCTTCAGGAAACATGACACAATTACCCCTGTTCCAAATACAAAATCAGGACAAGAAACCGTTTTCCGCCAACTTTACTGTCTGTGTTTCCGCCATGTTTGGGAATTACAATAACATCTTACAGTTCTTGCAAACCATAGAGATGTACCGGATATTGGGGGTCCAAAGGGTCATGATCTACCTTAATAATTGCAGCACACAGATGGAAAAAGTTATTCAGTACTACATTGCTGAAGGTATTGTAGAGGTGATACCATGGCCAATCCAGCGATACCTGAGAACTAATGGAGCATGGCACTATTCCTATTCTAAGAACAACAGAGATATTGGGTATTATGGTCAATTGGCAACACTCAATGACTGCATCTATCGGAACATGTACAGGAGTAAGTTTGTGCTGCTTAATGATCTTGATGAAATAATTCTGCCAGTTAAACACCAGACATGGAACAGCCTGATGGAAAGTCTTCAGCAACAGAACCCAGGAGTTGGCGTTTTTTTGTTTGAAAATCACATTTTCCCTCGAACCATCACTATTGATGGAAACTTCTCCAACATTTCATCTTGGCAGAGTTTGCCAGGATTCAATATACTGCAGCACGTTCACCGTGAGCCAATCGGACCGGGCCATTCCATTGGCCAGAAAATGATTGTGGATCCTAGGACGGTAATTCAAACATCTGTACACTATGTTATAAAATTTATTGGATATTCTAAAGAAGTCTCTAATGAGACAGCCCTGCTTCACCACTGCAGATCCCCTCCTCGGAAGACTTTACTGAACACATCATTAATTGAAGAGAAAACTATTTGGAGATATAATGCTTCATTGATTAGAAATGTTAACAAGGTCCTAAGTCAACTACATTTATAGTCATAAAGAAAATGGTCGTTAAGGTCAGATTATTCTTCCCTGATCTACAGATTTTTACCTTTTTTTTTTTTTTTTTCTATCAATGATTATATTCTCAGGTTTTCTATGAGGGCAGAAACAGAGTTCTAAATTTGGGCAGTAATCCTCAGATTGAGGAAAACTCCAAGGGTGGGTATTAGTGATGGACATACCCTTTTCATCTATGTACAGAAGTGCACACATTCACCATTGCTCATATATTTGACTCAGCATAGACTATAGTTTAGCTGCGCCATGCGCCTTTTCCTTTTAAATATGCATCCTAGTGGCATCACTAATGCAAAAAAACAGTACAATTCAAGGGTACACTCACTACTGGGGCTGGCATTACTTGTAGTTCCCCTGACACATCGATTTGCTTAATCTATGATTTTACACACATTTCATACCAAGGGCCTCATTTACTAACGAGTTTTATCACCAAAACGAGTGATAAATTTCACTGTGTATGATAAATGGTGCTCCAGCCAATCAGCTCCCAACTGTCAACTGTTAGAAAAATGACAGTTGGGAGCTGATTGGCTGGCGCACCATTTATCATACACAGTGAAATGTATCACTCGTGTTTGTGATAAAAACTCGTTAGTAAATGGGGGCCCAAGTCTGTTACAACAAAAGTACTAATTTCGTGTCCGGCTTTGTATGCAGGCATGATGTAAATAAGCACACATTGCTTTCCATGGCGGAGCACCTAAGTCGCACAGAGCGTCTAGCACCATATGGCGCAAAAATGCTAGGTGAATGAGGTCACAACTATTCCTTATTTTGAAAGGTGTAAGTGAAAAGTCCCAACAAGCAGAAACACAGTGCAAGCAAGAAAACCAATGGGAGGACGGGACTGTAAAGTCTTGCGGACAATTTGTTTTGTGACAAAATAGTTTTCAAACTGCATTACTGCTTGTTTATGGGAATCTAGGGGTGGCAGAATATAAAAATCATACAATATATTAATAAAAACATGGATTCTGTACTTTTTTTCTCATTTTGTGATCTAACTCTGCATGTAATTTAAAAAAAATTAAACTTGTGTAAACTGTGATGGACAAGCACAAAAGGTAAACTCTGCGTCAGTGGGGGACGGTCAGATAGTTAGCTAGCCAATGGAAGCTGGTTGGCACCGGAGTCTGGGGAGCGGGCTTAACCATTGCTGCTGTTCTGTGCTGCACCCAGCAGGTTCCCAATGCCTTCCCACTGAATCCTGCCCGGTGATGTTAGGACGGCTGAGCAGCGTTTGGGGGTGCAGTTGGTGTGGCTCCCCTCCTTTTAGTTTAGGACTGTGCTGCAGCCGCAGCTTTACAACGCCACTGTTCTAGACCTATAAATACTGGCTGCAATTCAAAGATATCTACTAGTATCCTACCCAACAACTACAAGGAAAAAAAATAGATTGCATCTGTAGATATAGTAATGAACACTAGAGGTCGATTTATACATTTGATTGCACTAATGCATAATCTACATAAAAACCATCAATACATTCATCAAAAAGATAATAAAAATGTTCTCATAAAACAGCATAAAAATAAGTAAAATGCGTGTAAACACATTTATAGGTGCGTTATGTAATGGGGTGTGAGCTGCAGCTACTGTGGGAACTTCTACAACTCTTCTTGTGTTTTTTAAAGCAGCAATTTTTTTAAAGGCAAAACCAAGCTGTCTGTACCCACCGTAACAGGTAAGTCATCACTAGAACACCTGGGATGTTTCAACTAATCATGTCATAATGAAAATGTAGATGTGGTCAATGTCTACATTCCAAGCATATCGACATTATTATCAGGTTGACAGTGTAACACCCCTTATGGCCATGTTAAAGGCATGTTATTTCTATTTATTGATTAAAGTTGAGATGGGTTCTTTTAATAAAATGTACTTTATTGAGTGGAAATTCATGTATATGTTATAAGTGAATATTTAATGTGAGCTTTATATGAGGACAATATGCCCCCAGCATGCTGCCTGCAGAATAATCTGGTAAGAGAGCTCGAGGCAGTAGTTAGGAGGCGGAAAGCTGAGGGTCGTGTGATGGGGAAGGAGAGAAGGTAAAAGGAGCAGTTGGTAGTTAAATGGCAGTTCAGAAGAGTCAGCAGACGTGTGTTCGCAGCACTGCTTAAGTACCCATGCGGGGTAACAGCAGCTGATTAGGAACACTGTCGGCGTAGCCAGGGTGGGTGAGGAAGGAGCAGGTACCTGTGCAGCGGGTGCTGAGTGAGGCAGCCACAGTAGTGGAGACCAGTGTCTGTTGCCAGCTGAGAGTCAGAGCTGCCCACTCAGCTCCGGAGGCTCAATTCTGCTGAAGAAGTAACGTGGTGCTGAGGCAAAGAGACGGGGTAGTGTGCATCAGCTGAGCATCGCAGTCAGCTGAGAGGAGGCCCGCTGATAAGTGTCACTAATGGGTACACACGTAGCAGATATATCGAGTGATCTGCAGATGTCTGTAGATGATGGTCACTCATCTAGACTGAACGACCAATATCTTCCAGGCAGCTGCGGATCCCGCTGCCTGGGGGAGGGGGTGAGTCTGCATGTGGGGCTGCCGCTGCATGTGTACGGGCGATCTGCAGATTGCCCGTACACACTTGCCGATGGACAGATAGGTCTGCATATATATCTGTCCATCGGCTCTGCAGCACAGCCAATGCAATATGTCTGTGAATGACGTCGTTCAGACATATCGCTGATACACACTGGCCTGACAGCCACCAGAATTTTTTTGCCGATCAATTGTCTGTGTGTAGTTTAAGAGGCAGCAGAGGAGCTGCTGTACTCTACAGGAGGCTGTGAGCACCAGCTATATATACTGTAGTCAGAAGCGCCGAGAGGTGGGGGGGAGCAGGTACGAATTACCAGGGCCCCGGGCTCGCTGGAGGGGCCCGCGGGGGCTCCATGTCGTGCTCCCCCCTTCTTGCATCACAGCAGCCCAGCACATGCTGATGTGTGCTGAGCTGCACTAGGAGACTGCTCACAGCTGCTCACTGATCACACCCCCTACCGGCTATGCGCCGGGCTGAGGGGCTCACAGCACCCCCCTCCCCAGCAAGCATGCGGTGCTGGAAAAAAATGCTTATTTTTTCTCCTAATAGGAAGTTTCCTTTACCCTGGCTCGGCGTGGCGATCGGCGCGCCTGCCTGTACTCATTGAATACACTCCCAAAGAGAGAGAGCAATAGAGAGAGAGACTGACTCGCTCTAATATTTCTTTTCCACCAAAAACGCGGGTCCAACCAGGGGTTTTAGACATGGTTCCAACCCAGGTCAGATACCGTTTACACAGCACCATCGATCTGGGTTATTTTCAGGTACACACTAAACCTGGGTCTGCCCTGCTAAACTTGTGAGGACATAAAAAGTGAGAGGTGACTGCTCCACAACCACCAATCAGCCCATTTTAGGCATGACCCAGGTCGGATAACCCAGGTTGCGCCATTTACACTGCACCATTACCCAGGTCCATCCTGGGTCCGACCCTGGGAGCTACCTGGGTTGGATTGAAGATCTATGAGCTCTATAGAAATATGTATTGAAGAGAGAGTGATGTTTATAGCCCTTTTTAGGGATTTATTGGGAGTGAATGGAGAGCGATGGTAAGTCCGTTTGCCAAAGTGGGAAACAAATAAAGTTCCAGGAGGCTGGGTTACCGATGAGGCTAGTCTTGCCCTATTCATCCCTACCTCTAGGAGCTCTGGTCCTCTTGCGGCTTGGAGGTTTTACCTTCAGTTGGGCTGTGGGCCGGATGATTGTGGCACCCTGAAGTGACGTCAGGAGCCCGGCCCGGGGTTCACAACAGCAGACGGCTTTGGTGTAGTGCTTCTCCTTTTCTCTCCTTTGTATAGCCAACATGTTTCATTCCACTGCTGGTGCTTTTTCAAGGATGGATGGCTGTCTCTCATTAAAGGCCTTATATAGGGATAACTTTATTGGGATCATTCTAAAAACTGGAACTTCTGGCCGGATGTGACATGCAAAAAAGCGGCATGCACATGTCATTCAATGAATGATTTCAATTTCTTTAAAAATAGTTAATTATTAAAAATTCTCTCTCTTCAGTCAAAAAGTTGATTAATACATATATATAGGTAAGTGAGTCATTGAAACAATGTATAAGAAATAAAAATAAATATAAATAAATAATAAATGGAAATAAAATAAATATAAAGTTAAATATTAAATGAAATAAAAATAGAAATATGTAGTCTAATATGGAAATTAGGCATAGAAAGAGGTGGGATAGAAGGCATGAATTAATTTATAAAAAGGCTTTTAACTATATCAATATTTAGTCCATCTTCTAGGGTTTGTAATTGGTATATCCACTTGGTTTCACGTTTTAGTTTTCTAACCAGATCTTCTCCTCTCCAATGTGGTTTTATTCGTTGGATGCCAATGAATTTTAAACCTTTTGGATCACTGTTATGGTGTTTCAAAAAATGTGCAGATAAGCTGAGGGTGGTTAAACCTTTTTTGATGTTGTAAAGATGTTCTGAGATCCTAATTCTTAACCTTCTTTTGGTTTGGCCCACATACTGAATGCCACAAGAGCATTCAATCAAATAAATGGCCCCTTCTGTCTCACATGAAAGATTTTCCTTTATTTTGAATTATTTTTGCTTTTGTTGAGGTAAAGTTTAATGTTGGTTTCATTGATGTTTTCTGATTGTTACAACCCATACATTTGAGACAATGGAAAAAAACCTTTGTTTACAATTTCTTCTTTTGTTTCTACTGGTATGTAGCTTTTGGTAAGGTCAGTTTTTAAATTTTTTGCTTTTTTAAATATAACTTTTTGTTTTTTCTGGCAAAATATTAGCGTCTTCATCTAACATTAATATGTGCCAGTTCTTTTGAAGGATCTTCTCGATTTCTTGGAAGTTCCCATTTGTATTGGGTAATGTCGGTTGACCCTCCATTTTGTTGTTCTGCTTATTTTTATATGTACAATATTCCAAAGAACAAAAAAGAAGTAACTCGCGACCACAGACCGCTGCTGTGTCCTATCTAAGGTATACCCAAAACCTAAATATACAATTTCAAAACAACAAGATAGTGTCACTAGCGCAGTCTGTATGGAGAGGTCTACAAGGTATCCATCTTCGTCTCACAGAATGTCTTCACCACTGTTTCATTTCAAGATACGGAACCATATTCTGGATAGAACTCACCACTGGCACTCTATTACCGTTCACTGAAAGGTTTCTTTAACACCTCCTTTTTCTTTCAACACATCACACTTCTTAGGGGTCTATCAACAGACACTCACCATAAATCCACCTTGGTTCATACGTATAAAGGTTTCTTGTTACGACTCCCCTTATATATCCAATTGATGAAAAAATGTATCTATTTTCTTAAAACAATTCTTTATTCCAAATCGGAACCATAAAAAGTAAAAATAGTCACATCACAAAAAAAAGCACATATAGCAGTATTGGAACTATAGGTGGCAATAGGATATTCACAATATGGTTTTAAAACCTTTCTGATGACCCGGGCATAATCAGAGAAGGTAATCCAACTGGATGACACGTGGAAGAAAAAACCATTTAGAGAAATATCCAAAAAGAGATGTATAATACCGCCTGTTGTCCAATTCCTGCTGCTTACTCCACCATCTACGCGTTTCGGACTGATTGTCCTTCCTCAGGATGTGGAGCTGTAAACCAGGAAGGGCTTAATATACCCCTCCTCTAAATTAAAAGACAATTAACCAATTATACTAAAAATCGCAAAAAAACCCTCAATAGACCACATTGTGAAACCTCCTATTACCATCTGAAGTCCCTTACAGGATATAACCTTACTTCAAAATTCATAGACATGATAATCTCCCATAGAGTATCCAAAATAACATAAAAAAGGATATAAAAAAAGGATAATATGCATCAATTCAGCGTCAACAAAATCCTGGAATGTAATCCACCACCCACCATAGGAAAAAGACTGTGGCTCCTGCTTATTGCCACACCGCTTCTTCCAGTCTGCACAGCAGAAGTCCTTATAAGGTAATACCCCTCTGTAATACTTCCCTCATAAGTCCTAAAGCCCATATATATGAGCCAATACTTCCGCAGTAGTCGACTACCACACCCGGAAGTGAAAACGATCAGGCGCTCCATCCGCCCCCTCTAACACATAAACCATGTGATTAGAAGCGGTCACGCATACTTCCGGAAATCTCTATACGATGCGTCTCACGTCCACATCCGGAATCTGACCCGCAAACCCGGAAGTTGGTTTCAAAGGAATTCCTCCCCATGGGCTCGCTTATTTAGTTCCACAATAGTTATATGCACGTATGTGAAATACCACGAACGTCCACTCCGTTCGTAGATTGATATATAGAGTTCTGGAGATATGCAGCCAGATCCTTAACATTGCATCACCGTGGGGCAGTATATATTCCAAACATTCTGAATTAGTACTTTTCCATAGTACCAAATAAAATATCCTCCGTTAATAAACATAACCCATAACAACCATATAACAATAAAAAATATATATATGTGTACACGGCTTCTACGTTCTTACAGAAACCATTTTGTCTCGAAATCTATATTAAGTCCTCTCGGGGCTAGTGTTTTTAACATATAGATTTTTTTCATTTCCATTTGTGCAAGACGTTCTTCCATATTATTTTTCCTCCAATTAGGATGGATAACCTTAATACCACAGAAGGATCTAAAAGATTCTTTGAAGAAAAGAATAAGATGACTGAAGATGAACCAATATTAGAAGAAATGACATGCTCCATATTTAAAAAGAAATCCACCTTTTTTCCACAGCACAAAAAGGGGTGTTTTGTGGAGACCTTTGAAAGATTGGTGAGAGAAGATCTAGAAAGGACCCGGTTCAAACCAGTAAGAAATAATAATTTGACTAAGGCAGAAAGGGAAGCTATACAACATCTTAGGAAGAATGACAATATCATCATTAAGCCGGCGGATAAAGGGGGGGGGGTGGTCATCATGAATACTGAAGATTACAATTCAGAGATTATCAAACAACTTTGTGCAGATACCACTTATAAAAAATTACGGGGGAATCCCAGTGCAGGGATTACTAAAAAATTGGAGACTTTCCTTGTATTATATACAGGCAAAGGGGTTATTAATGAAAATGAGAAATCATATATTAAAATTGAAAAACCATCTGTCCCCGTAATCTATGGCCTCCCGAAAATCCATAAGACCTTAAATAACCCCCCATGTAGACCTATAGTAGCTGGCACAAATTCTGTATTATCTAACCTTTCGAAGTTTTTAGATTTTATACTCCAACCACTGGAGAAGACCCCGGCGTATCTTAAGGATACCATAGCTACTATTCATAAGCTTGAGGAGATTGTGTGGAGAGATGACTATTGGCTCGTTACTGCCGACGTTACATCTCTCTACACAATTATAGAGCATCGATTTGGATTGGAGGCTGTTAGATTCTTTTTAGATAGAGAGTCTTTCACAGAATCCTATAAAAACTTTGTGCTGGAGGGAATAGAATTGGTTCTGAAGAACAACTTTTTTTGGTTTATGGAATCGTTATATTTACAGACGTCAGGCACGGCGATGGGCACTGGACTGGCACCTAGTTACGCTAATTTATTCATGGCCCTCTGGGAGCATAGATCAGTGTGGAGTGGCCATGAGTTTGGTGCCAGTCTAGTGTCCTGGATGCGCTATATTGACGATGTCTGTTTTGTTTGGAAGGGTAACAAGGAGTCTTTGGAACAATTCTGTGCCTATTTGAATGAAAATGTATATAACATCAATTTCAGTTTTTGTATTAGTGATGTAGAGGTGAATTTCCTAGACCTCACTATATATATATATATAGAAGGGAATACATTGAAAACCAAGAGTTTTAATAAACCGACTGATTGTAACTCATTCATCGACTTCACCAGCAACCACCATGCTAACTGGCTAAGGAGTATACCCTACAGCCAGTTTCAACGTATTAACCGTAATTGTACAGACAAAAAGGTATTTGATGTGCAGGCAATCAATTTGAGTCATCAATTCATACAGAAGGGATATGGAAAGGAGCTAGTGACCAAAGCTATGACTCAGGCCAGTGATCTCGAGAGGGGGCATATTCTTAACAATGATGGAACTATAAAAAAATGGGAGGATAGGGGAATACCATTCATATCTAAATATCATAGCCAATATAAACAAGTTGAAACTATCATAGCTAAACATTGGGATATCATACTTAGAGATCCTGTATTAAAGGGATATATTAAAGAACGACCGATGTTTATTTATCGGAAAGCTAACAACATCCAGAATGCTATTGTTAAAAGTGTAACATCAAAACCCAGGAACCTAACGATGAATAAATCAAAAGGTTTTTATAGATGCGGAGAGTGCATTATGTGTAGATTATGTAAAAGTGAAGTATCTCATATAAAGGAATACAAATCTACTCAAACTAATCATAGTTATAAGATCGATGATTTTATAACCTGTCATAGCAGATATTGTGTTTATTTGCTGGAATGCACATGTGGTTCACAATATGTGGGCAGGACCACCCGTATGTTAAAAATTAGACTGGCAGAACACGCCAGGAACATTAAAAAAGGATTGAGTACACATAATGTTTCCTTACATTTTCAGCAGAAACATCAGTGCAATATCACAGAACTTAGATCCTTCTGTGGTATTAAGGTTATCCATCCTAATTGGAGGAAAAATAATATGGAAGAACGTCTTGCACAAATGGAAATGAAAAAAATCTATATGTTAAAAACACTAGCCCCGAGAGGACTTAATATAGATTTCGAGACAAAATGGTTTCTGTAAGAACGTAGAAGCCGTGTACACATATTTTTTATTGTTATATGGTTGTTATGGGTTATGTTTATTCTCTAATGGTGTTTACTTTCCCCTTTTTACATGTACAACGGAGGATATTTTATTTGGTACTATGGAAAAGTACTAATTCAGAATGTTTGGAATATATACTGCCCCACGGTGATGCGATGTTAAGGATCTGGCTGCATATCTCCAGAACTCTATATATCAATCTACGAACGGAGTGGACCTTCGTGGTATTTCACATATGTGCATATAACTATTGTGGAACTAAATAAGCGAGCCCATGGGGAGGAATTCCTTTGAAACCAACTTCCGGGTTTGCGGGTCAGATTCCGGATGTGGACGTGAGACGCATCGTATAGAGATTTCCGGAAGTATGCGTGACCGCTTCTAATCACATGGTTTATGTGTTAGAGGGGGCGGATGGAGCGCCTGATCGTTTTCACTTCCGGGTGTGGTAGTCGACTACTGCGGAAGTATTGGCTCATATATATGGGCTTTAGGACTTATGAGGGAAGTATTACAGAGGGGTATTACCTTATAAGGACTTCCGCTGTGCAGACTGGAAGAAGCGGTGTGGCAATAAGCAGGAGCCACAGTCTTTTTCCTATGGTGGGTGGTGGATTACATTCCAGGATTTTGTTGACGCTGAATTGATGCATATTATCCTTTTTTTATATCCTTTTTTATGTTATTTTGGATACTCTATAGGAGATTATCATGTCTATGAATTTTGAAGTAAGGTTATATCCTGTAAGGGACTTCAGATGGTAATAGGAGGTTTCACAATGTGGTCTATTGAGGGTTTTTTTGCGATTTTTAGTATAATTGGTTAATTGTCTTTTAATTTAGAGGAGGGGTATATTAAGCCCTTCCTGGGTTACAGCTCCACATCCTGAGGAAGGACAATCAGTCCGAAACGCGTAGATGGTGGAGTAAGCAGCAGGAATTGGACAACAGGCGGTATTATACATCTCTTTTTGGATATTTCTCTAAATGGTTTTTCCTTCCACGTGTCATCCAGTTGGATTACCTTCTCTGATTATGCCCGGGTCATCAGAAAGGTTTTAAAACCATATTGTGAATATCCTATTGCCACCTATAGTTCCAATACTGCTATATGTGCTTTTTTTTGTGATGTGACTATTTTTACTTTTTATGGTTCCGATTTGGAATAAAGAATTGTTTTAAGAAAATAGATAAATTTTTTCATCAATTGGATATATAAGGGGAGTCGTAACAAGAAACCTTTATACGTATGAACCAAGGTGGATTTATGGTGAGTGTCTGTTGATAGACCCCTAAGAAGTGTGATGTGTTGAAAGAAAAAGGAGGTTTTAAAGAAACCTTTCAGTGAACAGTAATAGAGTGCCAGTGGTGAGTTCTATCCAGAATATGGTTCCGTATCTTGAAATGAAACAGTGGTGAAGACATTCTGTGAGACGAAGATGGATACCTTGTAGACCTCTCCATACAGACTGCGCTAGTGACACTATCTTGTTGTTTTGAAATTATTTTTATATGTTATTAATTCCTTCCTTTCTAATTGGGAGGTTCTTTCAAGTTGTTGTTGTTGTTAGTGTTGTTCACTGTATAGCTTTTCAAGGAATCTCTGTTTCATCTTTTGACTTTGTTCCATGAATGCCGAATTTTCCATGCAGTTTCTTCGTATTCTTCAGAACTGCCCACTTGGAATGTTTCTGATCCAGTTGCTGTGGTGATTGCTATTGAAAGCTAAGGTGTTATTTCCATTGCATTCTTTAATGTGCGTTCTTGTTTGGATTGAATTGTTCTTGATAAAAATTTCCAGGTCAAGAAAGATAACCATTTCTGTACTGTAAGATTATGTGAATTCTAAGTTCAGCTTGTTGTTGTTCATGTATAGAAGAAAGCTTTTTAGTTAGTCTACAGACCAATGAAGAATTTTCTCTTTAAAGGGGTTATTATTCCATATCTTTTGTTCGTCCCACCATACCACAAATAGGTTGGCATAACTGGGGGCAAAGGATGTCTCCATCGCTGTCCCTCTGATTTGTAAGAAGAAATCCCCATTAAACCAAAAGTAATTGTGGTGTAAAATAAAATCAATGCCATCCATAATGAAGTTGATCTGGGAATTTGGTAGCTCAGTTTGGGTAGAAAGGAAATATCTGGTTGCTTGGCATCCTGTTTCATGGTCTATTACTGTTTACAGTGATTTGATATCACTTGTGCATAAAATGTATGTATCTTCCCATAGGATGTCTTCTATTTTTTGTACAGTGTTCATGGTATCTTTCAAAAGGCTTTTTTTGTTCTACAAGGTTTTGTAAAAAAGAAATCCAGGTATTTTGATAAATTAGATGTTAACGAACTGATTCCCGAAATTATTGGTCTTCCGGGTGGGTTATTTCTATTCTTGTGTATTTTCAGTAGATGGTACATTGTTGGAATTTCTGGATGTTCTTCAGAAATATATTCAAATTCTTTATTTTTTTTTATATATATTATTCCCATTTGTAGACCTTCCTCCAACTTGTTGAGTTAGTGTTCTTTGGAATTCTTGAGTTGGATATTTGGCCGTTTTTTTGTATGTATCTTTATCTGAGAGTAATCGCAAAGCTTCTTTTTCATAGTCTTCTTTATCCATCACAACTACTCCTCCACCCTTATCTGCAGGTTTGATAATTATTGTTGTATCACTTTTTAGATTGTTTAATGCTTTTCTTTGCATTTGCGTAAAATTGTACTTGGTCTTCATTTTTTCTGGAAGTTTTGCAATATCATCTTCAACTAGTCTCTGAAATGTTGAGATGTGCGGGCCTTTAATGTGTGCTGGGTGAAAAGATTATTGCAGCTTGTATTCTGTATGATGATATTCAGAAGCATTTATGATGGTCTGTTCTTTTGGTTCTATTTTTGCGAAAACATTTTTAATACATATCTTTCTGACGAATTTTTGAGATATATATATATCAAATGTATTAATATTTGATTGAGGGGCGAACTTGAGACCTTTTTCCAATACATCAGTTTCTGTTCTGGTAAGGGTTTTTTTTTTTTGCTCAAATTTAAATATAGTTTCTTTGATTTCTGTATACTGTAGGTGTTTGTATTAATTTTTTTTCTGCCTTTTTTCCCCCTCTTGTTCCTCTTTCGTTTATGATGTTTCACTTTTTCTTCGATGATTTGTGAAGGTCTGGTGGTCTTTTCTGTTCCCAAACCATTTCTAAGAAATCTTGCTCATCTTCATCACTGTCTGATTCTTCTTTGGTAGTTTCTTTTTTGTTGCTTTTTCCGGGGTTCTGATTTTTCATCTCTTTTTCTCTATTCTGTTTAGTAGTATCTGATAGCTTTGCTTGGTTTCTTCTTCTGCCTTTTCTTGTTCCTTGTTGAAATGATTTCCTAATTATTTTGTATGGGTTATTTTTCTGATATGAAAAGTTCTGCTGATTGTATGGTTTGTAATTCCTTTTCGTTCCTAATGACTGTGGTTGTGGAAGTAATGGTGCACGTCTTTTGGTTCTGGAAATTCTTATTTCTCCACGGTATATTGTTCTTCTTTTCTTTTAAGTGTTTGTCTTTTCTCATTGATATTAATATCAAGTTCTGTTTTTTTTCTTTCTGATCTCTAATAATTTTTTTCTGTTTTTGTCTAATGATATCTTCCAATTTTTCTATTTTCTTGATTTGTCATGTCCATTATATTTTTGTAGTCCTCCATATGTTTCAGGGTTGAAATTTTTTCTATAACCTTTCTATTGACGCATTTGATAGTTTTCAATGACATTTTTCTGTCCTCAATTATTGAAATAAGGTCTCTTGAACACTTGTCCATCGCTTCATTCCTTTTTTTAATTGAAATGTATTCCATTTGGTTCAAATGTTGGATTTTTTGTTATTCTGAGACCCCTAGAGATTAGAACACAGAAAAAATACCTAGCGCTAATTATAGACGGGGAAATCAGAAGAAAATGCAGCAGAAAAAAATAAGGATTATAAGGTTGACATATATGATAAACGAAAGAAGAATCTGCGCTTTTTAATCTGTGCTGGGACACCAAAAATATCAAAAAATTAGAAATAAATAATATAAATTTAATAGGCTGAAAATCAGCACAACTTAACACATAAATATATTGATCAGACTCTATACAAAACAAACATACATATACACAGTTTGTACAAACAATGGGTAACAACAGGTAACAATATACAGTGTTCTATAAACACTAATAATAATTTTTATTAATTTATCCGGGTATGAAAAGATACAAATAATTATACGCACAAAATAATTTAAAAACTATATTCACAAATGACCAGGCAATCACGTCAATGTGGAAATGAACGGGCAGGAAAGAATCACCTGTGTGGCAAATCAACCCTTATGTTAAAGGGAAACAGTCTCGTAATAGCACCAGTTATATTCAAATAAGCAACGGGATCTAGTAATAATGTCTCAAATGCTGGTAACCCATCAAATATCAATTGGTGTGGAGATTCCTTGTATTATTCAATACAATATTAGTATAAAAGTTACCTTATACAGGTCAGGATTCTGCACGTGAGAGGGGAGCAACTTTGTAATGATAAACCCACTAAATGCCTGCTGGGTACCGTGTATAGACCGCAGCGGCTTGATGATAGCGAGGGGGGGGGGCGGGTTCCTCTCCAGATATCCTCAATCACCAGAGCACTGTGGAAAGGAACGGTGGGCGGTGTGGATAAACCGCGGTAGAACACCTGCTGGGCGCTTCAGGATGGTAGTGGCGTTCAGAATGGCCGCAGCAGCCGGCTGCTATCCATCCCGAATAAACAGCGTAGAGATGATTAGCGGTCAATTACTGGGACCAGAGCAGCAATTAGTTAGGCAGGGTCAGCCGTTCGAGACCAGGAGACCGGCACACAGGTATTCGGGTAAGGACAGCTCCCGTCTCCAAATAATAGAAAGTTGACAGCAGTGTAGCCAGTATATTTGTCAGCCTTCTAATGAAGAGACCAATGGGATAGGTGCTGACTCCAAAACCGGTTCAATTGTGCAGAGGGAAACAGAGGGAAACTTTGTTATGTTTCCCCTTTTGGCAAACTGACTTACCAGCGCTCTCCATTCACTCCCAATAAATCCCTAAAAAGGGCTATAAACATCACTCTCTCTTCAATACATATTTCTATAGTGCTCATAGATCTTCTAATTGTTTATTATCAATTCTATATTAGGAGCTGCTTTTATACATACAGCGCAGACTACTCAATATATTATACCTGGGTTGGATTGCCAAGTCACTTGACCCGGGTTATTTTTCAGGGACCCTTTTACACTGAGTTGCAACCCGGGTCGACCCAGCAAAAACCCAGGTTTTTGCTCTGGTGTAAAAGGGGTATCAGTATACTTAACTATAGAGGTCAGCTAGAGTAGTGACCTTTAGTTGTATACTGTGGAGAGCTCCATTAAAGCGTCAGTGCAGCAATCAGAGATTTAGAGATTATTAGGAAGCCAGGGAAGCTGTAGTATAGAGCAAAATACCCTAGCAGAGGGAAAAACTGAGCAGTGGGTTAAAAATTCTATATTTTCAGCAGCATTTGTGGATAGTTAATGTAACTTCAGCTACCAGTTATGATGTGCCTTCACTAGGCGACTGCTCGTTCAGTGAAGCCACATCACAGACAAATGACTGCATGATTACAGTGTCGTAATTGTGCAGTCTTTTGCCTGTCGTCTAGTGGATGTGTGCCTTTTAGACTGCGCATAGGATAATTGGCTAATTGATAAAGGAATTTATTTATTTATTACCCGTTATTTATATAGCGCACACATATTCCGCAGCGCTTTACAGAGAATATTTGGCAATTCACATCAGTCCCTGCCCCAGTGGAGCTTACAATCTATATTCCTCATCATCATGCGCACACACATACACACTTGGATTAATTTGTGTTGGGAGCCAATTAACCTACCAGTATATTTTTGGAGTGTGGGAGGAAACCGGAGTACCCGGAGGAAACCCACGCAAGCACAGGGAGAATATACAAACTCCGCACAGGTAGGGCCGTGGTGGGTATTGAACCCATGACCTCAGCGCTGTGAGGCAGTAAAGCTAACCATTACACCATCTGAGAATAGACCCTATAAGCAAACAGTATAAACCACAGGTTCTCAAACTCTGTCCTCAGGACCCCAAACAGTGCATGTTTTCCAGGTCTCCTCAGAGAATCACAAGTGAAATAATTAGCTCCACCTGTGGATTTTTTAAAATGTGTCGGTGAGTAATGAGTACACCTGTGCTCCTGCTGGGTGACCTGGAAAATGTGACCTGTGTGGGGTGCTGAGGACCAAGTTTGAGAACCACTGGTATAAACCATCACCAGGGGCCATATATGTCCTTTTGAAAGCATCTTCTGTCAGTGTACTATAATATGGAATACATCTAAAGCAGTAATCCAGCACTAGCTTGTTTCACAGGACTTATTATTAAAAAAGGAACAAATCCAAGGCAGTAACTTGCCGCAAAGGAATTTGAATAGTTATCTGCTGTGCACAAAAAGGATACATTTCTTCAATTTGGTCCAAGGAAAGAGTTATTAATTAACTTAAAACAGCTGCGATCTTGCCAGGATATTGCTGACTTTAGGAGCCTATCCATTACACAATTTTTTTAACGATCCGACCAAAACCAGGAGGATTTGGTCGGATCATTCAAGAAATCGTGTAATGGATAGGCTGCAAACGTCGTGCGCCGCGAACGACAATAGAAGTATTTTGCCGTTCAAACACGCTGGTCAATTTCTGCATATTGCTGAACGACTTTAGGCTATGCAGTGAACGACCAACGTCGAACGGCAAACTACTTTTATGCCACAAAGCCACTCCCTGGACACTCCCAGCAGCTGCAGTCCTCTCCTGTACAAGGTAAGTACTGGGGTGGGGGTGGGGTACTGGGGGCTATGGGGAGGTACCCACTGACCTACCAATGTCATTATATGACCTGGGGGGAGGGGTGGATTGACAGCAGTCAGTGGCCATGCGGGGGGGACACCCACTGACCACCAATGTATCATTGTTCACTGGGGAGGAAGTGGGCAGAAGTCAGTAGGGCTGGGTTGGGGGAGACCCACTGACCTACCAATGTAATTATATGACCTGGGGGGAGGGGGGGATTGGCGGTGGTCAGCAGCCATGTGGGGGGGGGACACCCACTGACCACCAGTGTTTCACTGGGGAGGGGGTGGGGGTTGGCACCAGTCAGCAGGGGTGGGCTGGGGGAGGCCCAGTGACCACCAATGCTGATTTTAATGTTGCACTGGGTGGGGGAGGATGGGAGCACTGTAGGGGCACTACTAGGAGCACTGTATAGGGGCACTACTGGGAGCACTGCAAAGGAGCACTACTGGGAGCACTGCAAAGGAGCACTACTGGGAGCACTCTAAAGGGGCACTACTGGGAGCACTGTATAGGGACACTACTGGGAGCAATGCAAAGGAGCACTACTGGGAGTACTGCATAGGGGCACTACTGGGAGCACTGTATAAGGGGCAATCCTGTGGGCACTATTAGTTTGTATTGTTTATACATTTTTTTAATTTTTTTATTAATTTCCAGATGTAGTCAAAAGACCATTTTGGGTGGGATTCATTGAAATTTACCAAGGCAATGAGTGTCTGTGGAAAGTTGCCAGTAAGGACTACGCAAACAGAGATATAAAGAATCAGGCACTGAATAAGCTGGTGATCTACAGTCGACGACTTGAACATGATGCTGACATTGATTGGGTAAAGGCGAAGATTCAGAGCTTGTGAACAGTGTTTTTAAAGAAGCACAAGAAGTACAAGGAAGCGCAATGTTTGGGAGCATGTGCTGATGAGGTCCAGAAGCCCAAGCTGTGGTACTATGACCTGCTCACATTTGTTCTTGAACAAGAGCCAAAGACATGGTCGTGGTGCTCGCTGGAGCCAGGGGTCGAGGAGGAGGAGGACAACCTAGAAGAGGAGGTAGAGACTCAGGGTCAGGTAAGCTATTAAAAAGTTCATTAATTTACTTTGGAGTAGTTGAAGTAATTTGTTTTAAATTAACAAAAATGTCAACTGATTGAGCGTCTGACTTTTTACATTACCCAGGGGTTTCTGATTTTCCATATCAATTTATGGTAAGTATAAATGTTTTATTAAAATTGTATTAATTTTTTTTTTTTTCTTTTAATTCCAAGGTCTAAGTTCTCAACGTGGATCCTGAACCTCCATCCAGCGAGCCCACAGAGGTCGTGGAGTTAGAAATGGAGAGGCCGACTGCATCAACATCAGCTGCTGATCCTCCAGCAAGGTAGAGACGCAGACTGGCTTTCAGGACTCCCACTTCTGGATCGACAAGGACTGACCAATTTATAAGACACGCGGAAGAGGTTTCAAAAGCACCCCGAGTGCAAATCAGGCTTGTGGAATCAATGTCGGCCATGAAATGGATGAGATGACTCCAAGTCAGCTTATCCATTTTAAGAGAGTAATATATTACTCGATTATCCTTGCTCATCAAGAGAAATTGAATGAGCATACGGCTGTAGGGTCATATATTAGGTCTCAGCCCCCGCATCGGCCTATGGCAATCTCCCCTTCCCACCTTCCACACCGGCGTATCCCCCTCAGCCAATTCTTCTTCTGTCACATCCCAACCCGTATGCCTCGTCGCGTAGCCCAGCGCCACCATCTCCCTATTCTGACACATCGACAATGCTGTGCACTCATCATGGATGAGCGCACAAGCTGCACTCCAGGCCGACGTAGATTTTTACAATTAGTAAATTTTTTCTTCTTTTTTTTTTTTTTTAGTGTTTTTTTTTTTTTGTAAATTGGTCAGTCCTTTTTGTCTTTGGTTTTTGTTCAAGAATGACCATGAGTTTGGTCATAGTGCCATGACTAGGGCGAATGGACTTCACTGGACTTGTTTCCCAAACGCTGTTACATCTATGTACTTCTTGTGCTCAAAGAACGCTGCTTGGAAGTTTTGTTTTTACCCATTACCTTCTTGACATTAGCATCACGTTCAATGGTGTCGACTGTATTTCACTACGTTTTTCAGTGCCTGATTCTTTTTGCTTGCATATTCGTTGGCACTCATTGGTCTGGTACAATTGATGAATCCCATCCAGAATTATTAAAAAAAAATTAATATAAAAAAGTTTATCTTAGCAAACCGTGTTGTTGTGTTTTTATTTATCTTTTTTAATGTTTGTGAATGTTTTATTTTAAAATGTATGGGGAAAGGCTACTGAGGTAGTTGTTTATAGCCAATTGATAAAGTTTTGGCTGTCTGTATCACAACAGGAGAAGGCCCACGTTGTTATTAAC